>JANZXP010000008.1:17577537-17605319 GCA_027576715.1 Erythroxylum flavicans | reverse complement strand
GACGTCTGCAAAAGATAGGGAACTGACCAGGCTCCACAAAAAGCCATATCTCATCAAATCTCTGTTTGCCCGAAGTACCGGATTTCTCTAACTAGTTAGAATATGTTTTGTTATGTCCATTAGGAATCAAGGGAAATCTTTGTTCTCCACCTTATTTTAGTTGCAGAGAAACAAAAAATTTAACATAAGATAACACGGTATTGAATTCTTTGTAAAGTTAGACAAGTATTTATTGGAGAAAGAATTATTCTTCATAAGGTATATTGGAGAATGAGGAGTGATGGAGTACATATCAAGAATGATCTATCTTCACAGCAAACTAAAGATACTTAATATTCCTCTTCCTAATGTCTTCGTAGTTCACTAGACTCTGAATACACTCCCTCAAGAGTTTAGTAATCTGGTGACAACATATTACTTGCTGGATGATGAATGGGTCTTCAATGCTTTGATTGTCCATTGTGTTACTAAGGAGGAGAAACTCAAGCTTGCTACTCCTGCAACCCTCGAAGCAACTGTTAAGTTGTCATTTTGTGCTTATTTTGTATATAAATCTCTTTAATGTGTTGAAATTACTATTTAAAATTAATGGATTTGCTTCTTAATTGTTCTTAGATGATTTTAAACACTTAAGAGATGAAATTGAATTAAAAAGATGCAAGGGAACCAAAGATAATTCAAAATTTCCAAACTGGCAGGAAATTCAGTGACTAAGTGTGGGCACGTGCAAGGACAGAAGCGATCTGCAGGATCTGGTTTTAAATGCAAATCCAATCCACTTCAGATTTTTATGATTTTGAGAATCAGATTGCATCCTTATTGATGGGGATCGAGCACCTGAATTTGGGGGATAGATTATCTGCTTAAGATCACGAAAAAGAAGAGAAAGGAGGGATCAGAAATAAGAAAATAGGAGAATTTTTACTGTTCACGCAGCTTTTTGGAGTTAGGAATAGTTTTACAATTTTCTGCAGATTTTCTTCTTGTTTTTCGACAGCCATAGTTAGGTTTTTATTTTCTGTAGTATTTCTCCAGGAATTTTAGGATTTTCTAGAAAAGACTAGGGATGGAGACCTTTCAATTGTCTATTTCTTTGTTGATTTTCACTTTTTTTATGATTAGCTAAATCATTTTTCTTGGTTGAAGGAAACCATGTTATCATCTATTATGTGTGAAATGTTCCAATAAAGTTTGTTTTGTTGATGAACATTGAGTGTCTTCCGAGTTACCTTTATAATTGGATTGGTTGATTTCTAAGTTCGCAACTAGGAATTGATTCGTTTAATAGCTAGATTAATAAAATATGACGTTCAGTTTTGTTAATCACAAGTGGGAATTAGGATTACTTTTTTTACGTTAGAGTGGAAAATTCTACGAATAAACTCATCTTGATTAAATACATGTCGCACATGTGTTATCTTGTTCATTAGTTTCTTAGTTCTTAAAGCTATTACTCAGTTGAACTTACGATCGTATCTAGGTTATTGATTGATAAGAATGCTTAGAATACATGTTTCTACTCATTTATACTTAAGAGAAAACATCACCCAATGAATGTTTATTGATGAACTGAATTTTATATCAAGGATCCATATTAGTGTGATAACATCGGTGACCCGAAACTAAGATTTGTCTATTAAATTTTCAGATCCAATTACTTTTATTAATTTTCATTTTTTATCATCTTTTTCTTAAATTGCCATGAATTGAAAAACTCCCCTTTTTTGTCACTTAATTTTGGTTTTGAACTCGTACAATCCTTACCGTTAAAATTCCTCGTGGGAGCTTTACTCACTTTGTTTGTAGGTGAAAGTTGTATTGATTTATACCGTTAAAATACTACTACATTAATTTGTATTGACGAAAGTTCGTTTCTTTTTGAATTTGGTTGTAGGCGACAACAGTAGTGTCTTCTTATATTATATTTATTCTATTTAGAGGGAAAATAACAACAAACTCCATAAGGGTTTAGCTTTGGATAAATATGCAATGGAAACTAATACTACCATATGGATAAGGCAAATATTAATATCAAACAAAGCACATTTAGAAGCCATCACTTAAATGGATCTTAATTGGAACCTAGATAATTAATTGTCATCTTTCTAGCCTATCAATTATATAGTTTTTAACGTTTTAGCTAGTTAGCTTCTTCTAGTTAATTTACTGCTTCCCCAAATAGGTTATAACTTATGATTCCTATTTTTTTTTACTAATTTGCAAGTTTTAAGCTTAGTTAATACAATTCTTTCAATTTGTAAAATAACAAGATGAACTATAATGGTTAATATATACTATATAGTAATAATATATAAGAATAAAACTATATCTGGGAAATATATACAATCAACTTCAACAGTAGTATTAGAGGACTCAAAACACCTATTACAAACATGTTTATCAAAAAGAGTAATGCAAAGTCCTTTATTCAAATGATCAACTAATATTGATAAATTAAAATGCAGTATATTGTGGTGCACCTTTTTATATAAGTTCTTTGATATTCATATTTTGAGCGCTAAATGCTTAGTCCATTTAATATTCTTATTATTGTTAATAAACAACATTAAAAAAAGATTATTACAATATAACTAGAGAGGTCTAACAATTGAATTAACCACAAACATTTCAAAAATCAAATTTCTTAACTAAATTACCTGTGAAGCAGTCTATCTTTAACCAAATTACTTGTGACAGAATCCTTATAACATACAACAAACTCAATAAACATAATATGTTACAAGTGTCTATTTGAAACTTTTTTAGAAACAACATTATCTGGCAATTAAAAAATACAACTTGATGTCAACTTCCTACCATAGTAAAATTAAAATATTTATACCTAATTATATCTAACTTCTAATCTTTTTATGTATTAACATATAATCCTTGATTCCTTAAAGGTGTCTCTAAACTCTTTTAAGTACATATTGATGGTTTATCTGTGGGTTAATAAATATCTACCTAATAGTCCAATTGAATGAAATGTTTGATTTAGAACACAAGTAAGCATGCTTCAAACTACTAATTACATTGGAATAAAGACCATTCTTTACTACCTCTTTTTCGACCTCATTCTTTGGATACTGTGCCAAAGGCAATAGTCTCCATGATATGTCAGTTTTTCACAAAGTTTATAATTATCTGTCTTAAACTTTTGCAACATATGTTCAATGTATCTTTTTCTAGAAAGAACTAAAAATTTTCAAGATTTGTTCGAGCAAATTGAATATATAGGAGAAAAAATACTTCAACCAGAGATCTCATGTCAAAATTCTTGAGAAGAAAATACTAAACCTAATCCAACATGTCTTAAGTCATTTTGATACAAGCAAGACATCATCTTAATATAAAAGTAAAAAATGAACTTTTTTCATCTAATCTTATAGTACAAGCATATATCAACTTTATTTCTCACAAAGACGAAAAAAGTAATTATCTCATCAAACTTCATGTAACACTAATAGGAAGCTTGTCTTAGTTTGTATATGGATTTTTTCAATTACAAATTAGATGGAACTTTTCATCATTTTGAAACCATTCAGGCTACATTATATAGATCTCATAAATGTCTCTATGAAGAAAGGAGATTTTAACATCTATTTGATATACCTATATATCATAATGGACTACTATTCCTTTGATTACTTTAAATGCATATTTGGAAGATATTAGAGAGGACATGACATTAAATTTTATTCCTTATCTATGAGTTGAATTCTTAGCAATTAACTTGCCTTAAATTGTTAAATCATACATTTGAAGTCCTCTTTGATTTTATAAACACATTTTCAACTAATACATTCATAATTTCAAGTTAAATCATTCTCTCACATATGATTATATTTTATAACTACATTTCATCCCTCTTTGCACCTAGATGATATATAACATTTGAAAATTAACTAATCATGTTCAATATGATAAAACATATATACTTTCCATATTGTCAAAATGTTTAGCAGTCAATTTGAACTTTGTGAATCACGTTATAAATACAGTTGTTGGTAGAGTGAAATTAAGTTTTGTCAGTTAAAAGTTTAAATTAAATAATTTTAAAATATCATTTTTTTATACTTCAAAAACTTGATTTGAGTTTTATTTTAGTACATTAAAAAAAGAAATTTTACCTAATTTACATATGATAAACATATATGCTTTTCATATTATGAAAACGTTTAGCGGCCAATTTGAACCTTGTGAATCACGATCTAAATACAGTTATTCTGAGTTAATATTTTTTTGACTAATTTGTCGCTTAGTAGGGTCCAGGCATCTAGGCATGAAACAAGGCTGGCGTTCTTTACAAAATAATGGACTCATTCATGTCGCCCACAAGTGCATATCCAAATTATTAATAGTCTTACTATATATGATCCTCTGTTGATTTTAAGCCAGACAATCAATCTGTACACGAACCTCCTCTTTTACTAAGCAGGCTGCTGATTAATGAGTTAGGATCTTTTGTCTAATTTTATGGTGTCTTATTCTGTCCCATGAATCTCAGTCATTCATTTATGCGGGTCTCGTGTGGATCCCGCATAAATAAATGCGAGACCTGCATAAATGAATGGCTGAAATTTATGGGACATATTAAGACATCATAAAATTAGACAGAAGATCCTCTCCCGCTGATCAATACCCATCTTGAACTCTTTTAGACCTTACTCACGTAAACTCGTGACTTGCATTTAACGTGCAAACTCAAAACAAGTTTTCATTACCTATGGCTTTCCATGAAGGTCATTAAAACCAATCTTTATTAACAATTCAACTATCTTTTAAAGGTCACTAAAATCCAACTTTATTAACAATACAACTATATTTTACAGTTTACACCAACCAAAACGCTGTCTTTGCAATTCAAAGCATATCAACCTTCATAACCTTGTTATGATGCACACTCGTAACAAGGTGAGCTAATGTCATTAGCCCTCTTATTAGTTGCAACATTACACTTTACAGGAACTATATTGATTAAATCTGAGAGCGTCACCATTTTCTGGATGAATCTCTATCTATTCGCATATGTTTCGACAAATTTTTGGTCCACCAGAGATAGAACACGGAGGAGATGATTACTAAACCTGCCATGCCTCCCACTACCGCTCCCAAAACTCTCCCTATCCTCTTCTTTGTTCCTCCGACGAAGCTAGAGCCATCAGAGACTACAGAAAGTACAGGTATATCAGGAGTTGGGAACAGTGGAAAAGTGCTTGTCAAGTAGCTAGAATTTAAAGATGGAAACATAGTAAAGAAAATTGGACAATGTGGAGAAAGGAACCTTCAGAAACATGAATTGCTGACACTAGAGGTCCATACGTGGATTGATATGGAATGCAACATGTGCCCTTTCCGGCCCAGAAGAAGTGGATGTCCATAATGGTATTGGTCACATTTGCTTCGAATGTTTTAATCAAAGCTGTTTGGGATCCACCTGCCTCTTTTTGGATGTTGAAGTCCTTCAAAACTAATTTCCCCTGTAACAAGTAAGAAAATTGTTTCTCAATAACATTGCTGAGTACGTTGATCAGAATAGACGGTATACAACATTTGTATCCGTCTTGAACTTCCATAAATTGTTCCAGAAGTTAAGATGCATATAATAGTTTTCTGGCATTACCTGAATGTATACATCAAATAAACGCCTTCCAAGGCCTTTCCAAGAAGACTTCGTATCGTCCATTCCAATCTCTGCAAAGTGAATCTCGACATTGTATCTTCCATTCTTTAAATCAAGGCCATAGTACCTCAACGAACTAGGCGAAATTCTTGCTGTCTTGTACAATTCAGACTCCAAAGTGTTTGTGATCTGGGTATCAGTTTTTGCAATAGACTGTGGTCCATTGGGATTCGAGATGAAGATCCCTGCATTACTCACTGCCCATAGGCCACCAGGGCTTGTGTACAGAGAGGCAGATCCCATAGTTTCAGAATCATCATCATAGTTAATGCCAGTTGGAGATACTTGACCTGTGCCACCACATTTGATCGAAAATGAAGCTGCAATAGGATACACAAATTCAATGGATGGAAACAGAAGAAGGTGTAAATTGTATCATGTACATGCATGAAATAAGGTTATATGGGCATAATTTCCAAATGTCTTTTTACTTACAGGACGGTATTTTGCTGCTGCATTTGGAATCATCTTGGAGACACTGTAATGCCTTGGAAGACTTGCTGTACCAATCATCATGTGCTTGGTGTCAGAAACTTGAGATCAAGAGTCTTTATGAAAATAAAAGCTGATGGAATTGGAATTGATACAAAAGTTGAAGAAGATAATGAAGGCTTAAAGGTGTGAAGAAATGGGACTCATGCACGTAATATTCTGGTCAAAGAATGCAAATTTCAAAAACCATCAATATGATTCAGGAAAGAACCTTATACTAATACCAAATGCCAATCCCTAGCACCAATATCTAACCAAATGGCACCAAAATTATTAAGAGTTCTTCAAAAGTCCCACCTGTCCAGTAAGCCATTTGTGTTGACAGAAGTCCCAACAACACTCCTGAGAGTAATAATAAAGAAAAGGAATAAAATCGTTACTTTGAAATGCTTTGCAAGAGCAGAGATGATGGTCAACTTACACTGACAATCCAACTTTGGTGAAACTGTGTGGTAAGTTTCCAGATAGGGGATTGAAAGAAACGTCTCTGCCAGTATTTGTAATCAATTAAAATAAATTTAGAGATAGCTGAAATAAACCAAGTCATTAAACATCATCATTAGACTGCAGTACAATAGTCAGCTTCCAATTTCCCTAGCTTTCCTTTTACAACAATTTCTTCATTGTGATTTCCCGTGGATCACTTCGTCTTGCTTAAGGTGATGTTTGTCAACTTCGATACAAATAATAAGAGGAGTAAGGTGTCACTTACACAGCAATTAGATTGGAACCTACGATAGTGGCAGGAATTACTCCACTCAATTTGTTGCTTCCAAGATATCTGAAATGTATGACTGGTGTTATTTCTGAACATAAACTGGCTTGAGTATTGGGGAGACAATAACATGGAAGACTAAAACACACAACTTTTATGGCTTACAGATATTCTAAAGAAGAATTTTCTCGGAATGATGATGGGATTGGGCCTGTCAACTTGTTAAAACTCAAATCTCTGTCATGGCAATGTTATTGCAATAACAAAACAGAATCAGGAAATTTCGCTGGCAATTAATCATGATCAAGTCTTACAGTTAATTAGATGGGGGACAATATTCAAGTCTGAACGTTCTAAATGAGGAAAGGAAACTACACGTTCTATTTCTGTTTGAACTTTGAAGTGACTTACAATAATTTTAACATGGAAAATGTGCCAATGCTTTCTGGAATCTGTTCAGAAAGTCGACAATTCCTCAGGATCCTGAAAGAGTAAACCTTAAATAAAAAGAAGAATTGGTGTTAAGGCTCTGCATAGTTAAAAGGGAATTAGTAAGCTTACAAAATGGTTAATCTTGTTTGATTCTGCAAGAATCGCAGAGAAGAATCTTCACCTTGAAGATCACCGATTCTCCTAAAATGGACCGAAGAAATTTAACATATGCAACAAAAGGATCGATGCTCCGACAGCAAGCGAGACATGGAAATAACACCTACTCTAAAATGATAGAATCCTAAATCGAAGGCCTTACAGGTCTTGCAGATTGTTTAGGGCACTAAAACTGCTCGGGATTGGACCTTCAAGTAATGTCCCTTGTAGTCGTCTATTTTTAAATAAGAAATTCACACAAATAAGTGAAGCCATATCAACGAAAAGGAAACACAAATGGAATTTTCATTCTAAAAATTCTGAGGCCTACAAGTCCTTCAGTTCTGTCAGAGTTCCCAAAAATGCTGGAAGCTTTCCTGTAAAGAGATTATCCGATGCCCATCTGAGATGAACAAAAATTGTTTAATACGAGATCACAGTCTACCCAATATCACTGCAGTGAGTGGATAGGGAAGTACAGAGTCTGAAGAGATTTCAGATTTGAAAGTTCTTGCGGAATCTGTCCGCCTACGCCACTGCTATCGATATATCTGAAAGAAAACATTTATTATTTGATTACTTCAGAGCTAAAACGATCAGTCGAGTGTCTCACTATAGTAAAAGAGACGGTTTAGATGTGATCATATCCTTGACAGCCTTTGCATCAATAGTAGATGACTTACAGCTGCTGTAAGGAGGTCAAGTTTCCAAGGGATGTGGGCATTGCTCCATTCAAATTGTTTGAGCTAAAACTTCTGCACAAAAATTAGACATGCATAGACAAGAATACTATTACTCAAACTGTAAAGGTTAATTAGAAATCTGAAAATTTGCAGATGACATCACTTAACAGAGAAATCAACTTGGTTAGATTTCCAAGTTCTTGAGGTACTGGACCACTTAGATTGTTGATGCCCAGACTCCTGTTCCATTAGCAGTTACCATATAAATCTCGGAAGCTCTAAACATGAAAAGTTCTTGTAACAAAAGTTTTCCAAGGCAATTACAGGTATTCCATGTTTGACAGTTGTCCAATTTCTGGAGGGATAGGCCCATTCAATACGTTTTGCGCCACGTTCCTATAAAGCAACTCGGTAACTTTAAAGCTACGACGAGATATAAATAAGGAATTGTATGAACTAAGAATTGATGTATACAAGTCCATTAGCTGCTTAAACACGAACAGTTCTTGAGGTATTTCACCAGAAATGTCCAAAGCATAAATCTTCCTGAATCAATATCAACGTAAAAGAGGTTCTCAGCATGAAGGAACTATTTTTACATAAGAAATGCAGATTATTATGCTAATGCTTATGATTCATACTGACAGGTGAGTGATGTGACAAATGTTGCCTGTGCAGGTACAAGCAACTCGAGGGTTGGCATTTTCGTTGGTCCAAGCTGCATTCTGGGTGCAGGGGTCAATGGTAATGTTCATTTTCCCTCTCAAATTCCAGTAATCTATCAATTTGTTGAGAGCAGTCACTGAAGAAAAGAAGCAAATTTCGCACATATAATCATCGTAACAGTACTTATATCAGCAATATCACCTACTTATTAGAAAAGGTTATTAACGATACGCATGAACAACCTTCGCTAGGATCAGTGGCTTGTTGTGCAGATACAACCTGAAGCACCAAAAGAACTAGAAGAAAGAAGCTCAAGAATCCCATTATCGAGTGGCAGGGCAGAGCTCAGAGACACAACAAAAAAAGCTAATCCAAGTGAACTGAAACTGATTTCCTAAGGGGCCGTCTTCTATCGGCTGAACCTAAACAGTCACAGAGAGGAAACAAAGGCGAGACTGGTTAGCACATGATTTAAAATGTCAACTCGACTATATATTTTCTTTTCCGCTGCTATAAAGCTAGATTCGCATCTAGTAAAACAACAACGATAAAACACAGTCAAGAGGTCAACTTTTCCATCTTAAACATTTAGTCATCTAAGCAGCACCCCAATCTTGACTGTTGCTTTTATCTTCAATAGGTTCTCGGCACTGAGGGGTGCGCTTTTACACAATAGTGCAAGTTGCTTGGCAATTTTTTAAGGCTTTTGTTAACGCCATTGCCTGCAGAAATCTTTCGTTTAGTATTTATCAAGTTTTTCATAGCCAATGACCTTTTACAGAGAGAGTGACCTTTTCGTCCGCTTTTCAGGGTTCTTTCTCTTAACTAACAACAACAGACAACAACAAGAAGACCCTTTCAGGTGAATTATTTAATCATTTCGTTCCTGATAATAGTGGTGGTGATAGAGACTCAAATTAAAAGAATGGACACATTGAAAAATAAAACTTGAAATGGTCATCAGATGAGTATCGAGAAGCGGCATGTTACAAATATACAAATCTAATAAATTTCATTACTTTATATATAAACTTACGATCCCATGAATGTGAAATTTCTAAAATGGTCTAGCTTTGCGATAGTCAAAATTTCTCACCGTGTTTACAAGCAAACATGTTTTGTCCTTCCAGGAGGAGGAGAAGCATTCCGATGATTGTATGCCAAAGCTTACGTATCGAATCTGAGGAGTTGAATTCTTTTAATTGAAAACTTCAACCTTTGAGACATGAAGGTGAAAATCCCTCTTTTTTATTATTTTTTTCATGATAAATGACCAAAGAGTCGATATATTTTTAAGCGTAAACTAGCAGTTTTCCATCATTCACTCCTCCCGAACTCATGTCTTCATATAAGAGGGTAGCCGTTCAGTTTACATGGTTGTAACTCAATGATAAATAACGCCATCTTTTAAGTTTTGAATCACTGTGGCTTGTAGGCCACAGGTAAGATATTTGGCGGAGAAAACCCACAAAAACCTGTGAGAATCAACTGAAATAACACAAATGACAGTAAGAGAACCTTGGAATGCTTGACCTTTGCAATGAATGTCACTAACTTGAGCATCTGAGCGGTAAGGCCCAGAAATTTTGAGGCAAACGAAAGCTCAAGGAGGGAAGACTTAAGAGTAGAGAAGGAATTGCCGAACTTCAAAATACTCTTAGGGGCGCTATTTAAATTAGATAATGGTAATAAGAATGTGAATAAATATAGTGAAAAATGATAATGAATATAATCATTATAATTATGATAGTTAGTTATAACGAATGAATGATTATTATTAGCATTGATAGTGGTTAGTTTGTTAAAAATATTAAAAAATAAAAGTTTGCTAAATTTTTGTGTTACATCAAATTTTTGTATATTTTAATTAGTTATATTTAATTGCTAAAAAGGAGAAAAATATATAATTAATTAATTATATTGTAATATTATTTTAATTAATTATATTGTAATTAATTAATTATATTTAATTATAACAAGATTAAAAAAAAAAGAGGGGAATGTCACTCAAGAATGCTTGACATTCCTCTCATGCTTAAGGAGTATGGAGTAATACCTGAAAGTTGGATATCATAATATTATCCTTATATTGATAATATATAACCAACTCCCCCTTTTTTCATTCCATACCTATTAAACCCTTCCTAATTTAATCAACTACGCACCCCCTTAGTATTTGGTTAACTTAAAAGTAAGGGAGGAATTGCCTAACTTCAAAATACTCTTAATGCCCAACTTTCCTCTTTACACTCTCAACTAGTTTATAATTTCTCTTATTCAACTTTTCCTTTGTTAATCTTGTTGATGTCCTATATGAACTAAGAACATAATCATGTCAATAGCCACAAACACACTTTAAATATCATTGGTATTAAAATAACTTGGTCCTCTCAAAATATAATGACTTTACAAGCATTCAACAATGGTAGATGACACCATAATAATCCACATTAGTTCAATTCAAGAAAATGATGTGGCAATATGAACAAGCTATAGAAGAACTAAAAACCTTAATTATCCAATTTTTTTTCAATTGTTGTATGTCTCTCCAACCCTATATGTAAATACACCATCTTTAGATAAAATTTATATACTCAATACTCGGCCTCAAAATGTATACTTTCAGATGGGATGACACCTAAAATATAATGAGTTGGGCTGGGCTTTTCTCTTATATGAATGATGACCCAATACTAAAGCCTAGTCCATTTTGTGGGCAACGACAATTGGAAATTTATTTAAAAGTTGATCATCAATTTGGGAAAGAAAATAAAAAACGTTAGATTTTTCTACTAGGAAGAGAGAATTGTTCGATAAGAAAAATTGCTATGTAAAATTGAGAGAAAGGAAAAGAAGAGGTGAAAATTTTCTTATCAAACTTTATAGAGTTATTAGTAAACATGACAGTCTAGTGATGATTTCTTCGTTAATTGAGTTGCAATTTTAAAATCTTAAACATGTTTTTATAAGGTACATATCATATTTGAATCTTATTTGGTTGGTGATGTAGTTGAAAAATTGTAAGGGTTTTTTATAGGAATAATCTTGAACTATTTTGATTTAGTATGTGTTTAGATAATCATTGTTGATATGATTCAACTAAAATTTTTAATATGTTTTCAAACAATACTAATATGATTTCAAGGTTCTTAAGTTATGTTTTTTGTGGCTAATTTAAGCCTAGTTTCTAACTTATGCATATATCTATTCTTTAGTTACTCGAGTGATTTAATTGTGTATTAAGAGAATTGGAATTTTATTAATTAGGAGTCTCGTTGATTGAGTTTGAATGTCTCTAATTGTGCTAAGCTAGAAAGGAGACATTATATCCAAAAATTATTGATTAAAGGAAGTTTTAGTGGGCCTCGGTCCTGTGAATCTCACATTGAGGAAGTTTTTCACAAATATTATTTGTTGCTTTTACTATAAGTTTGTTGGTGGCTTTATATTACTTATTTGGTGGTATTCTTGATATGGTTATTATCTTTCTAATCAATATAGGTTTGAAAGAGTTGCTACATTTATGGTTAACTTGAATTTGAATTATTATGCATCGATATTTGGCTCGATTTTTCTAAATAAAGTGTTATCAAAACATAGTTGCTTTGTTATTTTTAAAAAGGTTGTTATTATCAACACGATGGTCTTAGATGGCTCAAATTATGCCTTACGGAAAGATAAAGTAAAAGACATCTTATATATGAAAGGTTAGAATCTATTAGTATTTATATAACACCTTAAGTCTGGGCTAACCCAATAAAAATCCTAAATCATAATAATATCCCCAATAGATATATACATAGAGAGAGAGAGAGAGAGAGAGTTTGGCTTCTCTATAAGAATCTACATATTTAAGATGAAATCTTGTTGAACATTCTCCTAAATTTGTTGATTTAAGGGAATCTTTCTCCTAAGCTGTTGGTCTTATGTTGCTTAACCTAGTCCTTCTAGTTCTTCATCCTCTTCTTGACTCACACATATGCTCTACTCGTCAATTTCAAATTCTACTTAACTCATACTTGGTATGTTGATCCATTCTTTCTCTAATTAACTGTTGGTTGCTTTTTTCATCCTTTTCCTTCTTACTTCTCTGTTCCAATTTCTTTTTTTTACTGGGTTTAGCATCTGATCGGGTTGTCGAAGTCCCAAAATCATTCTAATTCTCCAAAATTCTTGTAGTAGTCGTGGAATCAAATCAAATCCCAATAGAACTAGATAGTAGTTTCCTAATTTAAAATAATGAAATTAAAAAGGGGGTTTTGATTAAGTAACTGATTAACTAAAATTAACAAGAAATCAAAGTAAATCAACTGAATATAAAAGTGAGAAATAGAAGGTTACCAAACTCTGATTCAAGGGAAATATTTCATCTAATTGTAACATTGATCATTGATTTAAAAGAAAAATTTCACAATTAAAGGAGTTAGTCCGAAATATATTATGATAGTTGTAATAACTCTCAAATTTTCCTAAGTTAGTTGGTTTAAACCTAGCATTTAAACCAAAACTTATAATCCATTGACTAGGTATGATAGCATTCCATATCAAATAAATGATAGCAATAAGCTTAGAGAAAAAGACTAAACCCTAAATTAAATAATCGAGATAGCTGCAATTATTCAACTTAGTTTTCTTATTTGTCATAACTTAAATATGCAATTTCATAAATAACCTATTTGCTACTTGTACCAATCATTCATGACAATTAAGGGTCATTGAATTCGTGGAAAATGATAGAATAATCAATATTAAATTAAATTGTCAGATTAATCAATATTAACCATTAATGAAATATGAGAACTCAAAATAAGAAATATTTGAATTAAACATAAATAAAACGTTTAAAACACAAAAGCTCACAGGGTTACAACTAGAATATCGAATCCCTTTGAATCAGAACAATTGAGTTTAGCCACACATGGCTTTTGCTTAAATAACAAAAATAAAAGAAAGATAAAGAATTGCGAAAAACGTAAGAAGATAACTCTTTCTGTTGTGAGGAATGTCCCTTTTATAAGATTTTCCTGATCTATTACTAATACAATTCTACCTTACAAAGATGTCTATCTAAAACAAATTCAAATTCAAATTCCTACATGATAGGGATAGAAAGAGGTTTCCTAATTAAACTTCAATTCTTCAAGATCAACCTTATCCATTGCAGCAATCTCTTCACTTCATGCAAAATTCATGATTATTATTAATAGAGTCCCAATTTGATGCAATCTCCATTTTTTATCTGCTATAACAAAACAAACATTAATTTTCCTAATTAAAAACCAAAATAAATCAAAAAAATGAAATAATATCAAATAATATAGCAAGATAAGATCTTATCAAATTCCCCCACACCATATTCATGCTTGTCCTCAAACATACATCAATTCAATACATTGATCATCTTCACAACAACCTCCCACCTCCTTTCATTTCATTTGAGAATATCCAAAAACTAATTCACATTTAAAGGTTACGATAAAATAACAATCGAGAGAATAAGCACTCATAAGATACATTGTTAAAATATAACATCTCATTAATTCCATCAAAATCAAACGAAAATGAATTGACACCCTCACAAGGGCACTCTATACGCTTAAAGTTTTTAGGGTTCATTAAGCTCTCAAATCAAAACATACCAAGTTATTTCCATAAGCTTGGTTAATAATCATATCTCTACTACTAAACACAATGAACCTAATGTATAAACCAAAGGGACTCAATAAGGGTTGTAAGTGGCTTAGGTGGGATATGATAAGAAAAAGCTTTTTGACTAAATAGGTTGAAGAAAATCATATAAACTTATCCACACAAGTTTCAACTTAAATTATTCCAAAATTCACTTGACTCAAATAACATTTCTTTCAATCACTTTTTCTTTTCTTTTTTTTTGTTCATTTTTTCTTCTTTCTTTCTTTGTTTTTTCTCCTTTTCCTCTTTTTAAACAACAATATCAAAGAGGATTTTTTCTTTATATACTTCTCCTCCATTCTATTAAAAAAGAAAATAATGCAACTTGAATAATCTAATTAACTTTTCATGGAAATAGTCAAAATCGTATACAAATAAGCTCAATAAAATTCCTTCAATTTAGGAGTTCAAAATCATTAAGGATATCAATCACAAAAAGGGTAAATTCGGCTTGTAATAAGGTTATTATGCAAGAAAAGAAAGGGTAAGGCTCAAATTGTCTTCTTAGGGGTAAAAATTAAGGTAGGTTTGTTTAGGTCAAAATATCCTAAATGCTCTCATCATCCTTATACACAAATTCATCAGAAATGTGGTCTCAACACTTATTCAAAAGCAAGTTCTAGCATAAACAAGTTATGTTTGATAATACACAACAAAAAGATATGTATAAGCATATATGTGATGAATCCTCTTAAGCTTAAAGCTCACGTAGGTGTCAAAAATGCATTAATTCTTGCACACTCATTCAATAAAACCAATGAGATACTTAAAATAATTTAACGAAAAGACTAATCATGCTTGTCTCTTTCATGCATTAGATCTTAAACCAAAAATGTATCCTGAGGATTATTTATGAACAATAATTAGAAAATTGCGAAATTATTATGAGGAATAATTAATATATAAATCATAGTATTCATGAGTCCAAGCACAAATCACAACATTCATCATAATATAAACATTCACTCCCCTAACCTAAATCATACATTGTCCCTAATGTATGCATAAGATACTCACATCTCAACAAAAATAATCAAAGAAATAAAGCATAGATTAGAGGACTCCCTTAAGGGGTGAGCATCAGAAAGGATGTTTACTATGGTGTTGGAGGGCATGGAGGGATGACCCCCATAAATTGAAGTAGAATATCCAAATTCTTCTCCATTTTTAAAATTTTGTGTTTCAATCTATCCAGCCGAGAATGATAATCATGTCAGATCGATGGAGCTAGAAGCTACAAATTTGGGTGAACATCATCATGTTCTCGTTGTAGTGATGATAAAACTCTCTCAGTACGAGCACATGTTCTCCTTTGTTTCTCAATTACTCCCATCCTGATTAAACAAAGCTTATACAAAGGTTCCATCTCACAGGCTATATGCATATTGGTATCAATCAAATCAAGAAAATTCAAATTAATAGCTAAATGAGTGATAGGAGAACCAAGACATAAATTTTTGTTGGAAGATTAAAAAGTATTAAATTGCATTGCCAACTAAGCACCTAAATTGACTTACACTTTGTTCACTATACACCAAATAAATAACAATTCAGTTTTAGTACATATACATATATTAGCCTTTCGACTTGAAAAAATAAAGGCTAAGAAATGCTGTATATAAATCCACTCCATCTTATTGAGATCACTACCTTTAGATTGACTTGGATGATAAGCAAACTGATTAGAAGACATTGATTTCCATGCTTGAAAAGAGTTAAACTCACCATAGTCCACCACCGATTCTTTATATTGAGTCGAATTAGCATAATCTTCATCTATTAACCCTAAGGTTAAATTAAACTCAGTGACACTCTATTTGAATTTGACTCCCATTAATCTGTATTGTATCATATTAGGACTACTTAAAATGAAGTTGTTCGATTTTTCAAATTTAAAGGTAGTATAAAACTCCTTAATTAATTCAATAAAAATAGGACAACGAATCAATGCAAAATACTTCCAATAATCATATCATTTAGCAAATCAAAATTTTCTTTAATTTCCAAATCTTCTGAGGAAGGGTAGTGTACATACTTATTTGTAGTAATATTTCGAGATTTAATGAGAGCGTATCATTGTTTTCTCTCTTTGGTGTTGAAAGTAAGGCATCCTCATAAGTCCGACTCAGTAGGTGGTAAAATAGAAGTGTTTTTCCTGATTTGCGCATGTTTCCTTTTGTTATCAACTTCAGAGCTTACAGTAGATTGATAGTGCAAATTGGCATTCATCGGAGATTTGTCTTTGGCTACGGTATTGGTGTTACTTTTAGAATGCCCCATGATCCACTTTGATCATTTCGGTTCTTAATAGCTTTCACATACATTGGGCTGCCCATGTAGTAATTTCAAGGAGAGTGATCCGAGATATGGAGCAGATACTTAAATCATTCCTTTGGATCGGTAAACATGAACAATTTAAGGGAGCCAAGGTGAAATGGTGTGATATTGTTATGCCGAAACAATATGGTGGGTTGGGCATCATTCCAATCACTCAAATGCAACGAGTTTTGATGATGAAGAGGATATGAAGGATATTTGTAGACACGGAAGCTTTGTGGGTTAAATGGGTCCAAACTTATCAAATAAAGGAGCAAAATTTTTGGCAAATTATGGCACGGTATGATCATTCTTGGTTCTTTAGAAGTATGTTGCAACTACGAGACTTAATATATCCTTACATCAAATGTCGGGTAGGAAACGGGAAGAACATATGGTTTTGGTTTGATAATTGGTGTCACAATAGTCCTTTATGGGTGCGGAATGACTGTTCTCCTCTTCGTTCTAGGCTTCCTAAGAATACTAAGGTGGTATGGATTATTCGGGAGAGGGAGAGGTTAAACCATTGCAGGTTTGGTTCTTTGATTGATGTGCATGTTAATGGGCTCCTGCTAACTTCTCAATCTGATACTTATGAATGGATGGCTCATTCTAGTGGGCAGTTCTCAAATAAATCTGCTCATAAAATAGGGAGGCAATTCCCTGCTATTGTCCCATGGGCTGACTTGGTTTGGAGTTAAGTTTTGTGTCCTAAAGTTGCTTTTTTTTGTGGCTTACTATTAAAAATAGACTCCGTACCAAAGATCGATGGTTTGGAACCATTGACCCTTTGTGTGTTTTATGCAAACTTGTTAACGAAACCTGGAACCATTTGTTCTTTGAGTGTACATATACTAAAGCGGTGTGGAGCAGATTATTGCATATGCTTGGTGTCCCCAGATTTTCTTATGAGTGGGCTGAAGTGTTATATGATATACTTCTTTTTTTTAGCTAAAGGACAGTGTGATTCTTTATTGATCAAGACATCTTTCACGATAGCAATTTGTCATACTTGGAGGGAGCGTAACAGCCGCCTTTATCGAGGAACGAAACGTCCAAAGTATGAGCTTGCGATGACAATAGTCCAATTGATCAGGAAGCTTATTATTGTTCCAGGGAAGCAAGATGAATTGAGTCCTAGAAGTAGAACGAATTGGTTCTTGTAGATGGTGTTGGTGTTTTTCTGTTGTGGAGTAGTACACTTGTGGTTGTGATTGGTTATCTTGATTTACCCTGTCACAGGGCTGTACATAACTTTTATTTTTGCTAAGTTAATATATTTATAATTTCAATTTTCAAAAAAAGATTTAAAAAACCATTTAAAAAATATTAAAAACAACTTAACAATAGTTAAAATTGAACTCAAAAGAAAACAAAAGTATTTAATAATAAAAAATAATAAATACAGAGAAAAGAAAAATAGAAAAAGTTAAAGTGGTCAGGTGTATTTAGCCAAATTTTTGTAATAAAAAGGGTAAACTTGTGTGGTGATGTGGGCGAGTGGAGTGGCACTGCTGTTGTGTTGTTTGATGTAGAGGACGTCTGCTTGTGGAGTGGAGTTATTGTGTTGGTGGATGTTGCTACTGTTGTCTTCTTAAGCGGAGGTGTGCGGTGGTGGAGCTTTTTTTATTGACTGTAGTGAGTGGTTTAGTGTGGAAGGAAGGCTGATTGTGGTTGGGCGTGGATGTGGCTATAGGTTAAAGCAAATAGCAGCTGTGAGGGATGTGTGTGGAGGGGGGTTTTATGGAAGCAAAATGTAGGTGTGCTTTGCATGGGTGGAGTGGCTGAAGATTGTGGTATGGGTGAGATGAAATTCCACTGAATGTGTCTACGGGTGTGGAGGTGTATACAGTATATATACTGGTTATGTGAGGCGACTGAGTTTGCGTTGATGGGCATTACTGTTGAGTGTGTAGTGGAGCTGCTGGTGGCGCGTAATGGGTTGATTTCTGGTGCACTACTGGTTTGTGCCTTGGGTGCGCCGTTGGGTGGTACACATCTTGCTAGTTGTAAATGCTTGTTGTTGGGAATCTGCCGCTGATGTTGAATTGTTCTTTGAATTTCTTGTAATAACGAAACAAGCAGATTAGGTTTTTCAAGTATTTTTATTATTTAAGAAATTAATTTAAAAATTAAAAAAATAATAATATTTAAGTAAATAAAAAAGAAAATAATTAAATGATTAAAAATTTTATTTATTTATTTATTTATATTTATTATTATTATTATTATTTTAAACATAATGTATAAAAGAACTTTAGGGTTTCAATATAAAACACTAATCGCATAAGGTGGAATCTCGCTTTATGAGATTTAGTAGTATGGAATTTTAAGGTTTTCACTCCAAAATACTAAATTTCATAAGATGAGATTTCACTTGATGAGAATTAGTGTATGGAATTTTAAGACCCCTCTTTTCCATTAAGCCAATAAATTTTTGTTTAAAACACAAACCAATGCAAACTATATATAACTAAAATAAAATAAAATAAAATAAAACTATAATATTTTTGGATTACCTCTTGAAAAGTGCAAAATTTTAACATCGTTATGCTCGACGGACCCGATTCTTCTCAAATTTCTTTGTATAATGGTAGTTCCAAGTCAACATTCACTATATTAGAAATCTCCTCATAGAAGGATTTCAATCTATGTCCACTAACCTGAAAAATCTTTCCCTGTACTATGAGAAAAGATATTAGAAACAACGAACGACCAAGCCATCTAGAGCGTAACTTACTTGGCATAAACTTTAATCGAGAATCATACAATACTACTTTCTGTCCCACCTCAAATTGCTTTCTCAAGATCATATTATCGTGGAACAATTTAGTTTTCTCTTTCTAAATTTTTAAATTCTTGTAAGCATCTAACCTTATTCCTTCTAGCTCTTGTAATTGCAACTTCCTTTTCTCCCCAGCTTTAGCCCAATCCATATTGTGACGTTGCACTGCCTAATAAGCTTTGTGTTCAGTCTCCACTAGTAAATGACAAGCTTTACCAAAAACTAATCGATAAGGAGACATTCCTATTGGTGTCTTGTAAGCTATACGATACGCCCAAAGAGCATTGTTCAGCTGTAAACTCTAATCCTTCTAGCTACTATTCGTAGTCTTTTCCAAGATGGATTTCACCTCTCTATTCGATACTTCTGCTTGTCCATTTGTTTGTGAATGGTAGGTGGTGGCTACTCGATGATGAACTCCATACTTTTTAAACAGTGTTTCTAAGGCTCTATTACAAAAATGACTTCCTTTATCACTAATAATGGCACGTGTGATTCCAAATGTATTAAAAATGTTAGTCTTTATAGACCCTACAACAGTTGTAGAAGCATCAATTCTAGTGGCTTTTGCTACCACCCACTTGGAAACGTAATCAACTACCTACAAGAAAAACCACACGATGAAGGAAAAGGGCCCATAAAATGAATGAACCACACATCAAATATTTCAACTATAAGAATTAGAGTTTGAGGCATTTCATTTCGATGAAATAACGCACCTATCTTTTGACATCTATCACAACTTATATAGAAGACATAGTCATCTTTAAATAAAGTGTCACAATATAATCCACTATCCAAAACTTTCCTAGCAGTTCTTTTGGGACCAAATTGACCACCATATGCATAAAAAGTTATAACAAATTGTTCATTTTTCGGCACACAACGCCTTACAATTTGATCAGAGCAGAACGTCTATAAGTGCAATTCATCCCACAGATAATATTTTTCCTCATTTCTTATCTTTTCCTTCCTAAACTTACTAATGTCATAAAATAAAGTTCCAGTAACTAAATAATTAACAAAGTCAACGTATCATGGACCTATACCTTTTGCTTAGAACAATCGCTCATTAAGAAAAGTTTCAAAAATAGGTAAAATGTCTTCATCTCTTCCCAACCTGCTCAAACGATTTGTGACTAAAATTTTCACACCTTTTCAATCCTTTATTGTCAAATCAAACTCTTGAAGTAGCAGAATTGTTAGCGCATCATAACACTACTCAAAATAATTAGACCTATAACTATAGTGACAGTGAGTCAAGGTTGATCCCACAGAGAGTGTCTTTAAAGCTTTTGAAATGAAAATAATTGGTGTTTAGGTTATGGGGGGAGGAGATTTATTAGTTTTCAAATAAGAAAATAAAATGAAATTGAATTAACAAAAGCAATTTAAAACAAATAACCTAAAAATGATGAAAGTGATGAATTCAATTGGGATCCCGTCATCGATTCAATCTTGTCCTACATACGTTGAATGTTTTTCATTGAATTTTTGTTCTTATACCTCTCCTAGCAATTATTAATCTTAGGTTAACAATAAGCTCTGTTAACCCTGGTTTTTACCTTAGGTCTTGTTCAATTAAGAAGAGCTTGTTAATTAAACTTAGCTATCAAACAACCTAAAACAAGCTCTTTAGATTTAATTAGATAGCTGCATTATGAATTAGGAAAATTGGTTAATAAAAGTAACAACCACACAAGCTCGGGTCATTTAACCTAGGTTATGTTATCCTTAATGATTCAAAACATTAGTTGCCATAAATGAATTTCAACATAACAATTACAGATTTTATTGAAGATTTTAGCAATAGGTTAAGAACAATTAAATAGAATCAATCATTCTTACTTAACACCTAAACATTAAACATAGGAAAGCATAATCAATCCTTAAGAGAAAAAACAACAAATAATAAGAGAAATGTTTAACCAAGTTCTTCAGCATCGATGTCACCTCTAACCTGACGTCAGGAAGTTGGCCTTTTATGAGTCTCCAAAGGAACGGAGCTTTGGCCCTTCTTCTCTTCAAACTGAGAGCTCTTCATTCAAAAATGAGAACCCCAAATGAAAACATGTCTTGTGCCATCACATTCTATTGTTTTATACCAAAAAGTAGGGTTAAAATAGGACAGGTGGCCATTTCTCACAGGGTGAGAAATTTCTCACGACTGTGAGACACCTTACACAGGCGTAAGAGGTGTCTTATGCCTATGTAAGGTGTGTCATGGGCAAGAGAGATGTCTCACGCCTATGACACTTCCATGCATGGCTATAAGCCATGTTCTACACTCTTCATTTTATGTATTTTCTTATCTTCTCTTGCTCTATCCATCTCGTTCTTACTCTATAAAGACAAGTGAGTGTGAATCTTCAAAAAATGACTCAAATATAGTGCTTTCGACTCATTTTAGCTCCTTCACTTCAAAATTGTACCTAAAACCAAATATAAACTAAAGTGAATGTCTTAAGCATTTTATAACATTAATCACTAAGTGTTTTGAAACAAATGTATAATCAATTAAACACATATCAATTTCCCCCACACTTAGCTTTTATCCTTCCTTGGGCAAAACACAGAAGTCAAATCATAGACCCAAAATATTTACTCATTTTCCATATTTTCCAAGAACATATATATTGTCATAAGCAAAGATGAATAATTTCAGAAACCATAGCAAGAATTTAACAGTAAAAGCTTTTACTTATGATCAATCGACATTAATCACCTTTAGAAATTAAACAATCTAGAGGTAAACTTGGAAAATGTGTTTAAATAAGATGTATTCATGGGTGCAATCATATACCATTCATGATCATTACATTCCATAACTTTGCATATCATTTCATTTCTCCACAATTAAGGGTCATATGCATAATCATGAATAAAAGGACTTTTCAAGGTTATAATGTGGGCAAGGGTAAGGTGAGATGTATTTAGGTGCAGTAGCATAAAAGTCATCAAAGCTAGTGTGACAAAAGTAACACTCAATGTAACATCAAGTGCAAAAACTAACATTCTTTCAAAACTGGGAACCATCAGCTGTGATGAATGCAAAAACCATGTTTCCCAGCTTAGGTTGAAGCTCTCACACCACACCACAAACCATATCAAGCATATATGACTCACAAAATTTGATAATAAACAAGACCTTGTAACCATAGGGAGTGACCTTTAAGAACTACATCTCCCTCATTCACATTATACTTAAGTAACCATTTCATTACAACTTTAAAGGGAAAGACTAATAATGAGTAACTTTGCAAAAATATGTATTTCCTCCTTCGTACTTTTATTTGAACATTTTTTCTTTTCTTTTCTTCTTCCTTTTTCTTCTCTTTTCTTTTGATTTTCTCTTTTTCTTTCTTCCTTTTTCTTCTCTTTTCTTTTCCTTTTCTCTTTTTCTTTCTTCTTCTTCTTCTTCTTTTCTTATATATAAAAATTAAAAGAAGCTACATCAACATGAAAATTTCATTAATAAGACATAAAATAACATCCTTATAATTATAACCATCCCACATAGATGCACACCCCTACAGCTAGACTCTTATACATCCACAATCATTAAAAATAAAAAAATGCTCCATTAGTTTTAAGGCTTAGGTAGGACATTTAGTTAAGTTTAAACCATGTAATGTGATTAATACAAAAAGAAAGGCTAATAAAGCTCAAGGGGCTTAACAAAGGGAAAATTCACATCAAGGGGTAAGCTATTTGGTTAATATAGTTTATAAAAAGAAAAAAATGCCTATATCATTTCCATATTAATGCATGTGATAAAAATGTGGTCTTAAATAGAAAATCAAAGCAAAGTCAGAATGTACATGTCATGAAGGTCACACATAAATAAAAAACAATGAGACTGATATAAATGGATCAGTCTATAAAGGCTAAAAATCTCACTGATTTGTGTCTACCACTAGTCATTACTATTCTAAAGATAATGCACATTGATCAATCACAAGAGAAAAAGTACATACTAAGGTTGCTATGGATTCTTCTAGTTAATTCACACTCTAATCATGACTATATAATCTTAGAAGCAATAAAAAATGATAAAATGTTTGTTTGTTTGTTTGTTTTATTCTCTCTCTCATTTTGTTGAAAACTTAAAAACAAGTAAAAATAAAGAAAATTAAAATGGAAAGGAAAAGAAATTAACTTCACTTGGGTTGCCTTTCAAGAAGGCACGACTCCTTTTTCTCCTCATCACGTGACAAAATTGTGATCTTCAGGTGTCATATGTGCTTCCTCCACTTGAGGTTGTTCTAGATAGGACCTAAGTTGATGAGCTCTAATTTTCAACATATTTCCTATCTTCATAATCTCAATCTTTACTGAGTACCAGTACTCTTAGAATATCTCAAATTTCATATCTCTTTTCTCCTCCTCGTTTAATTTCTCCAATCTACTATGTAAAGGTGAAGGGTTATAGTTAACAAAAATAAAGGACTTAACATTTACCTCTGAGTTAAATGGTATTTCATTTTCTGCTTTGAGCTCCTTCTTAACTTCTTCTTCATAAGCAATCCCTTGAGTAGTCCACTTAAGATTCTCAAGCTTCTTTCCACTCTATAAGGTCTTTGCACTAATGTCCCTTGGGTTAAGTTGAGATGAATTTATCTCTACGCTTTATGATGTTGGGCGGTTAATAGCTTCCGTTAGCTGACCCATTTGGCTTGCCAAGTTCTGGATTCTAAAACTTGTTTCTTGTTAGAATTGCATCTCTTCCTACTAAAATCGTAAAGTATTAGAAACATACACATTAACTAATTATTTTAGAGATGTACCTAAGTTTTGTTGCCTCTCCAAATCTTGGACGCTAGACCTTGTATCTTGCGAAAATTGCCTTACATCCTATTGGAACTACTGTACACTCTGTTGAATTTGAATATTATTAGTAGTCAAAATATTAAATAATTCTTCCATAGATGTACCTCAATTGGAATGAGGTGCTTTTGGTGTATGGGGGAATTGTTGTGTATGCTATAGCTCATCCAGGTAGTAGTTTTGCTGGCTATCCCATCCATCAGCTAAGTTTGATTGATCACTTTAAGCTTGGTTATAGGATTAGGAATATAGCTTGTAGGCAAAATTGAAATACTCTTACAATGACATACTCCCTTTGAAGTGTCTCTCTTTTCCTTTCTTCAAAATTTTTTAACAAATACAAATAAGCGTTAAAAGATCAAGAAATAAATTTAAAAACAAATGATAAAAAATATATGCAAAACACCAATTAAAATCAAGAACAAAACCTATAACACCCAACTCCCTGGAAGTGGCAAAAAAATTGAGGTAACGCATCGTAACACTACTCAAAATAACTAGGCCTATAACTATAACAGTGATGAGTCTAGGTTGATCCCATAAAGAGTGTGTGTAAAGCTTTTGAAATGAAAATAATTGGTGTTTAGGTTATGGGGTTGTTTATTTTCAAATAAGAAAATAAATGAAACTAAACTAACAAAAACAAATTAAATCAAACAACCTAAAAATGATGAAAGTGATGAATTCATTAGGGACCAGATCATTGGTTAAATCTCGACCTATAATGGATGGACACACTTCATTGAATTGTTGCTCTTATAACTCTCCTAGCAACTATCAATCGTAAGTTAATAATAAGTTCTGTTAACCCTGGTTTTCCCTTAGGTCTTGTTCAATTAAGAACAACTCGTTAATTAAACTTAACAATCGAACAACCTAGAACAAGCTCTCTAGATTTAATTTTACAGCTGTAATATGAATTAGGAAAATAGATTAATCAAGGCAACAACCACACAAGATTGGGTCATTTAACCTAGGTTTCGTTATCCCGAATGATTCAATATAAGAGACACCTTAAGCAATTAATCCGTACCTATCAAGAAATAGAAGAAGATTACTTGTCCCATATTCAGAAATATAAGAATCTAATAGATTTAGCAAAGGAAGAAAATAATACTCAATTATTAACCGAAGCACGGATTTGGTTAGATCAAGCACTTTATGTCTATAATTCAGTTAAAAAAGATCGTTTAGAAGTTCAAGAACAAATTCAAATTCTCATTATTTAATCATGACATTACATTCATCATTACATTATTTTTTCTCTTATTGTTTACCTTATCTCCTTTATCAATTATTCTTTTATGCATTAATATTTCTGTATATCCAACCTGCTTTATTATTCATTTTCCTTAGTATACTTTATATTCCAGATGATGACCTTTTATTTCATTTTCAAATCAGTATGCAGTATATTATTATTTGCTTAGATCAATTATGGAGACGTATTTTTCAACAAAATTTGGATGTAGTATATGAAATAGTTCATTTTGATTAAATGACTTGTCCTATTTGTGAAGATTTAAATAATCAAATACAATATATACAAAGTCAAATAAATAGTTATTCAGATCACATACAATATAATGAAACACGCATAAATTATCTAATCTTTGTTGGAATTAATAGACTAGGTCGAAGACCGTATGAAGAACATTTAGCAACAGTTAGTCAATTATATCAATTATATACTAATACGTTAATTACTCTTGAAGATATTCGAAGATCTCATCAACACTATCATCAATGACTTCTCAAAAAGATTCTACTATACTCGATGTTGATACATTAGAATTAACTGAATCACTAGGAACTTTTCAAGTTTCTACATTATTATCACAAGATAAACAAAAACAAAAACAAATAGCCAAAGCTCAATTAGATTTAAAACCAGGACAAGATATACATAAATCTGTTATCAAGAAATTCTTCAATCGACAAAATATTATTTATTTTGGTAAAATGATATATGAAACACCAGTTAGAATAGATCAATGTAATGGACATATTAGGATCAGTTTAATAGATCAAGATCAAATTAGTAAACAATTACAACAATTACCAGACAATAAACGCAAAAAGATAGGTTATATCCATCTATCAACTATTCAAATTTTAATTAAATCAACTTTTCAAGAAGGAATAGATTCTCCAATTAGAATGGCTATTTTAGACGAACGTATGACTAATTTAAATAATCAAGTTATAGGAATGATGAACGGAAATTTGGCATATGGAAAAATTAAATTTAATACTCGACTTAAATTAGGAATCCCTTTACTCTCATCCGATTTACAAGACACTATTACTATAGCTTATAAATTTTATAAAAATAATTTAATGACTTCTGGACAATACCCTTTTTCGATAACGTATCAAATTAGTTATGCTTTAACCAACTCTCATCATAGTATTGATTTTAAACATACCGATCAAATCTATCTAGATCAACTCTTTCAAGATGTAGCTAAAGTAGGAACTAAATTTCATACTAAATTACAACCCCTTCCATCTATACAATATCCTTTTCAAACACCCATAAATAGAAGACATTCCTTTTCCGAAGCATCATCATCCTCTCGCCCTCTTCTTACTAAATCAGTATCGGCTAGAATTCAAAGACCTCTATATATCCAGCATCCAATTAGAATTACCGACCCTGTATTAGACCAAAAACAAAATCAATTAGATGAAATTCAAAATCAACTTACTGATTTAACTAGTTATGTCAAACACACTTTATGACCACTATTACTCAACAAGTTAGTGAAATATTAGAAAAACAATCACAATTAGAACATAGATTGGAAGAATTGTTTAAAATACAATATGAACTTTTAGAGTCAATTCAACAAATTAGAATAGAAATTCAACAACAAGAAAAAATAATAGTAGCCCCTAAAATGGTATCAGAGCTAGTAATCAAATCAAAACCATGGAAGAGATAGAAGTGCTAGATGATTGTCATCAACCTATTGAAGATGTTGAACGCAATATTCAACAACAGCTAGCAGAAGTAACCTCTTTAATACAAAAATTACACTTAACCACTACAGAACATATTTGTCCAGCCATTACAACAACCAAACATAACAATGAAAAAGATGAAATTATTTATGGCTATGAGTCAGATCAAGAAGTATTAATGGATGAATTAAAACCAGAATTACGAGGCGAAGGCGAAAGTAGTAAAGTACAAGAATTAAAACTCAAAAGTAAATTAGTAGGTGATAAGCGAAAAAAGGATTTTCAACCTACAAATTATTCATGGACTGAAGATAATCAAGATTTTCTTCATCAACAAGGATACTATTATAAAGGATCAAAAGTTCGTAA
>JANZXP010000008.1:17565922-17577437 GCA_027576715.1 Erythroxylum flavicans | reverse complement strand
AAAACTACTGGAATAGTACAAAGTTTTTTACAAGAAAATGATATTGCATTAAAAAGTACTCCTCATTATCAAGCAACTCGTACAGATGTAGATACATTTGAAATCATAGGAAATGAAATTTATAAAGAATTTTTTGGAAGAGATATAATTTTCCATAAAGAAGAAACTAATAAAATAAATAAAGCAAAAGCATTACGACATTTAAATAATATGCAACTTTGTGATATAAATTTTCTTGAACATTTTATTTGTGAATTTCAAACACATTATTATAAACTAGGAAGAACAGAACAAGAAATGTATATTCATATTTTTATTCAAAAATTACCTTATCCATTAGTTTCCACAAATGAATTTCAACCTAACAATTGCGGATTATATTAAAGATTCTAGCAATGGGTTCTTACATAAAAACAATCAAATAGAGCATTCAACCCTTCTTACACAATACTCAAACATTAAACATAGGATAGCATAATTAATCCCTAAGAGAAAGAATAGCAAACAATGAGAGAAATGTTTAACTGGGATCTTCGGCGTAGATGTCACCTTTGAATCGGCATCGGAATGGTAACACTCTATGGGTCTCCAAAGAAATATAGCTTTTCTCTTTCTTCTCTTCGAAACTAATAGCTCACCACTCAAAAGCGAAAACCCCAAACGAAAGCATGTATTTTGCCATCACATTATATCATTTTATACTAAAAAGTAGGGTTAAAATGGGACAGGTTGAGAAATGTCTCACGACTGTGAGAGGTTTCTTATGGCCATAAGACACCTTGCACTGGCATAAGAGGTGTCTCACACTTGTACAAGGTGTGTCATGGGAGTGAGAGATATCTCATACCTATGAAACTTCTATGCATGGGCCTGAGTCATGTTCTACACTCTTTATTCTCTTCATTTTATTTATTTTCTTGTCTTCTATTTCTCTAATCCATCTCATTCTTATCAAATATAGTGCTTTCGATTCGCTTTAGCTCCTTTGCTTGCAAATTGTACCTAAAACCAAAAATAAACTAAAGTGAATGTCTTGAGCATTTCGTAACATTAATCACTAAGTGTTTTTGAACAAATGTATAATCAATTAAGCATATATCAAGAATCTATCGTATCAGCCTTAGTTTAGACTCCTTCTTTGCCAAAAGATATTTCAATGCTGCATGACCAGAGTACACAATAACTTTAGAGCCAAAAAAATGATCTAAACTTATCTAAAGCGAAAACAATTAATAAAAGCTCTTTCTCAGTTGTAGAATAATTACACTGCATAACATCTAATGTTCTCAAAGCATAAAAGATAACATGACTTTATTTCTCAACCCTTTGGCCTAAAACAACTCTTATTACATAGTTGCTAGTATCGCACATGATCTCAAATAGAAGATCCTAATTTAGTGGCTGAATAATAGGCTTACTTATTAATAGTGGCTTAAATTTGTCAAAAGCTTCCTTGTAGTCCTTCCCAAAGTTAAATGGAATGTCTTTTTGCAGCAACTTCGATAAAAGGTATTACAATATTGGAAAAATATTTAATGAACCTGGGGTAAAATCCTACATTTTAAAGAAAAAATCTTAACTTCCCTAACATTTTTAGCGTAAGGCGAGTTCACAATTAAATCCATTTTATCTTTATCAACTTCTATGTCCCTAGATGAAATCACATGTCCTAAAGTAATGCCTTCATCTACCATAAAGTGAAATTTTTTGTAATTTAACACCAAATTTGTTTTAATGTTGTTTAAGAACCTTGGATATGTGATTTAAACAATAATCAAATGAATCTCCATAAACAGTAAAATCATTCATGAATACTTTAATGCAATTCTCAATATACTCATCATGCATCCTTGGAATGTACTTGGAGCATTACAAAGACTGAATGACATTTGCCTAAGAGCATACGATCTAAAGGGTCACGTAAATGTAGTCTTTTTTTATCCTCTTGAGCAATTTCTAATTGATGGTAACCTAAAAAACCATCCAAAAAGCAAAAACATGATTTACCAACAAGTCTTTCTATCATTTGATCTATAAAGGGCAATGTAAAACGGTCCTTTCTAGTAGCTAAGTTAAGCTTTCTAAAGTCTATGGACATTCACCACCCATTATGTACCTTCATTAGTACCAACTCATCATCCTGGTTTCGAATAATTATCTTACTAGTTTTCTTGGCCACAACATGCACTAGATTACTAAAAGAGTACCCTCATCCACATTAATTTTTGTTTTGGTCGTCTTCATAAACGATCTAACCAATAGAATTGAAGTCGAATGTTCAACACTATCTCCATCCATTTTTAAGATGTAAAAATCTACTGGAAATATCAAACCATTAACTTGGACTAAAACATCTTCTATAACACTAATAGGATGCACATATGAACAATAAGTTAGTTGAATAATCACATTGATTTCTTGCCAAAAGTTTAGATTTAAAACTCGATAAATTGAGTATGACATGGCATTAATAGATGCATCTAAGTCTAGCATGGCATGCTTAATTTTATTATTACCAATAGCGCATGGAAGTGTAAACATACCTGGATCTTTGCATTTTTTGATGATTTCTTATATATCACAACTGATACATTCTTACCCAAAATATTCTTGCCTTTACCTTCAACTTTCTTTTATTTGTGCATAACTCTTTCAAAATCTTGGGCATATTTTGGAACCTACTTGATGGCTTCCAAAAGTGTTTTGAAAGTTTCGAAAATCTCTTTTTCATATTCATCTTCTTTTGGTTTAGCCAACTTGCTAGGAAAAGGAAGTAAACGTGCATTTATTGATATCCATAAAGATGAATCATTTTTTACCTTTAATGATTCTTAAGTTGGAAGTTCTTCCTCGTTTTCTCCATCATTATGCTTTTCTTCATCCATTGCTAAAGAAGTTCCAGATTGAACTTCCCTAGCACTTCTCAAAGTCATTACACTCATATTCTCCTTAAGATTCACCACCATTTAGAAAGGTAATTTTCCTGATACTTTCGCTTCCAATTTACTTACAGAGTTAGCTAATTGAGTGATCTGATGCCCTTGTTTCCTGTTGAAATTGTTAAGTATTATTAGCAAATGTCTTAACAATTTCATCTATAGGCATACTTGAATTTGAAGATTAAGGTTGAGCATATATAGGGAGTTAAGGTTATTTAAAATTGTGAGTTTGATATTATTGTTGGCCTCCTTAATTTCTATATCTCATGTTTGGATGATATGGGTAATATTTTTATTGAGGTTAGCTAAGAAATCCCCCTATCACATTAGCTTCTTAAAGAGAGTCTTGTTGCAATGTAGGGCACATATTCATAAGATGTCCAGAGAATGAGCATATTCTGCACACTCTTATCGATTGCAATTAACCTATAGCAAATTGATGAACTAGAGCAATTAAATATGAAATTTTGTCCTCAAAGTGTGTGTTACTTGCCTTATCGGCATGCTTAACAACTTCATCCATCCTTGTCCCAAATTGTCGATAATTTTAAGTCATAATTGATATCAATTGTCTGGCCGCCTCAGATGTTTTGTTTATCAAAAATCCTCCACTAGTTGCATTAACCGTACTTTGATCCATTAGCAATAGTCTTTCATTAAGTATTAAATCAGAATTTATTGGTAATTTAATGATGTGGGTAGTTGGCAAAAAACTTCTAAACCTTTCCCAGTGTCCATATAATGTTTCTCCGGTAATTTGTCTTACCCCACATATCTCCTTTCTTATAATTGCAGCTCTTGATGCATGAAAGAAATTCTCCAAAAACATTCTTTTCATCTCATTCCATGTTGTCACTGAGCCGAGGGAGATAGTATATCCAATCTTTTACCTTATATTTTAGTGAGAACAGAAAGACCCTGAGATTAATTTGTTTGTTTGTTACCCTTTATGACTTCTTTCCATAGCAGACAACATGAAATTCCTTCAAATGTTTATGTAGATCCTCACCTGTAACACCATGAAAAATAGGCAATAAATGAATCAAACTAGATTTCAATTTGAAATCTACCTCAACATCTAGAAATTGGATGCATAAGGGCTGTTGATTCAAATTCGACGCCGCTAACTCCCTCAACATTCTAGGGTTGAGATTTGCCATCTTTTTGTCCGCTTCTTGAAAATTAGAGTCTTCACTAATTGTTAGATCTACTTTAACTTTCATGTCTAAAGTTGAATGATCGCTTCCTTGATTAGTCTCTTTTCTTAAACGACGTGTTGTCTTCTCAATTTATGGATTATATTATAATTTGCCTATATAAGAAGAACGAGTTATACAAGACAAGAGGTTAGCAGCAACTATAAAATAAAAATGTAAAGAAACTAAGAAACTTGAAGTAGTTCTTTTGCAACGACTCCAAATTTTGGTCGGGTTGTCTAAGCTCCCAAAATAATTTTGATTCTCCAAAATTTTTGTAGTAGTTGTGGGACTAGGTCAAATTCAAAGAGAACTAGATATTAGTTTCTTAATTTCAAATAATGAAATTAAAAAGGGGGGTTTGATTAAGTAACTGATTAACTAAAATTAATAAGAAATCAAATTAAATCAATTGAATATAAAAGTGAGAAAGTCAAGATTACCAAACTCTGATTCAAGGGAAAAATCTCGTATAATTGTAACAGTGATCATTGATTGAAAAAGAATATTTTCACAATTCAAGCAGTTAGTCCTAAACATATTAGGATAGCCGTAATAAGTCTCAAAATTTCCTAAATTAATATGTTCAATCCCATCATCCAAACCAAAACTTATCATCCATTAACTAGGTATGATAACATTCCTTATTAAATAAATGATAGCAATAAGCTTAGAAAAAGACTAAACCCTAAATTAAATAATCAAGATAGCTACAATTATTCAACTTAGTTTTCTTGTTTATCATAAGTTAAATATGCAATTTCATAAATAAACTATTTTTTAATTGTATCAATTTTTCATGACAATTACGGATCATTAAATTCATGAATAACGATGGAATAATCAATATTAAATTAAATTGTCAGATTAATCAATATTAATTATTCATGCATATGAGAACTAAAATAAGAAATATTTGAATTAAAACATAAATAAGGTTTAGAACACAAAACCTTACAAAGTTATAACTAGAATATCGAATCTCCTTAAATCAGAACAATTGAGTTTAACTACACATGACTTTTTCTCTAATAACAAAAATAGAAGAAAGATAAAGAATTGCAAAAAATGAAAGATGAGAACTCTTTCTCTTGTAAGGAACATCCATTTTATAGGGTTTTCCTGATCTAATCCTATTCTAATTGTAGTTTGCAAAGATATCTATCTAAATTAAATTGAAATTCCTACATGATAAGGATAAAAAGAAGTTTTCCAGTTAAACTCCAACTCTTCAAATGATCGGCCTTATCCATTGCAACAATCTCTTCACTTCATCCAAAATTCAAGATTATCATCAATAAAGTCCCAATTTGATGCAATCTCCACTTTTCATCTCCTAAAACAAAACAAACATTGAATTTCCTATTTAAGCACTAAAATAAAGCCAAAATAAAGGAGATAATATCAAATAATATATGAAGATAAGATCTTATCATCTTCATTACTCTCTTTTCATTTAAAGGAACAATTTTTAAAATTTCATATAACTTTCTTTTCTTTCTACCCTAATAAGGTATTCCATGAATCCTCAACTCTTAAATATGAACACATAGCGCCCCCCCTGTGGAGGTTAGTGTCTATCTTTAGTCAATATTCTAGCTTTACGGCAACCTAAACCACTCTTAGAGGTTATTAGACTAGTACGAACTTGTTTCATCCTTGAAGATAAAGGGAAAGCTTACAAAGCACATGGACATACAAAAAGAACATGGCGATAGCTAGTGGAAGATACTTCATCAATTGATAAACTTTGCTACATTCTATCATCAAGAATTGAACGGCATAATAGTGTGGCTCCTCTTAAGGTTGTCTTGGAATAAGGAGCTTCAAAATTGGTGGCATCTTTAGTTGTTCTCTTTGTGGATAAGAGGCCATCCTATTTGATGATAAATGCTTGGGCTCAAACAAATTGGAAAAAGCTAGGGTTTTAGGAGCCATTGATTAATGCATAAAGACTTTCCTACAAAATTGGACCATAAAATGTAACCAAAGCAACTAAAAATGAAAAAATTTCCTATATAGATCAAAATTTACAATGTTTCATTAGAATATTGTTTAAAAAATTATAATAAGTTACTTATCTAGTTATATTGAAAAGTCGACTTTTACATGGATGAAATCACAACATGAATGAAAACAATTGGTTATGCTAGGATATGTATACAAATTACTACAAGTCAAAGCCTTCCAGAAGTCACTCTAATTATAAGGTTGATAAACAAGATTAAATAGAGAAGGACTTAGTTTTAGTATCCTATCAACAGAAAGTAAAATTAAAACAATAAGGAAAAGAATGGAGAAAAACATGTATGATGTATGAAAGGGGTCACTATTATGGGTTAATGCGAATGGAACTTCCAAATATGGAGTAGACAAAATTAAATGGGGAAACTTCTAAGGCAATGATCGATGAATAAACAAATGAATTAAGAAAAGAGGTTCTTAAAGGAAAGGGTAAGAAGGTCCTTAAGGAATTAAGTAAAGAGATCCTTTAAGGAGAAAGTATTAGCTACCAAATTATTCGCATGGAGCTAAAGATAAATAGGAGCCTAAAAAAGTCACAAATATAAGGCATAAAATAAATAATAGGAGCTTGATAGATGGTATAAAAGTATTATATGTCAATATATAGGAAAAAGGTTTTAAGATTAATAAGAATGTTAATACTGGAAAGCACTACGTAGAAGCTGACAGAGATAACAATTCTAAAGGAGACTTCATATCTGCTTATATAAGGAGATTTGGTAGAAAGAATGAAGCCAAAGGATTAAAGAATTAATATTTGAGAAAATTTTTCAATCTATTTCTTACTCTTATTTCTAGTTCCTTTAATTATTTACTAGACAAATTAAGACTCACCCAATTTTCCTTTCTGAAATGTGCTAAGAAAGTGACTCAATTATGTAAACAGTCTAATCATTTAGTAAAATAATTAGAAAAGAAGAACTAAAGATGTTAAGAATTAACTTTCAACTATTTTAGATTATATAGAAAAATATAGATCAAGTACATGCAAAATAAATAAAACAAGTAAAAAAGAGTAAATAGAATTGACACTTTATGTACATTATATATAGAGAATTGATTTTAAATAACACTTCCAATTCTTCATATAGAGAATTGATATATAAATAATGCTTCCAGTTCTTCTTCCTTTCTTCATCTCACACTTCGATCTTCTATTCATCCATTTCAATCTATACCTAACTCAAGCTCTATTTATTGAACCGTTCTTCTTGTTATTAATTCTCAATTGCTTTTTCCATCTTTTTTTTCCTCATTATCCCTTTGTTCCAAATTCCTTCTTTATTCGATCAATATCTTTCCCACCTTTCCTTAAAAGGAACATTTTTTAGAATTCAACTAATACTCATTTTGTTCTTTTTAAATAAGGTATTCGATGATTCATCAGCTCTCAATTATGAATTTTTTATATTTCTTAGAGACTATCTCTTGAAGCTTTATAGCAACCAAAAAAAATCTTGAATTTGATCTAGTAGAGGCTGTCAGACTAGCACTAATCCTTCCACCCTAAAAGCTAATAAAAGAGTAGATAAAGTATAAGGAAATATAAAAAGAACATGGTGCCAAATGGTGGGAGATACTTCACCAGTTGATAAACTATACTATGTTATACTGTCAAGAATTGAAAGGCATAATATTGTGGCTCCTTCTAAGTTTATCTTAAAATAAGGAGCTTTAAAATGGTAACATCTCTAGTTTTTTTTTCTTATAGATAAGAAGCTAGCCTATTTGGTGATAAATGCTTAGGTTTAAACAAAATAAAATAAGTTAGGCTTTCAGGAGATATTAATCAATGTACAGCATTTCACATATTCAATTTTACCTTAAAAGATGACGCTCTAAAAATCATATAGGTAGATCTTTAATACCTTAGCAATAAACCAATTTTCTTATAAAAATTAACCTTAGAATGTAGTTAGAGCAGGTAAAATGAAACAAATTTGTGTATATATCAACATTCATTATGTTCCATTAGAATATCGATTAAAAAATTACTTTAAGTTGGCTAGTTTATTAGCAAGCTTATTTGTAGTGATGAAATCATAACATTAATGAAAAGAGTTGGTTATGCTAGGATAGGTGTGCAAACTATTATAAGCCAAAACCTTCTAGAAGTCATCCAATTATAAGGATAAATGAACAAGATGAAATAGTGGAGGACACAATTTTGGTATCTTATCAATAAAAACCAACATTCAAACATCAAGTAAAAGAATGGATAAAAATAGGCAAGACATTTAAAAAGTGTGACTATTATGAGCTAATGGGAATGGAACTTCCAATTATTGATTGATGAATAACTAAATAAATTAGGAAAATAGGTTCTAAATAAAAGACACCATTAAGAGCTATGCTATAAAAATAAACTCCTATAAGGCATTTCATTCCATCAACTAAAAGTTGATAACTCACTCCTTAACAACTTTTGGATTTTCACAACAATTTATAACCTAGATTGAACACTGTCTTACAAACACTTTATTTAGTGTATTAGTAAATAGAGAACTAATTCAATTATTCAAAGGAGGGAACAGGTTAAGTCAGTAGATCTCATATTATCATATCTCTTTTTAATTTATATGGAGGTATTAATTAGCCTTGCCAATCATAACATCAAATTAGATATTAGTTTCAGTTTTCACAACAAAAGTAGTAAGCTAAAGACTTTTAATCTCTCATTTACATATGATACTATTTTTTTAGGGCCAAAGAAAAATTATTTAACAATATAATAAACTCATTACACCTTTTTATTAAGCTCTCTAGTCTCCTCATTAATAAAGATAAAAGCTACAAGCTAATCTTCGTAAGAACCAATCAACAAGCATAACGACTTTATAATCTCTGGATTAAAAATCAAATATTTCTTATTCATATATGTTATTCGCTAATGGCACCCAAGGGGATGGATTGAGAAATGCAAACCGATTTGTAATAGTTTAGCAAATAATCTTTGTCAGTAAATATTCCTTAGATTTTCATTATAAATCTTCTTTTAAGGCAAAGAATACCCTAAAATCTTTTATTTAGCAAAGAGAAACCTACTTTTCAATCTTTCTTTAAGATAAAGAGGAATCCCAAATACTTTTGCTTAACCCAATAAAATGATCTCAAATCGAAAAATATCTTACTAACTAAAAAATGGTTCACTTGGATGCTTTGATAATCATTAAAAAAAGGAACAATGAATGCTCAAATGATTGAAAAATACTTAGAAATGTGAGTATAGGACACTCAAAATCTTCTTAATACAAAAAATGATAAAACACTTACTTATAATATTTTAAGACTTAAAATAACGCTTAAAAGTTAAGAAATAGCTGTTATAAAGACTATATTTGATGCATTGGTCTACTAGTATAGCATATTGATCAACCAATATGAATTAACTAGCAATTGGAACAATGATAAACTAGTATACATATTGGTCAACTAATACATCAACCAATGTTGCTACAAACTAATAGTACCTCAGTTTTAATATTGGTTGACTACTAACCTATATAAATTACCCAATCACCTAAAAAGCGTGACTTTAACAACTTCAAATGCTCAAAACAATTTGTTTAATCAAAACATGACTAAAATAGTTCTTAAAATGTTCCTAAGATACTATTTAAAACATCAAGAGGGTTTTAAGTTATAATCAAAAGATTTAATGTCTTTTAATGAATGTAAAGACTCATGACATAAAGAGAAATGAAATGTTTATGTTTGGTGAGCTTATTAGATTATCAAAGACTATCAAGATGAAAATACAATATGACATACATGAAATAATCTTTATATGTCTTGATCATTTTCTTAAATTGATTTTGATCTTAAAGATTGCAAACATTGTCTTTTCTGTCATAATCCTTTGATACAATAAGCTTGTGTTCTCATACTCTTTCTTATTATCAACATTAAAACTCATTAGTAGTACTTGTATTTTGTTATCATCAAAACTTTTATTGGAACTTCTCTTGGTTTAACAATATACTTAAGTGTACCAATCAAAACTAAAAGATCTTACTTTAGTGATTTCAAGATTTGTTTGATATAATCTAGAAGTAAATTAGGCACTAAATAAGAAAAAGCTTATCATTAAATCCATACTTAATAAGGAAACTACAACTCATTAAATCCATACTTAACAACATACAAATCTACTAGTCTTCTCAATTGCTTTTACCAAAGAATCAAAGCTTTAGAAATAATGATGAGGAACTTTTTATAGTTTGGGTATGCCTATAAAAAGCCTTATACTAATTTTAAATGGTCTAAAATGGGGTTACTAAAAGAGGAGGGAGGTTTGGGAGTCATTCTCTTACAAATTATGAAAAAATGTTACTAGATAAAAGAATATGGAAGATCCCTGTTGATGATAAAACCTATCTACTTGTTTTACGCTCAAAAACTACAAGTAAATGGGTTGTGACTTATAGTAAAAAGAGCGGATATCGATCCCACAGGGATTGATGCCAAGACACCGCTTAATTTAGACACAACTTTGATTAAGAAAGTAAATTGTGAAATGCAAATAATCTGAAAATTTAAATTAAAATTAAAAGAGACTAATGTAAACAATGGACAATACTGCAATTGTAGAAAATCTGAATTCAATTAACATGATGATTGCTAGTCTATAGGTCACCAACTCTTATTGTATAATCCTGCACGAATTTCATCTCACTCACTCTCTCGATTTGTTTCAAGATGATAATTAAGAACAACAATCAACAAAGACAAATGTATTCAATTCAATAAAATAAGAGTTTTGACAAAATAATTCAAGAACAATCCCTAAAATGCAATAAGCCTAAGATGGTCTCCACAACATCACCAACAATCAAATAAACCATTTTTGCAAAGGATAGAAGAGGTTAAAATGACAGAAAATTAAATAGAAAGACTCCTTCTCTTCTTTGCCAAAATATGGAATTTTAGTGTTGATGTGCTATTTTGCCCAATCTTGATGATGATCCATGTCTTCAATCCTTCCTCTCCAAACATGTGTTCTTCACTCAAGGATGGTGTTTCTATAGGTGGGTGTCATGTTTTTTGAAGATGGAGGCTTAATGATGTTTTTATAGTCCAAAAACCCTAGGTTTAATGAAGTCTCACAAATTGCCTCGGATTACAATTCCCACATCCGTGAGAATTTGCATGATTCCCACGAGCATGGGAATTACACACATATGCACTTCTCATTTCTTCTATGATTCCCACGTCCGTGGGAATTTGCATGATTCCCACGAACGTGGGCATTTGGCACAGATGCACTCTTCTTGTCTTCTCTTCTTTGATCTTTTGCTCAACCTCCAAGTTGCTCCCTCTTCTTTCCTACACAAAAATAGTCAATTCTTACCCTCA
>JANZXP010000008.1:17542897-17565822 GCA_027576715.1 Erythroxylum flavicans | reverse complement strand
TTTGCTTAATCTTTATCTTGGTTACCATATATAGATATAGTAATTTGCATGTTTAGTAATTAGTTCCTTTATACATGTTAAATATTAATTACTTAGAGAACCATTCTGTGTTATATATTTAAGTTGTAATAAATTTTTATCATTTTATTTTATAGGTTTATATTTGTGCCACGCCCATATATAAAGGAGACTCTATTGAAAGTTTTAGAGGAGTGTTTGTATGAGTTTAGCCTAGAAACTAAGATTTATTCTGTGGTTGTGGATAATTGTAAAACAAATGATGCAATGATGAACCTTCTACATGAGAAGCTTGATGCCAATTCTCTTATATTAAATGGTAAATTTTTGCATACGCAATGTAGCGCTCATATATTAAACTTGATTGTCAAGGATGGTTTGGATTTCATGGGTGAAGGATTAGAAAGAATTCGTGATTGTATTTTATTTTGGGCATCAACTCCTAAAAGGATAGAGAAGTTTGAGGATGCAGCCAAGTTTTTGAAAGTTTCATCTTCTAAAAAGTTAATTCTTGATTGTAAGACAAGGTGGAATTCTACTTATTTGATGCTTGAGACAGCTTTGCCATACGAAGGTGTTTTCAAAAGGTTGGAGCGTTTGAATAATCGACTTAAGTTTACTTTGCCTAGTGATGAAGATTGGAAGTTGGCAAACATTATTTGTGACAAATTGAGAGTATTTTACAAGGTAACAGAGCTTTTTTCTGGTAGAAAGTACCCTACAGCAAACTTGTTCTTTCGATATGTTTGTGAAATAAAATTGAAGTTATTTAAGTGGATGTCGTCGGATTGTGATATTGTTAGAACTATGGCACTAAATATGGTCGAAAAGTATGATGAATATTGGTTTCATATGAATGGAATACTAGCTATTGCCTCTGTTTTGGACCTAAGAAATAAGATAGATTGCGTTGAGTTCTATTTTAGTGACATTTATGGAAGTAAAGCTAATATTGAGATTGAGAGGGTGAAGAACTTGCTTTTATGAACTATTGTTAGAATATCAAGACAAACATGCCATGGACATAGAGAACTCTACAACATGTACTAATTCAGTTTGTCATCGTCTTCATGTGAGGCTACACATCTTGGAAAACATCAAGCAGATTGTGAAGAGAGCGATAATTTTTCCATGTATAAGAAATCAAAGAAAAGAAGGGTAAACTTAAGATCTGAATTGGACCATTATTTGGAGGAAAATACAATGCTTGAAAATAACTATTTTGACATTTTGGCTTACTGGAAGCAAGAATTCAAGTATCCAACATTGAGGATGATTGCCCGAGATATTTTATCAATACCAGTTTCTACAGTTGCTTCAGAAAATGCATTCAGGTAATATATATTTCCTTATTAATATTTGCAAAATTTGTAGTAGAAACTTCTTACTTGTACCATTTTCATATTGAATCTTCTTTACAGATAACGCTTTACAAAGTTCATATGCGATTGCTTCGATCTTTGATGATGCTGATGCAAGCGAAGAGGAACCGAGTGAAGTGTTTGATTTGGTAATTCATTTTATTTCTAATCATTTATTCATTTTTACTTAAAATATTAAATTAACTTATACTTTGACCCTATTTGTTAACATATTTTATTTTCTTATAGGATGATAATAATGCAAATGATATGGAGATGGAGTTTTGAATGCTATGAAGTTCACGTAAAGACATTTTGAAGCTTTGGATATTTCTATCTTTATTCCAGTTTTTGGTTGTGAAAAATATATATTGTCTTTGCACTGAACATTATGATTTTTATTATTCCAATTTAATGGTTTTTTAAGACATACAAATCAAAATCTTGACTTATTATTATTAAAGTAATTTTGATTTGAAGCGTTCGCAAAAATATGCGCTTTATATTTTCTATTTAGAAGTTATATTTTTATATACTATACAACCCGATGGATATCCAAAAACCCGAACAATCCAATGGATTTGGATATGGGTAGTAAATTGTAAAAACCGATGGATTTTAAATGGATAATGGATTGAGTCATAAAAAATGGATATGGATATGGATAGAGTAATACCCGAACCGAACCCTACCCACTGTCATCCCTACTTACACCCTTGAGGTAGATCAACTAAAACCCAAGTTTTATTAGATATGATTGACCCTAACTCACTATCTATGGCTTCCTTTCAAAAGGTAGCATCTACAGATCTTATTGCTTCTTCATAAGTTTTGGGATCTTCCTTAATATTATAAGTCACCACAAAACCGTCATCTGTCTCCTCAGGTTTTTTCACCAGAAAGGAAGTAATAAATTCATAACCAAAACTGGTGGGTACTCTAGCTCTTTTGCTTCTCTTTAGTTTAATATTTTCCTCTTCCTCTATGTCATCATTAGTATAAGAACTAGGGAGAGACTCTCTAGGAAATTGCACATTCACCTTCATAGGAAATATATCATCAAAGAACATTGTATCTCTTGAATCCATAATTGGTCCATAAGTATTAGATTCCTCTTCCTTAACCATAAATCTATATGTAGCAATATTAGAGGCATTGTTGAAGGTAAAACATATCTACTTGTTTTAAGCTCAAAAACTGCAAGTAAACGGGTCGTGACTTGTAGTTAAAAAGAGCATATATCGATCCCACAAGGATTGATACCTAGACACCGCTTAATTTAGATACAACTTTGTTTGAGAAACGAAATTGTTAAATGTAAATAATCTAGAAAATTAAATTAAAATTAAAAGACTAAGGTAAACAATAGACAATACCGTAATTGTAGAAAATCTAAATTATAGAGATTACTTTTTCCTTATTTTGTCTCCCTCCTATTTTATTGATTGAATTGTATCTCACCCTAGATTTTTGAATGTACTAATTACCTTCTCTCAAGGTGTAACTATTTGTCCTTAATCTAATTAACGGGAATCGATTAAACGATCTCTCAACCTACCTAATGACTCTACCGATTCAACTAGTTATTAAACTATCCTATGGGAGGTCAATTGACTAATTGAGATCTCTCTTCTAACTATTCAATTAACATGATGATTGCTAGTCTATAGGTCATCAACTCTCGTTGTACAATCCTACACAAATTTCATCCCACTCACTCTCTCAATTTGTTGCAAGATGACAATGAAGAACAACAATCAACAAAGACAATTATATTCAATTCAATAAAATAGGAGTTTTGAAAAAATAATTCAAAAGCAATCCTTAAAATGAAATCAACCTAACATGGTCTCCATAACATTATCAACAATCAAATAAACCATTTTTAAAAAGAATAGAAGATATTAAAATGAAGGAAAAATTAAATAGAAAGACTCCTTCTCTTCTTTGCCAAAATTTGCAATTTTGGTGTTGATGTGCTATTTTACCCAATCTTGATGATGATCTTTGTCTTTAATCCTTCCTCAATGCTCCAAACATGTGTTCTTCACTCAAGGATGGTGTTTCTATAGGTGGGTGTCGTCTCCCTCTAAGATGGAGGCTTAATGATGTTTTTATAGTCCAAAAATCCTAGGTTTAATAAAGCCTCGTAAATTGCCTTGGATTATAATTCTCACGAGTGTGGGAATTTACATGATTCCCATGAGTGTGGGAATTACACACAGATGCACTCTTCATTTCTTCTACGATTCCCACGTCCATAGGAATTTGCATCATTCCCACGAACATAGGAATTTGTCACAGATGGACTCTTCTTGTCTTATCTTCTTTGATCTTTTGTTCAACCTCCAAGTTGCTCCCTCTTCTTTTCTACACAAAAATAGTCAATTCTTACCCTCAATTAACATCAAGCACACAAGAACAACAATGGAAATCAAACTTAATGAAAACATACACAATGAATCCTAAACTAGAACAATAAACAACAATTATGCTAGAAAACACATGTCAATTACCTATAAAAATATATCTTAATGCAGAACTATCAATCCTTGTAGATAAGGATACACTATAAATTATGAACAAAATGTTACTAATTAAAGTAATGTGGAGGATCCTCACAGATAAGGATACACTATAGATGCAATCGGTGCATGTATGCTATTTATAAAAAATAGCCTAGATTAGATACTTCATTGACTATGATACAAATTCTAAAGTTAAGAGAAATTTATCCTAAGAGATTAAATACAGGATTAGGTATGGTGAAAATAATTAGCTATGGATTTAGTAATTGGAGTGAGTTAGAGCCTTTATATTTGTCTCTAAAAACTTTTCATTAAAGGTATATACTCAATCCAGAAGCCAATGTCAAGGAGTTAGTAAGGGAAAATGATTGACATATCATATTCAAGAGATTCTCTATCATTTAGGATAACATACCTAGATATAATCCTTACTAAAACCAAACGAATATGATTATATAACATAGACACTCCTCAGGATCTTTCTCCAAAAAATAATGTTATCAAATATGTAGGAACCCTCTATTTAAGGTGCATTAATATAGTTTTCTTACGTAAATTTTCCTTAAGTTCTCCTTTATTATAATCCTACCCATAAGTAGTAAATTAAGTATACTAAACAAAATCAAAATCTTATAACACTTTAAACCAACAAGTAAACTTTGTAGTTATGGGGATGAATTAAGGGATCTTCTCTTCTTTAGATGCAGAGGAAATTATGGTTAAAAATTCAGGCTTTATATAATTATCATTCTAGTAAGGATGACTGGGATAACATAGTATGGTGGGTATCAAAGTAGTAACAATTGATTGAAGATGACTAAAACTTATCCAAAATGGTTTTAAGTTACAGTGTTTATGCAATTTGGAGGGAAAGGAATGAAAGTTTATTCAATGGCAAGATTCAAGATCAACAAATTTTCTTTTAAAGACTATTTTCATTAATCAAAGAAATTCACATAGCTAACTTAAGGAAAATTTTAAATTCAGAAGTTCTACTTAAAAGATAGAACCTATAACAAAGATAAATGGAAGTAGTTAAAGAATGCATAAGGAACTGATAGTAAGAGTATGATATAGTGATTAACTTGGCACCTTTTAATATTCTAACACTGATTCTAAAGACATAATTAAGGTTACCTTTGGCATTAGTATAATTTTTGATACATGCATTGTTTAGACAATATTTACATTTATAAAAACTATACGCCTATGTTGCTTTTTGCACTTATAAGAGCTTGGGCTATAAATCTCAACTAAAGTTCATTAATACATTATTAAACTTTTAAAAAAGAAAATGAAAACTCTAAATCGAGCTTAATATAATCATATGCCTAAAAATAGCTAGTTAGAAAGTTGATTAGTAGTCTTTTCTATAAACTTATAAAGGTCTCCACCTTTTCTCTTCTTTCTAATTTAATACCTATATTCCATGAGGGATGTCACAATCTCCCTCTTTTGAACTCTTAATTTCTATCAAGTCCTAATCTATAATCTAGAATCTCTGCTGTTCTTAGAATGTTCATCCAAATTAAAAGCATACTGGAGTTATCCACTACTTGTGACTTTATCATAGGTGCAGTTCTTTGCCTTTGTCGTCCTTTTAAAACATCATATTACTGAAGGCTTTGCTCTTATACCATTTGTAATACTCTAATTTTAGATTAGCCCAATAACAATTCTAATTCAAGCTTAAGAGGACCATAAGCCTTAAAATAATTCATTCCTAGGCCTTGTACACACCGCCCATCACACTATGACAGCTAGCCATAACTAAAGTTGTTTCCTTAACCATAAGGAAGGGGATATTGAAGGTAGAGCTAGTGATTAGAGTGAAGTTATAATAAGGTAGCCAAACTAGAAGGTACAACTAGATCTCCTCCTTTTCAGAGAGAGGTAGTGCTTATTAGGTATTTTTGTATTTAGATAATTACTAGTCTTTTCCATATGTTTATAATGGTTTCTACCTTTTCTTTCTTTTTTGTATGAGATTTGACACTTCATTCCCATGTGAGATGTCAAAATTTGTTAAAAATAAACCTAATAACAAAAGTGATGATTATTAAAAATTTTTACATAAAAACTTTATATGTACATTATATAATGGGTAGATGACAATATGTTGAACTATGTTAGTGGAGAAACAGATGTTTAGATGTAAAGAGTCAACTTAAAATGCTTTATGTTTAAAAGACTGCAAACAATAAGAAGTATCTTATAAAGAAGTTATATTTTAAGATACCAAATTGGAATTCCTATGATAGGTCACTTGAATACATTCCAAGATTCCATTATTTAATTTTCAAGAATAGGAGTTAAGTTTAATAAATAAGTTTAAAGGTTACGACTTTTTAGATTAGTGACAAACTTGTGACAATCATTTATAACATCACCATCTAATTCAATTTATGATGATGAGCTAATGAAGGAGGTTGTGGAAAAAAATCCTAGTATTCTTCCTCACAGTTAGTCATGTTTATTATTGAGGAATGAGGGAGAAGAAATATTAGAGGTTTGAAGAACAAATTTAACATCTATTGTAATTCAAAGGGAAAATTTACTAGTATTGAATGCAATAACTATTATAAGAAGGGGCATATCAAGATTTCATACTAAATTTTGAAGGAAGATGTAAAGGGTAAAGGAAAATAGATTAATTGATAATGTTGAAGTGGTCAATTTTACAAATTATAAAACCACTTAGGTTATGGATAATTATCTACTACCTATGCCATATTTGTAATATTTTCTTTAGTTCTTATATACTTAATGATTATGACGTTTTAAGAATGGGTAACAATGGCTTAACTAAGGTCATTGTAAAAGTGATTTTTACTTGGAGTCCTTACATTGTATAAAGCTACTATTTAGGAATATAAAATATATTCCAAACATTTTTTTAAATTTGATCTCGACTACCAAATTTGATAGTGAAGGTTATCACAATGGTCTTTCTAATGGTTAATGGAAGGACATTAGGGATTTTATGGTTATTGTTAATGGTAAGAAGAATCCTACTTCGGATATAATATTGGGTGACTTTATAAAAAAAACATCAATGTACTATAGATTATAAATGAAATAGAGTTGTTTCACAAAAGGGTTGGTCACATGAATGAGGAAGAAAAAGTATTATTTGTTATAAAGAATCTTTCCCCTAAAGTGACAAGTGAACATATATAAACATATACTCAAAATATTTATCAAGGAAGCAAAATATAGCTTCTTTTATATCATATTCATCTTTTAAGAGGAGGGATTACTTAACTTAGTGCAGTGACATTTGTATACTCCTTTTACGATAAGGAAATTATAAGGATAATAGTATTTTATAATTATTTATGACTAGTCAAAAAAGATGTGGGTATATGCTTTGAGGCACAAGGAATTGGTTGTGTTTTAATAGTTTTAGATTTGATTGAAAGAGAAACTAGAATGACATTAAATTCCATATGAATAAGTAATGGAGTTGTATATTCAAGGATATTTGATAAGGATTGTAGATAAGAAGATTTTTTCATTAAAAAACACATCTAAAGAAATAAACTAAATAATTTAACTAAAAGGATCAAATGAAATTGAATCTCTCATAATCGAGATCCCCTAGTTCCATTTATGATGAAGCTTTTCTACAATTGATTATTTGTATAATCACTCACATTATATTCTTTTATATTTGAATGTACCAAAAATGATATAGATCGAGAAGAAAGTATCTTATGATCTCTTATGAGACTTTAGGTGAAAAGAATTTGTACATATTTACAAAGATAAAAGGGTCAAGGTAGATGTGAAGGAACAACAATATTGATTATGTCTAGGAGGTTTAGATGTAGATTTTAAGATACAGTTTCTAAGAAGATACTTAGAATTAGAGATGTGATCTTTATGGAAGAATAAATAATAGAAGATAATTAAGGAAGTGGATAAGGTCATGCTTAATAATGATGAAGGTTCCATTGATGTAAGTATATTTTCTTCAATATTGTTTTTTTTCCAAATCATATTTATAATGGAATTATTGATGGTAAACAAGATGTAGTTAAACCTATTGAAGTTTGCAATCTAAATAATGGTCTTAATTAACCAACAGGTTAAGATATTACTCTTATAGTTTTTGTTAGAAAAGATTAGAAACCTTCAACCATCTACTAAATACTTCATATAAGTATGTTTCAACATTAGTAAGGAAGAACATATTAGTTTTGAAGAAACTTTGGACAGTGAGAAAAAAATTAAATTGAATTCATATAAGATTAAATGAAGTCTTTACGTTATAATTATACTTATGATTTTGAAAAGTTTCCTAAAGAAAATAAATCTTTAAAGTACAAATAGATACACAAGGTGAATTTTGAAGAGCATATTTCATGGTTGTCAAGGGATTTATCTATAAGGCAAGTGTTCTTTTAAAGATATATTTTTTTAAGTTACGAAGATTTCAGCCATTCACATTGTACTTGTTGAGCAAGTTTTATAATTTATAAAACCCTTAATAACTGTAAGCGCACGGGTCGTACTTTGTAGTATTAAAGGGTCGATCCCATTAAGAGGGTACTAACCTAGTCCTAAGTCATCTAAGGTTCAAACAAAAGAATAAAAAGAAATAAAAACTAAACAAGTGAATAAGGAAAGTAAATATGAGAATTTGATTTAAAAATTACAAAGTGAAAATTTCAACATAACATAATTAAACTGAGTAGTCACACAGGTCACAATGGAAATCCATCAAGAGAGTTAATTAAGTTATAAAAGAGGGGATTTTACCTATCACTAATGTTAATCTAGCCATTTATGTGTTTATGGGGTGTCGGTTCTAAACGGTCTTAGGGCTGATTACTCTCTCTCGAGTTATAACCATTAAATCCTAAATTGTAAACCCTAATCGAATTATGGAACTTGCAATCTCTCAATTCACAAATTACCCACAATTCTGATTAGTTCTAAAGCTCTCTAATAAACAATTAGGTCTCGCACGAGATATTTCTTTATGAAATTACGGACTAGATTGATTAAGTGGTCAATTAGATTACTTAACTCTCATTAATTTGATCTAATCATTTTTATCTGGCTCACCCTCTCGGTTTTTTACCGAAACATGCAATTACATTAATCAATCATAATACCAAAATAATAAACACAAAATAACTAAATCAACATTAACTCAATGTAAAATCCCGAAGGAAAGTTCAAAACATTATCAACAACTTGAAATCCTTTTCTACAATCCATCTCCACTTTATACATTTAAATGAAAAAGGAAATAAAGAGAAAATGGAACTTAGGTTGGACAAATCGGGAAGGCAACGACATCAAGATACCACCTGATCCGGGGTGCAGTAGTGTCGGGATCCACTTCTTCTTCCTCCTTCTTCCTCTTCTTCTTCTCTCTCTCTCTTCTTTGTCTCTCCCTTTAGGGTTTCTAAGAGTGGTTGAATGTAAAGTTCCTCCTTTCTCTTCTTGTTGTTCTATTTATGATTTTTTGTGTTTAAGGTCGAACTAGGGCAGGTCCAAAAAATCCCTCGAAACCTAAAGTTTGGAAGTGGTTACACATCTGTCCGACATAAGCCACGATCGTGGCTTATGTCAGGCCTTTCTATCACAATTATGGGCCATGCAATTGGCCCTAATTTGCTCTAAAACTCCTATGTTCTTCGATATTTTTCCTGAAACACTACCAAACACATCAAGGTACCTCAAAAATATCATATTTAAGCTCAAAGGATTGTTCTAACCTATAAAACACTTAAAACACAAATAAATCACAAACTAACACAATTTCACCCTAAACACATACTAAACAATCAAATGAATGGCTAAACATATATAAAACTATACCCTAAAATGCGATGCATTTCACATCTATCAACATCCCTATGTTTAAAGGTTTGTTTGTCCTCAAGCAAACAAAACGACAAACAACAAAAAGCACAGAACACACAATGCAACAAATGAGGCAATGACATCAACTTCACGAAATAATTTAACTCTAAACATGATCATTCAAATTAATCCAAATTATTAACATGCAAAATCCGCATCTGGGGGCTCTGGGCTAAACATACATATTAATCAAAACTCAAATTTCAAGTTACTCACCCTTTTCAATTGTACACATACATTATATATTCTTTAGTCATTAAAACTCTATAACTACTCCTAAGTAAATTTTTATGAAAAGTCAAGCTATTTACAAGTTCGATAGGTTTTATTAGGAAACATAATTTTTTAAAAAACAGTTTTTAGACGTGGACCTAGTCTTTTACTCGGAGGCAAACATTGGTGATGAATGTCGATCCGGTTACTCGACTAAATCATGTTTTATTAAGCTACTTGGTTGAAACGTCATTATAGCCTTTTGATGTGAAGGCACACATTTGTGATGCATGTCAATTTGGTTACTCAACTACATCACATTCTCAACTGGCTACTAGCTCTATTCATAACCCAAAGGCCAACGGAATAGTTATTTATATAAACTTAACTAACATATTTTTTGTTGCCTACCTTGTTGATTCAGCTACTCGTTTTCATGAAAAAATACTACTTAAGTCAAAATACCTAAAATTATGAATGAGTATGACAATTTAGAGGGTGACAAACTCATACTAAATCCTAATTAACTTGCATATTTAGTCAAAGAACCTAATTCACTAGTTTTGCGAGCTAATTACTCTCCACAACCTAATAGACTATGTTCAAAATTAAATCAATTTCAATCCATCTAAGCCATTGACACATTCACACAATTCAAAAAATGCAACCTAACATATTATCATACCAAATGCAAAATTCACATTCAAAGCAAAACATATAACCCTCCCCACACTTGAATAATACATTGTCCTCAATGTGAGAAGGATATGTACAAGCACAAAAGGGGGAATGAAATAATAAACGGAAGGAAAAGAACAAAATACTAATAAAAATGAAAAGAAAAGGATTAGAACAACAAACCATTATGGTAACTAAGGTGATGATGTGTAGGAGACAGAGACCCAATGCGCTTGATGTCGAGCTGGCTTCCTTATCTTATAATTGATTTAAAAAGAATAAGAGAATTAGTAGGAAATGCACTCAGAATCATTGATATTTGTTTATGGAAATGAAACAACTTTAATTACATAACAATTTAAATCTACCCTAAATATGCTAATTTATGGTCATTAGCTTGACCTTGTATCATTGGAAACTCAGCTGGGATCAATTATGAGCAGCTTGCTTCCACCCTTTTCGTTTAACATCAGTTTTGTAACCTATAAGTAAGCTACAAATTTCAAAATGATTAGAAGGACAATATTGATAAAATTATGAAAACAAATTAATTTCAATAATGTCCTTTTCACTAACAAACTGTCAATAAAACAGGGAATAACGAAACTCGCTGAATCTTCCATAAGTCTAGCAGATTGTTTGGTAAAAGGGTGAACTGTTCTTGTCCTTCCTTATTCACTCCCTTCTCTTCTTCTTCTTCTTCTTCTTCTTCGTCTTCTTCTTCTTCTTCTTCTTCGTCTTCTTCTTCTTCTTCTTCTTCTTCTTCTTCTTCTTCTTCTTTTGCTTCACAAACAGAGACTTTCATAGCTTCTTCAAACTCAATATCTGTTTTCATTTGTTTTTCATCCTCATGCTGTTCTAAAGATTTGACATCATAAACTCTTATAAATGGTATTCTTGGTAGGTAAGGCGGAGGAGGAAAAAAGGGAGGGTCCTTATTCTTTTCTTCATCCTTTTTCTACTTCTCTTGGTCTTTTAAAACGTGAGTTTTAACTGGTCTATCTGTTAGTTCTCCTAACTCTTTCCCACTCCTAAGTGTGATAGCCTTAACTTGCTCTCTTAAATATACTTCCGTGTTGTTTGATAGAATTCCTACACTTTTTTTAGATAACATATTGGCAAGCTATTCCACTCGAACCTCTAAGCTGAGAATAGAAGAGGCATGAGTCCTTGTTACTTGGTCAATTTGCTCTTCTAACCTTTTCTGAGCCTCATCCATACTTATGAGCTTGTTCATGATCTTGTCCAGTTTGGAATCATATTCATTATATTTATCATGTTGAAATTCACGTGACCTTGATTTCTAAATTGAATCTCAGTATTGTTAGATCAATGAAAATTTGAATTGTTATGCCACCCTGATTGGTATGTGCTGGAATAAGGATTGCTATCTCCCTAACCAAATGGTGCTCCTTTAAAGTTGAATTGCTCCACGTTGTTATTTTCTCCTAAGAAGCAATCAGTTGTGATATGTCTTGTCCACATAACTCATATTTGTGCTACATTGTTGTGACTAGAGAGGAAGAGGTGTCTTTCAAGTTATTCAATTACTTGGTTAGGCTGTCAATCTCATCCTACAATGTTGTCAATGAATTTGCAGCAATCATTCCTCCTAGGTCCCAAAAGGTTGACTACCATCTACTTCGTTTTGATGTCCAAAGATAACTAGTATATGCTATGTCTTCTAACATATCGTCTGCTACTTCATATGGGTGCATTTATGGTGCTTCTTGTGGGTGGATTAACTCCAATGTAGAAGGTTTACAATAGGAATTTGTTAGGTAGGTTATAATGAGGACATCTCCTTTGCAACTCCTTATACCACTCTCACGCTTCATATAAAGACTCCCCGTCATTTTACTTGAAATTGATAGTTTACTTTATTAATCTTGTTGTCTTGTTTAAGGGGAAATACTTATTTAGAAAAACTCGCACCAACTACTCCCAAGTTGTGATATTCGATGGGTGATAACTATAAATTGCTTCATGTTTTAAGGCTTAGTTTGTTATTTATTTGAGTGTTAATTTAATTTTTTAGTATGTGTTTAGGTTAAAATTATGTTAGTTTGTTAATCAATTGTGTTTAATTGTTTTTATAGGTTAGTACAAGTCTTTGAGCTTAAATATTATGTTTTTGAGACACCTTGATGTGTTTGTTAGTGTTTTAGGGTCACCATCAAAGAACAGAGAAGTTTCAGAGACATTCAGGCTGAAACAATGGCCCACGATCGTGGCACAATAGGCCACGATCATAATAGAAGCATTGCAAATAGTCTATGATCATAGCCCATATGCCACGATCGTGACAGAAGCCCAGAACACAACCCACGATCATGGCATATGGGCTTCTTCTCCACATCTCTCTTCATTCTTCTCTTTCTCAATCTCTCGATGAACTTTTTATAGAGTTTCTCAATTGGTGGCTGATTCAAAAGCTCTCATCCTCTTTGTCTTGTTCTTTTTATACTTTTTTTTGTTCTAGGCAGCCCTAGGGTTTTTCTGAGGTGCAAAAACTCCCTTGAAACATGATTTTTATGTGATTATGGAATTAACTATGGATAAGTTACATTATCTTAGTGCTTTTAGACTTGATTAGGGCTTAAAATGAACTTAGTTTGATGTTGAATTAATTGGTTAAGTATTTGATGAGTTTAGGTTGATAATTGATGTTATAACTTGAGGATTGGATTGTTTGATATCAATGTATATGAATTTGAGAAGTATGAGTTGTTAATCATATAAAGATGTCCTTATGAATGCTAATGTGATTCAAAGGATATGGTTAGAGAATTAGGCATGATTGAATGAGAATTGGTTAGGGATGAATTGAGATGAATTGCATGTAAGGTTGATGATGAAGTGTTCTGGAATATGTTAGATGGAGCATTTCCACTGAACAGGCATCTGTATTTGGCCATATCTTGATCTTTAGATATCCAAATAGGATGATGTTTAATTTATATTAAACTACAGACACATCCCTATAATTTTCATGAAGGAATTGAATTTGAATTATGTCCCTAAGAGTTTTGAAATTTATCTTCAAGTTAAGTACTGGGTGTTGTCACCATTCGAGAATAGTCTTTAGTATTTTAGGTATAACTCGTAAAATACTGAACTGAATTGCATTAACTTTATGTTGTTAGAAACTTAAGACATATAGGAACATTTTCTTAGAAGAATGTGTTGCCTAAATACCTCAATTGCTATGTCATAATGGCTATACAAAACTGACCCAAAAACTTGTCCTGAAATCAAAGTTGGAAAAGAAATTGAAGGAAGTGAATGGTGAACTTTCTGTTCACTCATCCCACGATCGTGGGAAGGCTTACACGACCATGGGAAAGGCCTTGAAGTGAAGAACATGTTGTTTTGTGTGATTATGAAACCAACTAATGATAAGTTACATTATCTTGGTGTTTTTAGACTTGATTAGGGCTTAAAATAAACTTAGTTTGATATTGAAACAATTGGTTAAGAGTTGGATGAGTTTAGGTTGATAATTCATGTTATAACTTAAGGATTGGATTGTTTGATATCAATGTATATGATTTTGAGAAGTACAAGTTATTAATCATATAAAGATGTCCTTCTGAATGTAAATGTGATTCAGAGGATATAGGTAGAGTATTAGGCATAATTAAATGAGAATTAGGAAATTTTGCGATTATAATGATAGAAAAGGATTAGTGAATGTATGATTGATGAATTGAGAGTAACCAATATTACTTAAAGCATAACCTAATTGCAAACAAGATATATACAAGCTATGATGAATGAATGAGCAAGACTTGTGAATAAGGTTACATACACGGGATGGTCAATTAAGCATGCATTGAACATAACACATATACATTTGTATGATTGAGTACTCATTTGATTAAAAAGTTACTAATGTGTAAAAATGTGTGTATTGTATGATATAGAAGCACAAATTTACTAACAGCATCTAGACATTGCCAGATCGTTAAGGCAATATCTAATTTGGAGCATACTGTGAGTAACCTAGATGTGTGATCTCAATTAGATATGTGCTTATGTTTGAATTATTTTTTTTGTATAATCCTTTTATATGTATATGTTGAAATGACTATATATATTGAAATGATTTGGATATGATTATGATATTAATGATTCCAGACAACTTATTGCTTGAGGAGTTCAATATTTGGGACTATATTGGGAGTGTTAATTACGTGTATGTGAATGTGAGAAATAAATGCTCAACTGAATGTTTAATGCCGGACTTGGGTCTGACAAAAGTGATAAATGACTTTATACACTAGATGGAAGTGATTGCTAGCATATTATGTGAAATGATGCATGTCATGACGTTGATATGCATAATCAGATAAAGGAGTTGTGACCGGAGCGACCAAAGTGAAAAAGGAGTTGAAAGCTTAGAAATGTGCGCTCAAAGCCACAGGCTTAACGAGTAATAAGCCCGGTACCTATAATGAATATGGGACAACATCTAAAATGAGCCCAGCATGTACAACGGATATGGGAAAATTAAATAAGCGCTCAGTTATAACAAAATTAAAAAGAAAGTGGAATCACATGTGCATTTGCATATATATATATATATATATATATAGTATGTATGTGTTATATGAACTGTTGTGAGAAATTTATTGAATTATGTTGAAATAGTAATATAAAATGTTTATGTTTCCATCGTGTTTGTTAAAATGTTAGACATATATATTGTGATTTGGTAGACAATTAAATGATGTGATAATTAGGATTTGAGTTTAAATAATATGATGTGTTTGAGAACTTGGATTATATGTGTTTGCAATATTGTGTCCTAACTGAAGTGAACATGTGGATGATGGTTTACTCACTAAGTTTGCAAACTTATCAAAATTGCATCATTGACTTTCAGGTACCAGGACAACCTAATCTTTAAAACAATTTAGTAGCAACCTAGCATTGTCCATTTTAGAACCAAAAATGACTCAAAGGTCTGGTCAGTTGATACTGAAGCGTCTAGATATAATATTTTGGTCCAGTACCTAGTTTTATGTTGTACACATTGTATAGAGTTACGAACTTTGACATGTTATGTATTGTATAAGCAGAAGTTATAAGTGTAATAACAAAATGGCTATTTATGTTTATGAATCCAATGTAAGGAATGTAATGACAATATATGCTTATGTTTATGAATGAAATGAGGGAACTTAGTTTTTTTCTGAAATGTTTATGTTCTATATGATGTCACAATAAGTGATGTGACTACCTTAATATGCCGCTTCCGTAGGGTATATGCTCGTATGTTTTATAGAATGTCGGGTATGTGCTCTATAGAAGTGGGATGCTACAACTTTTGGTATCAGAGCATGGTTTGACATCTCTAGGGACATATAGGAGTCGTTTAATATGATATCTGGCGAGAAATTCATATAGTGATCACAATTGTTGTTTGCTATAGGTTGTCCGCCATAGGGGGCCAAGTTTTTGAATCAGCTAACCTTGAGTCAATAGGAGCCAATAGACAGGTCTACTATGCCCCAATTCGGGTCAATGCCCCCGAGAGTACTTGAGAGGAGAGAAAGAAGCTACAAAAAGCATAAAAAATAGGGAGCTGTAGACTTCTATAGAAGTATAGTCCCTGCTAAGGTACAGAGCTAGTTAGAGAGGACAGAAAGAATACTGGACCAGATGGATTGTGAATTGGACGAGAGGTTTGATTATGCCGTCTCGTTACTATAAGATCCAGCTTGCCAGTGGTGGAAGACCATTCCCGGTAGTTTTGTCCGACCATATAGGTTAACTTGGGAGGACTTTTTAAGGGTCTTCAAAGAGAACTATATGCCTACGATCTATTTGGATAGAAAGATGAAAGAGTTCCTTGATTTGAAACAGGGAATCTCACAGTAGCTGAGTATAAAGTGCAGTTCAATGAATTGATGGGGTATGCTATACAACCTTGATTCCAACAAAGGAGGATAAATATGGACGACTCAAAGATGGGCTGGACATGGAAATTAGAACGAGGCTAGCAATTACCAATTTGAGCAATTTCACTAAGTTAAGATCTTCTTCGATCAGAATTAAGCAGCTACTGAAAGATGGACAAGTAGAGTATAGGCAAGAGTTCAAAATAAGGAGGCCTGGAGAATTTCAAGTTAATTTTGGCAGAAGATTCAATAAATGCCGTCACGATCACATCTGAGATCGAGAAAGTCAGGGTTTAGGCCAAAAGGTAGTTTTGGTTTTTTTAGTAGAGATCAGGCGTCTAGAGGTTAGACTTATAGTAGGCAACCACCACAGATGCCTAGCTGTGAGCACTGTAGGAAGAGACATGGTGGTGAATGTTGGAAGCTATTAGGAGCTTACCTACGTTGTGGCTCCTTCGAGCATCAGATCAGAGATTGTCATGCTATCGTTGGAGCACTGTTAGGAGTGAGAGGAGGAACGGTAACTGAAATGACTGTCCAGTAGACTAGAGTCAGTGGAACGGGACAAAGAGGTCGAGGTAAAACAAGTTCTACAGGTCTTAGTGCCAAAACTGAGGTGTAAAGCAATAAACCGCAGTCTCAGGCCAAGATTTATGCCATTACCAGACAGAAGGCTCATAACTCCCCAGATGTCATTGCAGGTTTGTTACATGTCTTTCAATTTTAGGCATTTGCATTGCTAGATCTAGGATCTATATATTCGTTCATCATATCTAGACTGCATTGTAAGAGAGAAATATTGAAATGTGGCCTAGTGGTGAGTACTCTAGTAGGCAGTACTACAGTAATTGGGGAAGTATGTAAAGAGTGTATTATTCGGATTGGTCAGGCCGAGTTGAAAGCTGACCTGATAGTCTTACAATTGAGAGAGATAAACATTATCTTAGGTATAGATTGGCTTACCGCACATAGGGCTGTGATGAACTGCCATACAAAGGAAGTGATTATTGAATCCCCTACCTAGCCGAAGGTGATATTTCAAGGTGTTAGTCAAGCAGTACCAGCCAAATTAATTTCCTCGATAAGTGCCTTTAAACTAATGTAGGGTGGTTGTCAAACTTACTGTTAGGGATTTACTGGATATGTTTCCCATTGAATTACTGGGTTTACTCCCAGAAAGAGAGGTGGAATATACAATTGACTTAGTTCCAGGTACTACACTTATATTGATTCCTCCGTATGGGATGGCACTTGTGGAACTTAAGAAAGTTAAGACCCAGTTGTAGGAGTTGTTGGACAAGGGCTTTATTAGACCTAGTGTATCACCTTGGGGAGCTCTAATATTATTTGTGAAAAAGAAAGATGGAACTTTGAGGCTATGTATCGATTATAGGTAGTTGAATCAGGTGACAGTGAAAAACAAATAAGGTATTTTAGCCTTATCTAGATCACTTTGTGATTATATTTATTGATGAAATATTGGTATACTTGAGAAGTAGTGAAGAACATTCCGAGCACTTGAGGTTAGTCCTATAGACAATGAGGGAGAAGCAGTTGTATGCCAAGTCTAATAAATGTGAATTATGACTATATCAAGTAGTATTTTTGGGTCATATAGTATCTAGACAGGGTATACAGGTGGAACAAAGAAAGTTGAAGCAGTAATGAAGTGGAAAGCCCTGAGGAATGCATCTGAGATTTAGAGTTTCCTTAGATTAGCTGGTTATTATAGGAGGTTTGTTAAGAGGTTTTCCTTGATCTCAGCCCTTTGACAAAGCTTCTAAACAAGAATATATCATTCAGATAGATTGATGAGTGTCAGAAGTGTTTTGAGGAATTGAAACACCAACTAACTATTGCACCTGTGTTAGCCACTCCATCTGGGTCTTGAGGATATGTAGTATATTGTGATGCTTCACACCAGGGGTTAGGATGTGTTTCGATGTAATATGGCAGAGTAATTGTATATACATTGAGACAGCTAAGACTTTATGAATTTAACTATTTAGTTCATGATTTAGAAATTGCTACAGTGATTTTTGCTTTGAAGATTTGGAGACATTATGAGACATTTTAGATATTAACAGATCACATAAGTTTAAAATATTTATTGCGTTAGAAGGAGCTGAATATAAGACAAAGGAGATGGATTGAGTTACTAAAAGACTATGATTGTACGATTGAGTATCATCCTGGTAAAGCTAACGTATATAGTAGCTGATGCATCGAGTATAAAATCTCATAGTAGTGTGGCACAAATTCAAATTTCGAGGTTATTAAGCCTAGTACAATTGAGAACATCAAATGTCGAGTTGAATTTGGGACAGAATGAAACACTGCTAGTTACGCTGAAGCAGACTGGTACTACATGAAAGGATCAAGAAAACCCAAAGTAAAGATCCAAAAACTAAAAAGCTTATTGAGAAGTTGAGACAAGATTCGAATTCTAAGTTTGAATTGAGAAATGATACGATGTGGTTGAAATAAAGATTATGTGTACCATGTTGACAATTTGAGGAAAGAGATTTTGGAGGAAGCTTATGTGGCAGCTTATGCTATGCATCTTGGTACTATCAAGATGTACAATACACTGAAACAACATTTCTGGTGGCCAGGGATGAAGAAGCAAGTAGCGGAGTACGTTGCTAAGTGGTTGACTTGTCAACAGATTAAAGCTGAGCATCAGGCTCCAGTTGGAAATTTACAGTCACTGCCTATTCTAGAGTGGAAATGGGAGAGAATCACTATGGATGTTATTATGAGATTATCAAGGACTCTGAAACAATATAACAACATATAGGTTATTGTCCATAGATTGACGAAATCGACACATTTCTTACCTATGCAAGAGAATAACACATTAGACCAATTGGCTAGGAGATGTATTAATGAGAATGTGAGATTGCATGTTGTTCCATTGTCTATTATGTCTGATCGAGATCCCATATTCACTTCTAGATTTTGGGATAGTTTACAGATAGCTTTGGGTACAAAGTTGAACTTTAATGCAACATTTCATCCTTAGACAGATGGACATAGTGACAGGACTATCTATACTGTTGAGGATATTCTTAGAGCTTGTGTATTGAAGTTCCAAGGAGTATGGGACCAACATGTAACTCTTATTGAATTTGCTTACAACAATCATTACTATAGTAGTATTGGTATGGCCCCATATGAGGCGTTATATGACAAGAAGTGACGATCACCTTTGTATTAGGATGAAAAGGGTCTAAGAATTATTAAAGGCCCATAGTTAATTTAAGATACTATTGAAAAGGTAAAGTTGATCCGCAGTAGAGTCAAAGCGGCTTAAGATAGGCAGAAAAGTTATGCAGATCAACATCAGAGAGATATAGAGTATCAAGTGGGAGACAAAGTGTTCTTAAGAGTATCGCCTTAGTGAGGGGTGTTAAGGTTCAATAAAAAGAGTAAGTTGAGCCCTAAATACATTGGTCCATATAAGGTCATATAGAGAGTTGGCCCATTGGCATATAGATTAGCACTACCAATAGAGATGGCTCAGATTCACAGTATGTTCCACATTAGTATACTAAAAAGATATCAATCAGACCCGACCCATTGCGAAACCTATTTAGGAAGTAAAGATTGCAAGTAATTTGAGTTATGTAGAAGAGCTAGTCAAGATAGTGGGATATCAAACTAAACAATTGAGAAACTGAATAACTCCATTATTTAAAGTTCTTTGGAGGAATCATTCAAGAGAAGAAGCTACATGGGAGTCTGAAGAGAACATGAGAAAATAGTACCCCCATTTTCTTAATCAATCAGGTAAAAAAATTTTCAAAGACGAAATTTCTTAAGGGGAAGAATTGTAATAACCCATTCTTATACTTAGGAATTTAATTGTTAGATTGAGTCATCATATGAGAATTCAGGAAGTGCATTTCATTTGCATACATCACATTTGCATATACACGTGAATCATAATCTAGGGACATTGTAAAATAGTACATGCACTCACTGATATACCCGAGGATATGAAAGATCTTAAATGATTATGACATGCTTATGTTTTGATTATGTCTTGAAATTTTTTTGAAGAAGTATAATTAGTGAATTGGGAATTTATTGTTCTAATTGAGTGATTGATAAAGTGATATGTGCATTTAGTCCAAGAAAAGTGTTAAAAGGGTAAGATAAAATGATACATAAGAATTTAGGCTAAACGAGCCTATGAGATGGTGATATGTGGTATCAATAATAGAGTGACAAATGGAGGTATAGATGAGTGACATATGGTCTAGAGATTAAATGACAAATGGACTAATAAGGAAGTGATAATTGGGAGTGTAGGAGAAAAACACATAGCATAGCTCTTAGCTTGAAACTTGGCATGACACATATCTATCTTCTTCACTGCACACCTTACCCATGTTTCTTACTCTTGTAAGATCACCATCTTTCATGCTTTAGTCTATTGTTTCTCCTTCTTTCCTCCTATGTACAACACTTTTACACAATCCCTAAAACCCTTAAAGTTTTGCTAAAATTTCATAAGCCCCATCTTGTAAACTGAACGCCTTTAATCCCACCTTTTTTTTTAGTATATGTTTGATGCTTAGGAGACTTGCTTATCTTGTTGATTGAGGAAATCTTGAGACAAACAAGTAAGTATTTGATTAACTTATTTAATTATATGTGAGTATAACATCTATAAAGATTGGATAGTGATGAATTGAGATGAATTGTATGTAAGGTTGATGATGAAGTGTGTTGGAATATGTTAGATGGAGCATTTCCACTAAATAGGCACCTGTATTTTTGTCATATCTTGATCTGTAGGTATTCAAATGGGATTAATATTAATTTATATTAAAATAGAGACATATACCTACAATTTTTATGAAGGAATTGAATTTGAATTCTGTCCCTAATGGTTTTGAAATTTGGCTTGAAGTTGAGTACAGGGTGTTGTCGCCATTTGAGAACAGTCTTTAGTATTTCAGGTATAACTTGTAGAATACTAAACCAAACTGCATTAACTTCATGTCATTAGAAAAAAAGACATATAGGAACATTGGTTTAGAAGAATGTGTTGCCTAAATACCTCATTTTCTATGTCATAATGGCCATACAAAACGAACCAGAAAACTTGTCCTGAAAATAAAGTTGGAAACGAAATTGAAGGAAGTGGATGGTGAACTTTCTGTTCACTCATCCCACGTTCTTAGGAAGGCTTAAACAACCGTGGGAAAGGCTTAAATGACCATAGGAAAGGAATTAAAGTGAAGAACATGTTGTTTTGTGTGATTATGCAATTAACTAAAGATAAGTTACATTATTTTGGTGATTTTAGACTTGATTAGGGTTAAAATGAACTTAGTTTGATGTTGAATCAATTGGTTAAGTGTTTGATGAGTTTAGGTTGATAATTGATGTTATAACTTAAGGATTGGATTCTTTGACATCAATGTATATGAATTTGATAAGTATGAGTTGTTAATCATATAAAGATGTCCTTACGAATACAAATGAGATTCAAAGGATATTGGTAGAGAATTAGGCATGATTGAATGAGAATTGGGAAATTTTACAATTATAATGCTAGAAGAAGATTAATAAATGTATGATTTATGAATTGAGAGTAACCAAACTTAGTTAAAGCATAACCTAATTGTAAACAAGATATATACAAGCTATAATGAATGAATGAGTGAGACTTATGAATAAGGTTACATACCCAGGATAGTCAATTAAGCATGCATTGAACATAACACATATACATGTATATGATTGAGTTCTCATTTGATTAAACAAGTTAGTAATGTGTAAAAATGTGTGTATTATATGATATAGAAGCATAAGTTTACTGACAACATCCAGACATTGCCAGATCGTCAAGGCAATGGCTAATTTAAAGCATATTGTGAGTAACCTAGATGTGTGATCTCAATTAGATATACATTTCTGTTTAAATTTTCTTTTTGTTTAATCCATTTATCTATATATATATTGAAAAAATTTGTTATGATTGTGATATTGATGATTTTAGACAATTGATTGCCCGAGGAGTTCAATATTTGGGACTGTATCGGGAACGTTAATTACATGTATGCGAATGTGGAAATAAACGCTCAACTGAATGTTGAAAGCCAGACTTGGGTCTGACGAATGTGATAAATGACTGTGTTCACTGGATGGAAGTGATTGATAGCATATTAAGTGAAATGATGCATGTCATGCTGGAACCCCGCCCCGGGCGGGTCAACGAGCCTAACGTCATACGTGACATCTGGACCCTTGGCCCACGGGGGAGGGATTCCCCACTAGTGATACTTAAAACGAATAAATTCATTTAATTACCTTTGTACAAAAAT
>JANZXP010000008.1:17527536-17542797 GCA_027576715.1 Erythroxylum flavicans | reverse complement strand
TTAGTGATCTTCCTAAAATACCCCTACAAGAACTTGTTCTTTCAATTTCAACTAACACCCTAAGCTTTCAAATTAAAACTCAATTCCTACTTTTTAATCCATCAATCTTAAAGAAAAAAATTTCTACCCCCCAAAAACTTTAAAATTTATACCTAATCGCAACAAAATAATAAAATTAATCCCTAACATATAGTAAGAAGAAAATCGGGGTCCAACATGTCATGACATTGATGTGCATAATCAGATAAAAGAGTTGTGACCGGAGCGACCAAAGTGAAAAAGGAGCTTAAAGCTCATAAATGTATGCACAGAGCCACAAGCTCAATGATTAATGAGCCCGGTACTCACAATGGATAGGGGACAACATCTAAAATGAGCCTGGTATCTGCAACAGATATGAGACAGTTAAATAAGCGCTCGGTCATAACAAAATTAAAAAGAAAATGGAGTCACATGTACATTTACATATATATCATATATGTGTTATGAGAATTGTTGCGAGAAATTTACTGAATTATTTTTAAAAAGTAATATAAAATGTTTGTGTTTCCAATGTGTTTGTTAAAGTGTGAGACACATATATTACAATTTGGTAGACAATTAAATGATGTGATAATTAGGATTTGAGTTTAAATAAAATGATTTGTTTGAGAAATTGGACTATATGTGTTTGTGATATTGTGTCCTAACTTGACTGAACATGTCGATGATGGTTCATTCACTGAGTTCGCAAACTCATCAAAATTGCATAGTTGATTTTCAAGTACCAGGACAACCTAATCTCTAATACAATCAAGCAGCAACTTAGCATTGTCCATTTTGGAACCAAAAATGGCTCAAATGTCTGGTCAACTGGTATTGAATCATTTAGATAGAATATTTTAGTCCAGTACCTAGTTTTATATTGTACACATTGTATAGAGTTGCAAACTTTGACATGTTATGTATTGTAAAAATAGAAGTTATGAGTTTAATAACAAAATAGATATTTATGCTTATGAATCAAATGTAAGGAATGCAATGACAATGTATTCTTATATTCATGAATGAAATGAGGGAACTTATTTTTTCTGAAATGTTTATGTTCTATATGATATCACGATAAATGATGTGACTGCCTAAACATGTTGCTTTCGGGGGGTATGTGATCGCATTGTCTTTGGAATGTCGAGTATGTGCTCCATAGAAATGGGATGTTACAGTATAGAATTGGATAGCCGTTGATGAATAGATTGTTTGAATGTTGAGAATGTCTAAACTCACCTTTGGGTTGTTTTATTTGTGATTTAATGAAATTTGATTGTTTGTGTTTTTACTGGATTAATTGTGATTTAATTTTTGCACTTGCATAATTCAGTGATAAACTGAGAGGGTGAACTGGGTGAAAATTTATTAAATTGGGCTAACGAGGGTTAGGTAATTTAATAGAACGAGAATTAAATCAAATCGGTAATTATGTGAAGAGAGATCTTGCATAGGTTCCTTATAGTTTTTGGACAACTTCAGATCTAATTAGGGTTAATGGTTATAAATCGAAAGAGAATAATCAACCTTTGGATTATCTAAAACCGGTAATAAAGTAGTTCATAATCAATTAGGTTAGCATTAAAGATAGATAAAATCCCCTTTTCTCTCAATTGATAGATTTTTAGGTTGATTCTTGATTGGGTGCTGCAATTGCTATTTTGTTATTATTTTCATAATTGATTCTTGAAATTGAGTGCGTGATTGAAATAAATTATTGTCTTAGTTTTGTTCAATTTGAATTATTGCGAATTATTTTAGCCTTAGATTTTATGATTCGATTGACCCTCCTTGTGGGATCGACACCTTAAGTATTGCGCAAACGACCCGTACGCTTGCGGAATATCGAGATTAAAATATTAAAACTTACATATATTAGAAAACTGTGATCAATGGGTGGAGAGAATTTAACCAGGCCTTGGCTCAATTTCTATGTGTAAAAGGAAAGAGCCTCATCCTAACAATATCCTTTGATATCCCAATATATCCGAAGGTGTTACAAATTTCTAAGAAATTAGCTAAATAAGCATTAGATCCTTATTAGCTAACCTGTAGAATTGCATGTTAGTTCGCAACATGTTTAGCAGTGATGGTTTGATCTCGAACGTATTCGCTTGCTCCGGTGGTCACATAATCCTTTGATGATGGGCATTAAGTTGTGGCCTCATGACGTCTATAAAGATCTGTTGCTCTCCATAATGTATTTCCTTCACCATTGTTCTTTCCTTCTCTTTTTAGCGTTCAACACTTGAGATTCCTATTGTTATCTGGTGATATTCAAGTTAATGTGTCATCTACTTTAAGCCCAACATTTTTTTTGAACACAAAAGGTCATAAAAAATGCCTTAAACTATAAGAATTAAACTAATTTACGTCTCCCCTGCAGTAGCGTCAAAAACTTGTTGAACAAGTTTTACAATTTATAAAACTCTCAATAACTGCAAGCACACGGGTCGTACTTTGTAGTATTGAAGGGTCGATCCCACGAGGAGGGTACTAGCCTAATCTTAAGTCGTCTAAAGTTTAAAGAAAAGAATAAAAAGAAATAAAAACTGCACAAGTAAAAAAGGAAAGTAAATACAAGAATTTGATTCAAGAATTGTAAAGCAAAAATTCCAACAAAACATAATTAAACTGAGCAGTCACAAGGTCATAATGGAAATCTGTCAAGAGAGTTAATTAAGTTATGAGAGAGGGGAGTTTACTTATCATTAATGATAATCTAGTCGTTTATGTGTTTACGGGGTGATAATTCTAGACAGTCTTAGGGTTGATTACTCTCTCTCAAGTTATAACCATTAAACCTTAAATTGTAAACCTTAATCGAATTATGAAACTTGCATTCTCTCAATTCATAAATTACCCACAATTCTAATTAGTTCTAAAGCTCTCTAATAAACAATTGAGTCTTGTACGGGATCTCTCTCCACGGAATTACTGACTAGATTGATTAAGTGGTCAATTAGATCACCTAACTTTCATTAATCTGATCTAATCATTTTTATCCAGCTTACCCTCCGGTTTGTTACTAAAATATGCAATTATGTTAATTAATCACAACACCCAAAATAATAAACATAAAAATAACTAAATCAACATTAACTTAAAGTAAAATCTCGAAGGAGAGTTCAAAACATTATCAACAACTTGAAATCCTTTTCCGTACAATCTGTCTCAACTTTATACATTTAAATAAAAAGGAGACGAAGAGAAAATGGAACTTAGGTTGGACAAATCGGGAAGCCAACAGCATTGGGATACCACCTGATCCGGGGAACAGTAGTTTCAGGATCCACTTCTTCTTCCTCCTTCCTTTTCTTCTTCTCTCTCTCTTCTTTTTCTCCCCCTTTAGGGTTTCTAAGAGTGGCTGAATGTAAAGCTCGTCCTTTCTCTTCTTGTTGTTTTATTTACCTTCTTTTGTGTTTAGGGTTGAATTAGGGTTTTTTGGGTTCGAAAGATCAAAAAAATTCCTCGAAACTTAAAGTTTGGAATTTGCTACACATATGTTCAATGCAGGCAACGATCATGGCCTATATTAGGCCTTCCTATCACGATCGCCATGTAATTGGCCCCAATTTGCTCTGAAACTCCTCCGTTCTTCTATCGTTATCCTAAAACACTACCAAACACATCAAGGTACCTCAAAAATATCATATTTAAATTCAAATGATTGTTCTAATCTATAAAACACTTAAAACATAAAGAAATCATAAACTAACATAATTCTACTCCAAATGCATACTAAACAATCGAATAAATAGCTAAACACATATTAAACTATACCCTAAAGTACGATGCATTTCACACCTATTAATACTCAAGCTTAAAACAAGTCTTGATTGAGTAGATGGATGTCAAAATAATTTTTCATCATGGTATGTTAGAGGAAGATATTTATATAAAGCAACTAGAGAGTTTTAAAGTGAAATGAAAAGACTTTGTATGCAAATTATATGTGTAAATTAAGGAAAAGCCTTTATAATGATGGTGTGAGAATTTTCAAAAAATCATATACAAGAAATGGTATAAAGAAAACTATTTGTGAATATTATGTGTTCGTAGAAAAATTATCTAATGATGATATTACCATATTATTATATTATATTGATGACATGATTATTGTTGATAAGAATGCTTCTAATGATAATGCACTAAAAAAGCACCTAAATAAGTCTTTTGTTATGAAAGATTTAGGATAAGTAAAACAGCTTCTTGGTATGAGAATTTCTCAATATAAAATTATAAAAGCTTAAGTGGTTAGTTCTCCTTTTGGTAGTCACTTTAAGTTGTTTAGCAAGTAGAGTTCTTTTAGTAAGGAAGAGAAACAAGAATGGAGAAAGTTCTATATGCCTCTGTGCTTGATATTTTGATGTATCACATGATATGTATTAGGTTGACATAGCCTATACAGTTGGTACAGTGGGTTGATTTTTATCTAATCTAAGGAAGCATGATAAAATGTAGTAAAAGGGATTATGAGATATCTTCAAGATATATTTATCAGACTTTATTTTGGTACTTCCAAAACTGATTTTGATTACATGAGATTGAAATTATGCTATTTGACTAATTTCTCAAAGGGAATCTATACTAGGCATATTCCAATTGCAAATGTGAGTTTGCTTTTTCGACTATTAATGTAAAGTTTATTACAACTATTAAAGCATTATTATTCGATGAAGAATTTTTTCTAAGTGATTAGTTCCCAACAAGATTAGTATATGTTCTTTTGTGATAACTAAAGATCCATTCACCTTTGTAAAAACTATACTTTCCATAGATAATCAAATCATATTGATGCAAGGCATCAATAGGTTAAGGATTTCTTAAATGAAAATTTTTTGTCACTAGAAACGGTCTACACTAATTAAAATGGTTATGACATGTTTAGACAGTTCTTACCAAGTGAAAAGCTTAAGACATATTGTTTGATTGCTAGAATGGAAATCCCCTAATATAGTCAAGAAGGTGATGTGTAATGTTTTAACCACAAGTGTATGATTTAATTATAACTAGTACTAGCAAGTTCAAGTTGATCCCACAAGTATTAGCTATTAATTACCAAATCCTCAAAATATTTATTATCTAAACCATTAAATATGATTGATTAAAAGGACATAAATGAACAATTCAAAAGCAACATTGAAATAATGATCAAGTATAAAATAATCTCTAGGTAAGATATTCTGTAACACCCCCTATACGAAACATACAACCATCCACAATACAGCAACCAAATTCCTATATATGTATTAAAGATATACAATTCTATTCAATGCTATACATATATATATATATATTACAAAACTTCACTTCACTTAACATTATCATCTAAAAGTAGTATTACATCTTTATATTTACATAATAATCCAAAAGAAAAAAAAACAATTTCCTTTCCTCTTTTACATATACAATCATCTTAAATCAAAACACATTCCAAAGGTACTTTTGCTCTTAATTATTGACCTTAGTCCTTGTATATGTTCCTTGTACCTCACTCCTATGACTTGAACCTACACGGATTAACACCCGTGCTAAGCTTGAAAGCTTAATGGGGAAACACTTAGTTTGGATGACCACTCACAGTAGTCATCCACGAAGCACACATATTAAAAAATATCACAACTTACATTCTATAAATTCACATTCATGAACAAAACATTGATATTCAATGCTTATGTAAACAATGATGGCATACTTAAGTATAGTACATAATGCAAATATGCTTCAACATATTATTCAAATGCTAAAAATGCACATTTATAAGCCAGATATTGATATTCAATACTCATTGATACAAATTATCAATATAATTGCATATTATTACAATCAACACAAATACTCATCAATACCAATTATTCATGTTGTCATGTTTTATTTCTTATTTATGACTATTAAGTTTCCTTTCTATGTTAAACCTGCACATTTTCTATGGGTATGGATAATGGGTGTTGTAAATATCCAAAGAAATCAAACAGTGGATACCTGAAAGTATCAAACAATGAATACTAATCAAACTGTGGATACCTGAAAGCATCAAACCTTAGAGACATTATAGTCCCAAATGAAGACAACATTGGTATCAAACTATAACAGTTGCACTATATCCCTATCTATCCACCACCAAGACCATGAAGCAGGCAAAAACATTTCCTTTAACCATTTGCCAATTTCATAATTCATATATTGACAAGTTATATGATATACATTTCAAGTCATAAAATTTGTATATGTGTTTATAAATGTAATTCATAATATACCACCATTAGAAGGATATCAAAATCACACTTGTATAAACATACTATACACATATGAGCAATAAATATGCATACAAAATCATTCATGTAGATGTAAGTTTTCTTTGGAATGCATTATGCTCAATCTTAAATTCCAATGTTCAATCACCCAATATATATATGGTAAGTCCTATTTCATTTATTTCTAGGTGTTTAAAAAGTTTCAAAGACATTCAAAAAGATTAAGATAAGATTTGATAAAAATCAGAAATGAAAATAAACTCAAAATAGTGCAATTTCGATTAAGCCTATGATGGGTCTAAAAATAAGCAAACAAACAGTCCAGAAGCAAATCACATGATGGACTCCAGTTGTTACTTAATATTCATATAGAAAATGTTCAAATTAGGTTTTGAAGTCTTTTATATATTTTTTACCTATGTCTCTAGTTTCCATAGAACTAATAATCAAACCATTTGAACTTCCCAATCATGAGATATAAACCAAAGATCATAGGCTGCTCCAAAACAGGGGCAGCATCAAGTCACCATTTTGGATCTCAATTTCCCGTGTTATAAAGCCATAATTACGTCAAAGTCTCTTCTAGAGATTTCTATTTATATCTCTTAGTTTGATATGAAACTAAAATCACCCAATTTGGAGGTATGTAGGCTGAGTTATGACTTAAACAATGTGACCGGTTCAACAAACCTAAACAGAATTCCACTGTATGATACTCTCTTATTATATTCAACCAATTCTATGTAAGATAACACTAAAACAACACCAAAGCATCATCCTAAAAACCACTCCACATCCAAATGAATCTTTATACACATTCAAATATACATAAATACAGAAATTAGCTAAGTGAAGTTTGAAAACTTAAAATTGACAAAGTAGTTCTTCTAATGCTTTTCCTTCCCTTCCTCTTTGGTTGTGCTTGAATCACCAAATGAAAGATCTAAAGTTAAGCCATCAAAGTGTCGTCCATCTCCCCCTTTAAATGTGTCTTTTCATGAATTTTCTAGTCTTAGACACATGTTTCAATCCCATTGGACCGTATGTTACAATCCTATTAGAATATGTGTTACAATCCTATTGGACCATATGTTACAATTATATTAGACTAGATGTTACAATTCTATTAGACCATATGTTACAATTTTATTGGACCATGTGTTACAATTCTATTGTACACACATAAGCTTTAATCTTATTGGTCTATGTGTTAACTTTATAAAATTACATAGTGGTCTTTCTTCTTCCTTTAATTCCCACATTTGCCTATGATATTATCAATTAATTTCATTTCCATATGTCTTAATTTTCTAATGTCATAAATTTCATGCAATTTGGTTAATTATATTGGGAGTTATATCTAAAAAACTACAGGCTGTTAAAAATCAAGTACAATAGCCAAAAGTTAACTTCAAACCAGAATTCAAAATTCTTAGAGGCATAATCAAATTTTGGTTCCTTCATCAAAGTTTTATACTTATATCTCTGCAATTGGAATTATCCAATTTGTAGGTCTAAAGACCAAGATATGGCCAAATTATAGAAGTTTGTTTAGTGGAACCTATCCATTCAACGAGGTACACATCCCAAATTAACTAACTTCAGTCTTATCATGCAAGAGCAACATAAAATACATCCAATTTAACCAAAAGCATCCATTTGCTTATGAAATACTTCTTTTATCAATTCCCCTCACACCATGCTCATAATCCAAGTAAACATATCAAAATTTTCCATACATATTTCACATCTAAGTATGTATGTTCATGCCAAAGTGAACAAATTATCCATTTACCCATATCTTTTACATTAAGAGCCATTATGTCTCTTACTATACTTAGATGCACTTAATTTGTTATGTTCACGTCTTAATACACCCCAAACATGCATAATACTTTTAGGGTATATGTTAGGGCCTTACATATTCCCTATGACTTTACTATGTGTTAACTTTACTCTAATTTATTTAATTGACATTATTTCTGTGTATTGATAAGAATTCATAAATTATAATTATGTCATATCCTGAGCAATATAATCTCTATTGCTAAATTGAATTAACTACAATTTCTTTCTAATTAGGACAGCCTACGAATACATTAATTTGATTGTGAATTATCATAATAGGTTTTGCCCTAACTTACTAAGATTATGTAGTTCTCTCTGGAGTAACTCACTTAACCCTCGTCATTCATATTTTGACCTAAACATACACATACCTATTGATCTTAATGTATGAATTTGATTATTGAATCTTCAATTCTTTCTTCTTCAATTAAACACAATATAAAAACATGGACAAATCTCATGAAAATTAGGGATTTTGTTAAATTAAAGCATCAATTTAAGAGATAACATCCTACAGTCCATCCTAGCTAGATTTATATCCTAAATAGTTCATGAATAAGTAAGGAGACACATATTAGAAAAATGAAGAACAAAAATAAAGGAAACATCTTTATGGTTCTTAAATGTTTGAATTTTATTGAATCTTGTTACATTTCTTATTCATCTTCTAAGATTTTCTTTCCTTTTGATCTTTAGCTATTTTGATTGGATCCCAATTAATTTATGTTTTCTCTTAAAACTTGTCTATGAAAAATCTCTCCTTTTTTCCTAACCACTTTTCTTTTAATAAAACAAGCCTTAATGCTTTTGCTCAACATGACTTCAACATAGTATTGTGTTGATCTTGTTTTGTTTTATCTCCTATTTTAATACTTTTACATAATTGATTACTACCAACACGGGGTTAAACGTGGGTTCTTATTACCACCGTAATGGTGAACATGGGTTAAACACAGGGTTAAATTGTTTGCATTTGGAGAAATAGATTGTCTCTACTTTGAATATGGTATAGATATAAAGGGATGTTAGTTTTGTGTCCTTTAAGTGAAAAATATCCTTAAGAAATAAAATCGTCACCGACATATTACCTTATTGTTTCCATATTCTGAGTTCTTTCTTCATATCTTCTAAAGTGGCTTCAAATTGACTCAATTCTTCTCCAAATTTACTCATTTCCTTAGAGAAGCTAAAATAAGACTTAGAATAAAACATAACTCATTTTGAGTACCAAATCATATAAGAATATCAAAAACATAAATACAATGCCTAAAAAATCAAGCTAAAAGTAAATGTCTATTTAGCACATATCAAACTCCCCTACACTTAAGTAAAAGTATATTTGTCCTTAAGTAAATCAATCTCCTTATCCTAACTTAAAAAGGAGGCAATTTAAAAAGAACATTAAAAAAATCAAAGATATCAATCAAGATTCTCTATAACTCATTTAATTACAAAGTTTATCAAAGTATTAGGCAACTAGGTTCTTATTTCAATTCACTTCATAATTCTTCAATTTATAAAATTCAACTTCATTTATAAAATGAACATACAAGAGAAATGTTTTTTTCAAAATTCAAACGTAGTCATACCCCTTATTAACATAATTCAAAACATCAAATTTAAATGAACCAAGAGCATTTAGAAGCTTACTTATTTCACCAATAATCGAAGAGTTGACAACTCGTTATATATTTTTCTTTGACTTGGATTTAGATTTTGTAAACAAAACTTAATGAAATTATCTTATAACCTCTAATTATAAATAAAATTACATAATATATTTATTTAACCAATAATCAAAAAGTTAGCTTATAGCATATTGTGAAAATTCAATCTAAAATATATTAGCATTGATTTATTGAATAATTTCTTTAAGGACCCCATAAATATTTTTAAATTCATATTATGTACAAGATTCATAAAACTATTTTGATAGAGTTTATTGTTCAACTTAAATATGTAAATTCATTGAATAACATAGTTGAATCATTTAAAGAGCATTTGCTTAATTTTCTAGTTATAAAAATTTATAATGACATTATATGAAAACAAAGTTCTTTTGTCACTTCTATTTTTTAAAAACACTTAAAATGAACAATTAACATGCAATTTATTCCATACAAAAGATTGAAAACTTTTCATTTATCAAGTTTTACTATTGTTAGGTATGATAAAATATATGTAAAATGGATAGATGAATATACTATATCATTCAAATAAATGATTAAGGATGACAAGTTTTATAATCACATGGTTAGCACATTATTTATTTTTCCTTATAAGATTTTTATTTTATAGGAAAGAGAAAAATTGTATGATGTGTAACTAGTTGCTATATCCTACAAGTTTAAAAGAAAGTTGAACGAGATAATTGAGGTTAGTTAAAAAGGTTTTTTTGAGTTGAAAGACTTAAAGAGTAATTATGCCCTTAGTGTAATTTGGAAGAGAAATTCTAGTAGGTAGATGTGGGCTTTCTTAATAGATGGGGAAAAGAAATAGTTGGAGAAGACTAGAGGATAATAAAACAAAGTTATTGAATTAGTTGTCATTTTTCATTCCTTCTCTCTGAATCATTGCTACACATATATCATGATGGTATTCTGACTTCCTCTCTTATCAATCAACACCATTATATATTTTACACACTTAATGATTTATCCTTATTAATTTCTAAACACTTCATCTTATCATATAATTCTATCCATAAGTTTATGATAGGATTGAATCATCTTATATTTTCTTATGCATTTCAATGTCTTTTTAATCCTATTTTTGTGTTTAAATACTCAATTTGTGTTCATTTTGTGTTTACATATAAATTAAAGGAGTGAACACAAATATATGCTAAAAGGAAGAAGTTTGACAAAGTTTGGAGAGCCATCCATGGAGGAGAAACCATCAAGGGTATTCGGAGGAGAATAAGAGAAAACTCGGGAAATAACCTAAGGCCACAATCATAAAAAATATGCCTCGATCATGACAAACACTTGAATACAGGGCCAAGATCGTGGAGAGTCAGCCACGATCGTGACAAAAAGCAGATATAATGGCCACAATCGTGTACTAAAGGCCATAAACGTGGCCTACGCGCAGACAGACATGGAGTCACTTCCGAATTTGAGTTTTTGAGGGACTTTTTATTTTTTAGGCACTGAAAAACCTTAGGGTTTACCCTAAATGGAAAATACTATATAAAGAAAGAGAAATAACCTAGAAAGCTAGTCTCTAATCTGCCACTTTTGAGAAACTTCAAGAAGAGAGAAGGGCTCTTAAAATTTGCCATTTTTGGAAAACTCCAAGAAGAGAGGAGGAACTAGCAGAGAAGTTTTTGTTATTTTCCATAAGCGTCGTTATTCTCTTACAGTTTCAATGCTTTATTTTCATATCCATTCCATTAGTTTAAAGCTTTTTTAATGCTAATCATATTTTTACAAGTTCTAGAATGTTAAAATGAATGGTTGATGGATTTTATAGATGAACTTTATGATTTTTGTAAGGAACCTTTATGTTATATCAATGGATGTTTATTCCCTCAATTTTTCATATTTAATCTTGGTTGTTTGAGCTTATTTATGTGCTTTTTCATATATGAATTTGTTGGGTATTTGAATGTTTAATGGTTTATGTTATGGGTTTTTGCTTATTTATGATGCTTTGGATTAATTTGTGCTTAATTGTTAGAATTTATACATGTTGTTAGATTTATGATCAATTAATTTAGGTTTTTGTGCAAGTTATATGTTCTGGAATTTTTATTTTGGTGCTATTAGTTTAGATTTTATAATTTGGGTTATAATTAGTTATTTTCTAGCGTAAAGAGTTTTGATTTCTATTAAGTTTGTAACATCCCAATATCCCATATTAGGCAACAGGACCATGGAATAGTGTATACTAAGCACTTAAAAGTGCATTTCATGCATCATTTGGCATATTTCAATATGTGAATTGTGTTGAAATTCATGAAATATTTGTACATGCATTCATTGACATTTTTTGGGTATAATTGAGGTATAAATGCGATTAAAAATGTGAATTGTGGTTTTTATGTGTTGAAAATTGATTTGGAGACTACTAATATTATTTCGAAATTTTTGGTGAATTTTATAAAATTTCCAAAAATTTGGGGTATTTTTGAACTAGGAAAAATAGTGAAATAAAGGACCAATCACAGTGTGACATGTGGTAATCTTATATGTTGACAAATGAACTACATGCAATGAGCACACGTAGTCACATGTTCTGTTGAGATTTTCTTTTCAGTTCTTTCAGTGTTCTTCACCGAAAATTTTCAATGCCAAAACACTCTTTTCATGCTCATCCACCGAAACATCTCTTTGTGCTATTGATTCCCCCTCATTACTATACATATTGTTGAATCAAGTAAATGACTTTGTTGATGTTTTACTATTGTAAATGAATACATGCATGCGTGGTTTGAGAAGTATAGTTTCGGTGAATAAACTTGATGAATGAGTTGTAGGAAGATTTGTGAATAATAAGTGTGTAGAAAGTGTTTGGGTTTGTAAAAATCTGAGTTTAATAAGAGTTGGTGAAATAGAGAATGTACAGAAGATAAACATGTAGAAAAAGAATGGAAAAGTGTAGAAAAGCTTAACTGAAATGGAGTTGCGTGAATAGTGATATGTTTTTTAATGTTTGTTAGTAATCAGGGATCTTAATTTGTTTGTCTTGAGTTTTCGAGTGTAACAAAAACAAGAGTAGAAAAATGTGATGTAGAATTGTATATTTGTAGGTTCTGTGTTGGGTTTTGGATTGTTATTGATTATGAAAAGAATTGCAATAAAGAAAGGAAGAAGAAGGAAGAAGAAGGTGACGGTTTGTGTGTATAATTTTGGTTTTTGAAGTCTGAATATGAACTAGAACAGCTTTGAGTCTTTTGGCTATAACTTCTTCTCCTGACCTCCAAATGACATGAGACTTAAACCAATAAATTCCTAACACATTTTTCTTACTCCCTATGAAAATTTACGAACATTGGAATTCATTCAGAAAAGATTGAGTGATAAATTTAGGATGAACTAGTGAGTGTGCTGGAATATTGATAATTGGAATAATTTCACTGATCATGCTTCGGTATTTTGGATATATTTTGATCTGTAGATTTCTAAATGAGTTGATTCTTAATTCAGATTAAACTAGAGACATATAGATACATTGTACATGAAGGAATTGAATTTGAAATCTGTCCTTAAGAGTCTTGAAAGTTTGCTTGAATGGAGAGCTGTGTTTTGTTGAGGTATAAGAAATAGTATGGAGTATTTTGATTATACCTTGCACCATACTAATCCAAAATGTCTGAATTTGATGTCATTAGAAACTTAAGACATAGAGAAACATTTGATTAGAAGAAAGTGTTGCCTAAAAATGTCTATTTCTAGTTCAAAATGGAAATAAAGAAGGAAGAAAACACAGCAAGTCACAATCATGCATCAGCATGATCGCAACTCTGCTGAAGCATGAAGGAAGTCACGAACTATGCTGATGAAGGAAGAAAGTCACGATCATGCACAAGCACGATCATGACCCTAAAGGCTTTATAAAAGAGTGATATGTTTGGATGTTTTTCAACCTAATTCAAGTATGAATGTTACCATATAAAGCATATAAAAGAGTTATTAAATGAATTTAAATGATGTTGACTGCAAGGATTAAAGTGAACAAAAGGATATTAAGGATTAAAAGAATGATTGGAAGGTGTTGAAATTGATTATAAAGAGTATTAAAGAAACATACCTGAGAAATTGTCATTGAACATGTATATTACATGATACATTCATAAATATATTTATGACTGATAATGCACATGAGTGACATATAAATGTATTTGATTGTATATAGAAATGCAAGTAGAGCGACCACTTCCAGATATTGCTGGAACTTCCAAGCATTAAGCAAAAAGGGAGCGATCGTGAGTAACCTAGATGGTCTCACTCAATTAATTGTTTGTTTTGATTATGTTTGAATTATCTTATGAATGTGTGATTGCTTATATTGATTCCGGGCAACAAGGTCTAAAGATTTTGATTTGATGAATGTGATATTAAAGTGCTCCTTGTATGTAAATTGGATGAAATAAATGTTACTCAATAATATTCTTGAATGTCGGATCAGGGTCTGATGATAAAAATGTTCTGAATGTGAATGTGAAATCATGTCATTGATTGAGAATATGAAAATGTGAAGCATTCCATTACATGAATCCATGAAAGATAAAGGCAATTGTGACCGGAGTCGCCAATGTAAAGATCTTAAAGCTCATATTGTGGGACATTATCTGATACAACTCGATATCCACAAGGGATATGGGTTAGTAAAAAAAGGCACTTGGTCATAACAACAACAATAATAAGTGAAAGTGAGTCTCACGAATATTACATATACATTTTAATACTTATGTTTGACCGATTAAATTGTATTATTTCCTTGTGCTGAATGTAAATGTGAAATACTTTATGCATGTGCAAAGATGTGAATTATACGTTATGTGTATTGATGTGATGTATGAATTGAGTGAACCATCGATGATGGTTACCTCATTAAATTTGCAAAACTCACTCAAAATTGCACGTTGACATTTTAGGACTGAGAGAGGACATTAGCTACTGAGAGACCCTTATACGAAGCATAATTTTTACATTTTTGTGAAGAAGAAATAGCTCAAAGGTCGGTAAGCTGAGAATTAATGAGTAATTATTAGTTTTGTTCAATTCCTCTTTCAAGTAGTATATTATGTATAGGGTATTGACATTGTATATATATTCGGATGATTTTGTAAAGCTATAATGTATGTTTGGTTTTTATACAATGAAAAGAGGATTGCAATTTGTTTTTTTATATATTTGGTAACTTTAATGTACACTAGTTGATGCCATGACTAAGTTGGATAAGTTTCCATTTTATAAAGTGAAGGTGAGATAGTTAACATGCCATTATTATAGATTATATACTAGAATGTCCACAGGGTGTTCCGGTATGTAATTTATGGTAGTGAGGTGTTACAAAGTTAGTGTTGAATTTCAGCTTTTATCACTTCATTTATAATTTCCAGCCTTGGTTTTATTTAATTAAGTATGGGTTTTGTTTATTTAATGTCTATTGTGCTTAATATGAA
>JANZXP010000008.1:17500906-17527436 GCA_027576715.1 Erythroxylum flavicans | reverse complement strand
CTCTAAAAATTAGAGAATCACTATAAACCTCTCCAATTCAATTTATCACTTCCAATTCTTATTTTTCAAAAATCACTCCCTTCACACTTATACCGGGACAATTTGTCATGAACGCATGTACACTAAATTTTATATACACATATCTCACTATTCACTACTGCATGAGCATGAGATGTGGTAATTTACCACACCTGGACCCGTTTCTTTGGTCCGACCCGTTCTCTGGAAACGGGATGTTACACTACTCATTTATGTTGTAGTATATGAGCTCAATTTCTCTTATGCCAATTCTTTCTCATAATAAATGATATTTGATATTAATATGCTTTGTCTTATTATGGTATACTAATTTTTAGCTATTGCAATCACAGACTTATTGTCACAGTAGATTATCATACGTTTCTTTTGCTTTTCCCCTATTTCTTACAAAACCCTTTTGAGCCAAATTGCTTGATATGTTATCACGGTAGCTACAATGTATTCATATTTTGCTGATAATTGCATTATTTGCTTTCTTTGATCCATTATTTTTCTTATATATTTTATTAGGGACTGGTAGTATTGGATCTATTTTATAACTTAACATCTTGAACTTTTTCAAAAGTGACTATGTATTTTTTTCCTAGGATATAAAATTCCCTTCTTATTCTTGATTTATTTTGATGCCAAGGAAGTAATGAATTAGACTAACGTCACTCATCTTGAACATCTTCATCATTTCTTCTTTGAAGTCCTAAACCATTTTTTCATTGTTTCATATATATATGAGATCATCTACATATAAAGAAACAATAAGAGTGTTGACGTTAAATTAGTTCTTTATATAAAGGATTGGTTTACATAGGTTCTTTATAAATCCTTGATTTATGAAGTAGTTGTCAATTTTACTATACCAAGCCATTAGTGCTTGCTTTAGCCTATATAGAGCTTTCTTCAACTTGAGTGCCTTATCTACTATGAATCCTTATGGTTTCTTTACGTAACTTTTTTTATCGATTTACATATTAAGGAATGTTGACTTTCTATCAATTTGATATATTTTCCATTTCTTTTGAGTCCCTAGTGCCACAAGTTCTTTAATTATAACTAATCATGCTACTGGAACAATGGGTTCAATGTAGTCAAAACCTGGAAGCTGTAAATATCATTTTACCACCAACTGAGCTTTGTTCTTTTGAACCATGCCATTTATATTGAGCATTATCTTATGAACCCATTTGTCTTTTGGATGATTAATGACCTCCTATGTCTCATTCTTCTTGATCATCTAGATTTCTTCTTTAATAGCTTAGATCCATACTTCTTGCTTTATAGTTGCTTCAATACTTTCTAGTTCCATTATGACTAAATTTCATGTCTTATATATGTCATTTAGAAGCATTATCCTCCTTGGTCAAAATTATAGAGATGATTCTTCCTCCCTTTTCTAGACTAAGATTGGAGATCTAGGAGTCTTTAATGATAGTACTAGTTAAGATTCTAACTACTCCCTAGCCTGTTATTTAGTCAATCTCTATTCCTTGGAAAATAAAACATTTCCTTTTCAATTTTTCTTCATCCCAATTCCATATATCATTTTTTTGAACTTCAAATCTCAAGTAATCATTACTTTCTTAGGTTTTTAGCTATATATTTAGTATACTTTTGATTATGTAATTTAACCAAGGAAGATTCCCTTCTCAATTTTCTCTTTTAACTTGTTCTTGATTTTCAATTGGAATATGCACGTACCAAATGCAACCAATGACTTTGATATGTTTATTGAAATGATTTTTATCACTCCAAGCTTTTACTAGTGTCATATTTTAGAATGCTCTAAGCGGACATCTATTGAGGAGGTTGATTGCTTCAGCCAAAAAGTTTTTTAACATTGTTTTTCCTTAAACATTATTCTGTCATCTCTACGACTGTCTTGTTCTTCCTTTTTGAGACTCCTTTTTATTGAGGGAGATAACTAATACACCTTCTTTTTCATAAAACTTGACAAAATTCTAACTAATGTACTCTTTTTCATGATTGCTTCTTGAAACTTTAATGCTACATCCACTTTGGTTCTCCAAGAGATATTTAAGTTTTTGAAAATCTTTAAGACCTATAACTTTTCTTTCATAAAGTATATTCAAGTCATTGTTATGAAAATATCAATGAATTACCTATTTTTCTTAAGATACGGTGTTTTTATATATCCACAAACACTAGTGTGTAATAACTCTAAGTTTTTTCATTCTCTTCAAGAACTTTTGGAAGGGAACAATATTCTATGTTATTTACCTTATAAGCAACCATCATAGGCACCATTGAAAACCTAAATTTGTGGAATATTTGTCATCATCTTTTTTAATGTAGTATTTTTAGGATTTGGAGGTTAAGTTTGCATGGCGTTGTTGCTAAAATATTATAATTATGTAAGAAAGCATTTATGCTTCCTTATTTTTATTTTAGTAATAACAATGGATTTGTTTTTATTATCATAATTGGTGTATGAATCTCCTCCAAAATGTATATCATATTCTTTTCCCATCATTTAACCAATGTTGAATAGATTTTTCATGAGCTAAGGAATATACATGACATTATTAATGACTTGCATACCTTTTTTAGTATACATTGAAATATATAGCTATCACTGAGTTTGATATTAGTCTTGAATGATTTGTGAAGCTATTGGAAGGCAGGTTTGTTATAACTCATGTAGTTTCTAGCAACAATGTTAATTTACCATATATTATCCTGACCTTTGGTACAAAATTGCAAATGTAGAATACTTCATCATTTCTAGAACTTTCTTCAATGCAATTGATTTGATGTTTCTCCTTTAGCCTACAATCTTTTAGGTTTTTGAATCTCATTTAATTTCATCATTGAGGCTTTCCATAAACAAACAAATCTTTTTTGAGATGGTTGGTTCTTTTACATATATGATATAGAAAATATTCTTCTTTATTTTAACTTTATGTGTCTCCAACTACTTTTTTAGAATTTTCTCTTTTCTTAGACTTGGATTTTCAAAGAACTTATAGTAAGTTTAGACTGAAAAGTAGTTTTAATATTAATTTTCTTCTCATATATTTTATCTTTTTTCATAAGCTTTAACTAATCCAACTCTATAATTGACAGAGTGATGATTTCTTTTATTTCTTTGATAGTATTGACTATCAAATCATATTTTTTAGTAATATTTACAAATAATTTTTGTATGGCCCTTTTTAAGAGTATCTTCTTCATATGCTTTTAATTGATTTACTAGTTTATGAAATCTTTTATATTAACCTTTTATAGTCTTGAAGTCTTTCATCTTCATATTCTCAAAAATTTTTACAGGAGCTTAAAGTTTAACAATACCTTGCATTGCCTTGAAATTCTTCTCACAAAGTAGCCTATGTTTCATGCATAGATGTAGCTAAAGAGGTTATTAGAAATATTGAATCCATCACTCCTTGAGGATGTTATAAAGTGCCTCCTCATCCTTGCCTTTTTGCTCCTTTAATTTCTTTCTTTTGTTTGTAGATAAAGATGAAATATCTTTCATCATGATAACTCCTTTGTCAATTACTTCTCATAGTCTTTGAAATAAGAAGTAAGTTCTCATTTTAATAGCACAAAAGACATATACTTTGTCAAAGAAAATAAAGAGTGAAATTTGTTTGGTGAATCAGTTATTGTGGATGGTGGGACTATAGGAAAAAGGTTGGTGTAAAAGAATAATTTTTGTAATCTGTAATTAGACGCAACACTGATACCACTATAAGTTGAAAAGATACTTAAAGGATATAGTTAAAATTAGTTGATAGGGTTTATTATGCCCTTAGTGTAATTTAAAGGAGAAAATGCCAATAGATGGATATGGACTTTGTTAATAGAAGGAGAAGAGGGAATAGTATTAAGAGGGAGTTAAGGATAATAAAACAAAGTGATAGAATTAGTTGTTACTTTACATGCCTTCTCTTTAAATAAATGTTATATGTTTATAGTGATCGTATATCAACTTCCTCTCTCATCTATTAACATCATTATACAATTTGTGTTACTTTTTCCTTATCTAATTTCTAAATACTTCTTCACATTAAATATTTTCAATTGTATATTATTTTTCCCTTATTTAATTTCTAGACATTTCTTTATATTATATTTTGTAATCATTTTTCAAAAAATTCTTTGAAAAGCACATAATTTATCATATTCAAATTGTTGGTGTTGTCTTTGTAAGTTATCAAGTTTTCTTCCTTTAAATGTTGAATTGAATTAAGAATAAGAAAAAGGCCGAGGCTTTATAAAATGAGTTAATTACCAAAAAAATCCCAAACTTTTGTCAAATTTTCAATTGTAGGATGAACTTTAAAAAATAGTAATAAAATGCCCAAACTTTTAATTTTTTTCAATCCTAGCTTGACGTTAGTCTCACGTGTCACTAGACCCCACTAATTAGACATGTTAGTGTCATTAAGAGGAGGATGTCTAATTAGCAAAATGACATCATTAAGAGGTTGGGAATGTGCCAAATCTATCTCTCAATTGCAACTCAATCCATATAAGAAACTATCACAGATAATGCCTTCAGGCTTGTCTTTTCTAAAACAATGAAATTAGATGTAGAATATGCATATAAACTTTTTATAGTGCTAAACTAGAAGGCTGTTGACCTTACTATTTCCTTACCTTATATGAAATTTTTGCTAAATTTTTTGATTGTTTAACAACTCAATTGAACTTAAATCTTGGGAAACCAAAATTAATATGTAATAAAGAAACTACAGTGACTGTAAATCACATCAATAACATACTTCAGCCTAAGACCTGTCTTATTAAACATGTTGAAACTCACAGATTATGCTAGAAATTGAAATACATATATACTTGGATAGTGGAATACTTGTACTTCAATACCTTCAACATATAAAAATGGAAGAAAATCTCTTCCCACACCTCGGGAGGAGTAACTAACCTGAAAACAAAACAATCACGCATAATAACAATAAAGTTAATATCAATTTTAAAGAGTAAGTTAAAACAAGAAAATAAATAGGTAATAGACATTGACTTAATTCTAGAAACTGAAACAATATCCAAAAATTAAAAAAAATGATACAATTTGGTTAGCATTACTCTAACTGTTTTAAACAAGATAATTGGTTCAGCTCTTACAGCCATAAGCATCATCTCCATATGCATACACCTGCTCCAACAGCTCCATAGGTATGATCTAACTCTAGCTCCATAAGTGTTGATGTACAATCACTCACACCATTCGTACATAAACAGTAAGGAATTACAATTAGTCACACCATCCATACATAAATAGTGAGCAACTTCAACAAATCATGGCCTATTTTAAGATCACGTACGTATAACTTATGACCTATTTTAAGATCACACATGCACAAACACAGAGGAATTTCCACCTATTTCAGCAAAAAAATATAGATAAAAAAAGCAGGAAAATTAAGGTGGACTCCTAGATGCCATTTAAATGCACATTAAGGTGGTGCTAATGTTATTGAAGCTACATGTGGGCAACTAGAAAAAAATTAAGAAACTCATTAACTTGTGTTCGGTTCAGTGTATTAGTGCAGTACTACATTTAAGCTCGACCCAAACATGAATGAAGTAAGAATTTATAAGAAATAAAGAGCAATGCATTATAAACAACACCAATATTATCTCATGTGCCTCTCAACTTTTGACTCAACCAAATAAGTAAACAGAAAGAGAGTTATATGCCCAAAAAACAAAAACATATAGAGTAAAAGAGCTAACATTGAATTAGGTAAAGAAGCAATATTCACCAACTACACAGCCATAACAACAACTGCATAACTTAAGATTTCCTAATAGCAGTTTTTTAAAGTTTAATCCTTCTCTTAGGTTAAGTTGTATTGGAAGTTATAATTTGGGATGCTTGAGTTGTTGTTTTGTTAATATTGAGAGGTTGTAACACTTGACATTGACCCTCACCCATCTATGGAGTGTAAACAACCAATTATGTAAATATTATCATCTACCTTATAATTACATATAAGTAGTACAAATATGAATTTAAATGACTTCCTGTAAAGTAGGTATTCCTAGTAACTTCCCCAAACGTTACTTCGTATCCTCTACGTGCCTATAAAAACAAAAAGAATTATAATGTTATATAAGTTTTTAAAAAAACTAAAATTTTATACTTAAAAGTTAACCAACCATTCTCGTCTCTCTTCGTAATATAATAGATGCAGTATTTGACCCTATAGATATTGATTATGTCGATCTACACACTTGACCGCTATGAATATTGGATGAAGCGAGTTAAGTAGATGCTAATTTTGTTGGCCTTCCTCTTTTTTGCTACAGTATACCTATTTAAGATAAACATATAGCTAAAAATACTGGATGAACAACAACACATTTATTACACAACTAAAATATGCACTTAAACAACGTGAAGTTACCTTGGAGTTTGATACTTATTTTTGCATCCCTTTATATTGTGACCAATTTCATGGCAATGATGGCATCTTATAGCTACCCCAACCTTGCTTAATTTGTTAGGATTTCGAATATTAGATGAAGGGGGTTCAGTATATACTAATTTTGGTGACCTTCCTCTTTTTCGTTGTAGCATACATATTGAAGATAAAAATATAGTTAATAATACTGGATGAATAACAACACATTTGTTGCACAACTAAAATATGTACCTTTTTAATTTTGGGTTGCCTTAGAGGTTGATTCTAATTTTTGCATCCTCTTATAATGTGACCAATTTCATGGCAATGATGGCATCTCATAACTACTCCAACCTTGCCCAATTTTTCATGCTTTAGGCTTAACTTCATCAAGCTTTCTAATGGACTCATGTGGAACTTTGTAACACATAGACATTACTCTATGTCCTTTATCTTTAGAAATCCCTTTTAAAACTAGCATGCTTAGTTCATCAATACCCATATCCTTTTTTCTTTTAATCTTACCCCCAACATATTTATTTTCTTGTCTTTCCAACACTCCACCATAATGAAATTCAAAATTTACCAACATCTGCAAAGGTAAAGTGTGAATAAATATAAAATGATAAATATTCCAACAACTAAGACGAGCAACAACTAAGAAGAAAAAAAGATGCAACAACTAAGATGAGCAATTATATTATCTCTATTAAAAGCAATATAATATACAATAAACCATTAAGCTTAGATATTCACAGAAAAACTTCCTGTTTAAACTCTTCTGACATATATAGTTCATACGTATTTTTAGATGCAAGGAGATATGATGACATCAGTATAACACAACCATTACATCATAACAATACACCCACATTTACAGATGCAAAGAGCTTCATAAAAAGCTAGTACTATATTAAAATAATAGAAACTGAAATATTTAAACTGACTCAAGCACCAAAAACATACCTTTTCAAATTTCCTAAAGCTTTTTTAGAATACTTCACAACTTATTATGCCTCACCTACTGAAACCATCATGAGTAAGCCATTATGAGGTGTACAACTTAAAAAAAGAATGTTTCCACAACATACAAATAAGAAAATACATTCAAAATTTTTAGAGAAACAATGGTATTCAAATAGGGTAACAAGCAATAAAAGCAACCAACACACACCCCATCACTAACTTCACTTAATAGGCAACCCCTAATTTCCACCTCCCAATATAGTATATGTTTGGGTAGTGGGAAAAGAATAATGATGGTGTCAATGTAAGAATTGCATCGACAATTCCTTCAATTGTAAACACAAATTAAGTTACCTATTGTTTCGAACCAATTATTTGAAGAAAAAAGAAAAATTATAAATAGTCACTTTTCAAAATTAGCTTATATTGATAGTTTATTTATCGTTTCGCTAATCAGGCATCCTCCTCTTATTGACGCTAACATGCCTAATTAGTGGGGGTCCAATGATATATGACAGTATCATGTCAATCAAATAATGATGAGACTAATGTCAGGCCAGAATTGAAAATTTTTGAAAGTTTCAACATTTTATTGCTACTTTTTAAAGCTCGGACTATAATTGAAAATTTGACAAAAGTTAGGAATTTTTTTAGTAATTAACCCTTATAAAATTAACATAGATGACTCATCCTTTAAAAGGAAAAACAAAGAGAAAATAGAGCTCAAACAAGCAATTAGCGAAAATAGAGCTCCAACAAGCAATTAGCTTCCAATTAATAACAAGAAGGGAAAAAAAAAAAAACTAAGCTAGCGACACTTGGAGGAGATGCGGGCAAATTAGGGAGTCACTATCTCCATGAGATATGGTTAATCTAAAACTATTTTCACGAGAATATATAAAAATTTTCAAAAACAATTATTTTAAGTTTACTAAACAAGCTGACATTTATAGGTGAAATTCCAATTCAACATCTCATAAAGTTACAGTATTAATGTGTTGATATCAAAACTTTTCGTACCCCATGTCTAAGGGGTTTGATTTTATACTTTAGTCCATTTAAACCTTAATCAATTATGTAGATTGAGATTATATTCAAGACTGGTGAGGGAGGGCAAATGACCCAGTTTAATTTTCTAGGTTTCTATTATCCACTCAAGGTGATTCAGCACTTGCAGCCTGTCGTTGTCATGAATATTTACATCACCCAAAAAAGAAGATTGTGTGTCCAAATGTGAGAACTCATATTCTGAGAAGAGAAATTTATATTTCCTACACAATTCTGCATTCCTCAATTTAGTTTCGGAAGACTTGAATCTTATTATGATGTAAATCAAATTACTTTCGCCACATCAGGTTTCGTAGGAGAACAACTAGGAGAGTCTCTCGAAGACTGCTTTAATTCCAAATGGCAGGCTAGCTACCCAACCACGATTTAATTTAATAAACACTGTACCTCATTTTTCTTCTCAACTATAACTATTTTTATTCGAGCAAATTACACACGGCTGTATGGTTTATATATGGCTAGCTTTTCACTCTATAAAAAGAAGCACACGTCTAATTGTACGATTAGTCTGCCCTCCATCGATCCAGTTCAGCCATTCCTTTGTATCTCCAGACGTTGCACAGATTCCATGAAAGTCCTGGAAATGACATTAAGTTTTTATGATTTTGGTCATATGTGGCCACCACATAAGATCCTATAAATTTTTAGTAGGACACATATATGTATTATCTCCTTTGTTAGACACACGATATATACTAATTACTATTGTACAACCTCGTAATTTAATTTTAAGAGGTTAAAAGGTAATCAATTTAGTTCGTGAAATCAGAGCCATTAATTTAATTATGAAAACCGAACATAAGCAAGATGACTTTCTTTGTTACTTAAGTTTCTGAAAACAGGAAAGTGAGTACTTCGTATGAGATTGTTTTCTTTAAGTTTAAGAAAACATTCACTGGAGAAAATGGTATTCGAGAGTAAGAAGTATGTATACGTACTGCCATGGAACGTTTCCTGCGAGTAGCCAGTCTCCTTCTTTATCTTGGTATGTGATTGTGTAACATGCAGATCCATTCCCATGTTTTTGGACTGTGCAATGCAAAGTAATGCCGAGAGACAAAAGTGATCAAAAAGACACATACCTGGGATTGACGGCTTGATAAAATAATGTAAAAGTTTGAGAAACCATACACTTAGCAAACATGGAGATGAGGGATTTTGAGAGTGCCTGATAAGAATTGTAGAGCTTTAAATTGATCTTCCTGGTTATTGCCACTCCCTCCATCTTTACCTTCACATACATCGACTTCGATACAACATTTTCTTCTCTACGTATTCGATTGTTCACAGCACGATCACCTTGGTGCTGGTGAAACAACTTCTTCCTCCATGATTTTATGGGTGGCCATCCCACAACATGATCTTCCGCTGCTTCATTCCTATGATCATCATATAGTCAAAATTTGTTATGTTTATCTTCTGAAGTCAATGTATTTTCACGTATATACGTAAATTCTAGGTGTAATGAATTTTAAATAAAACATCTACGCGAATCTAACGAAGAAGTTTAACATTTGATATGACCATAACAGATGAAAAGATTTGGAATCGATATATAGGGAGCATACTTCTTGAATTTGCAAGAAATTATTTTCTTTTCTTCCATGCCGTCATCTTCCTCGTTAGGCTGGCCAGTCCAGATACGCAAAGGAAAAGCTTTAGTTTGTGATTCATCTTTGATCCTGTCAAACGCCTCTCTGAAGCTACGTTTCTTGCTTAAACAGCCTTCATGTCTCCGTTGTTGGAAGCTGACTATTTCTTTGGACTTCAAACCTTTCTTATTTAGGTGGGAACAGCCTTTGGTAAGATCGTAGGTTGAGAGGGAAAGACATTGTTGAAGCTCCATTTCGTTGCATGTAGCAATTAACCAACAAAGCACACAATAGTTGATAATAAACGAAGAAAGGAAAAGGAACACGGAAAGAGGTTAAGCTTCAAGCTTAAAGTGAACGGAGTTTCCGACTTTAGAACTGTGAAGCATATATACAAGAGGGAGGGAGATAAGAAATTGACCATTGTCCTGTAGAATGGAATAAGCTAGGGACCACAGAGAAGTTGGGTCGGCGAAAAGACTGACAAAGATATGGACAGTTGAGGAAAGAAGCAACGTACCAGGACAGGTTAGATCGGTCTTTCTTCTAGGTCTTGGCCTTAACATGTGTCCCTGTGCTCAACAACTTTAGTTAGCCGTTTTTATTGAAAAAGTTAATATTATTGATGCCTGAGCTACGAATTGTCAAACTCAATGCGACTAACCATGAAACAAAGTTGGAATTTTGTTTTGTACGATGCTGGCTTTCATATAGAATTGGGATAGTTTCATTTACAGTCGCTAGACCATTGAAGGTAATGCCACCGTTCATCCTCGGATGCCTTGATATATTGGTTGAGGATCAAATCAGGACTTGGTAAATAATTTGAATAAATGTGTTAACAATTCTGTTGTTCTTATGATTATAAGTCATCGCATTTCCTTTACGACTTGCTATTGAATTTTGTAAATTGGAAGGCGAAATCATGATGAAGATTGAGAGGCATTCCATCTACAAGATATTACAGTTTAGTAATGCTTAATTATATATAGTGCAGTTCTTAGGTCTTGATTACAAAACCTGACACAAAGTCTTAGCACATGATTTCATATGTAAAAGTTGTCCATTATGTTTGCCAAACATATCATGATGCATGTACTTGACGCTCCATGATAATCACTACTCAAACATTCTCTTCATCTTCTCGATTGATTATGATGATACTAAGCTTGCAACTACCTTCCACTATTATATATATATTACAATCGATTCCTTCTGTCGGATTTCAGTTCCACAATTGTAAGCCAATAATATATGAAGAGAGAATAGAATCGAATCGACCTAGACAATCAACAAAACAATTAAAAAATTATGTTTGCTACATGTTTCCCCATTGTTGATTAGGTAAGGTCACCTAGGACTGTGCAATGTAAGAGGACGTGCTTGGACTTATGTATATCCTGATCCTGAGGGTGGCAAGCTTGTGAAGTTCACGTGCTTGCCAGGATGGGCATGGCATGCTCTATGTAGGTCGGGCCTGCAGGGCTCTGTATGGTTTATTATTGGACACATCAATTCAACAATCGAGCTTCTCCGTGGAGAATCTGGCGCTGGACGCTCGCGCTCGTGTGGTGGAACCCCAACAAATTGGTACATAATTTACTGTGGTTTTGGCTGGCATTCATGAATTCATTAGAACTCGCTGTACCCATCTGTGACTCTGCTGTCTGGCTAGAATTTGACAAACTGTGAGATTCAATGGTTGATAATGATGGCATGTTGAAGAGTATACTTCACCAGTCAACGTATATCTAGGAAACCCACATGGTCGTGGCAAATTTTGGAGTGATCGAGATCCAGCATTTGTGGTTACGAGTAATTATTTTCTTCAAATTAAACTACTTCGGTTCCATCTTTCTGATATTACAAAATGAAAAGTTTAGTTTCTGCTATACAAAAGGTGGAAGAATTCATTTATCCAATTATAGATGGTTTAAAAAAATCACTGCTAGGAACGTATTAATTAGCTAGGGATATTCACTCCTATTGGCATTAGGATAACATAATAAAGTTATTAGTTTATGTTAATTGCCACCAAAAATTTTAGTTGGAACTGTTACCCAAATATATGTGGTTATCTAAACTAAAATATTAAAATGGAACATTAACATGTTAAGGGATCTCCCAAGCGATTAAAAAGATTAGTATATAGATAAAAATTAGCTTATACATACGAAATATTCATTTATCTTGAACGTCACTCCATAGATTTAGAGGCAAACAAAATATATTCTTAAAGTAGGGTATCACTATCGAATTAAAGTGAGGAGACAGGAGGCCCGCTGTACATCAAAAGCATTGGTTTCTTATCCCTCAGGAGCTAAACATGAGAAGAAGACGACACGTATCCGAAGAGAAAGGTGGCGTTTAAAGAGAGACCTCCTCCATCTAGTGAGAGAGAAAGATGCATGTCCACAAGTCGAAGTTAGTCGAGTGTTATCACATTCACTTGTATTAAAACGGACGATAGGTAGGTTCCATCCTTTGGTCTTTAACAAAAGTAAGCAGTGGTTCCTGTGGTTGGACATTCAAGCAAGTTTGTCCTCAAGGATTCTCATTTAATGTTAGGCACACGTGGGGAAGTATGGGGCGGCCTTCCAAGTTCTGTTCGCTTCCACTGTAGCATTCGGTGCACATCCCAAGAAGTGTGGGAATTTTTCTTACCTCCTCTCGTGCTCATGCTTCCTCCACCAAGGTTGTAGTTGACGATGTTTTTAAGATAGGAAGACCCACATCTTCAAGGATGTTTATCATCATGATGTTTCAAATTAAAATTATGAATGATGAAAGTGATACACCAACTTCTAATTCATGATTATTATGAAACTTCTACTATTTCAAGTGAGTCCATATATTTTAAGTGAATCTATATATAATGAAAATATCGTATTTCAACTTAAAACTTTAAAACAATAAATTATGAACCTATCTATCTATATATATATATAGATAGGTTCATAATTTATAAATTTCTTATAAGAAAATAATATCAAAATATTAAACCCTTAAGCTTGTTTAACAAAAATTTTACAACTTATTTGAACGCTTTTCTAAGCCGAACGAGTTTATTAGTTTGATGGATTAAGATCATGAATCCAACTAACAAGGAATAGAAGAATCTCAAACCTAGTATTAACGAAAAAGTTCTTTAATAAAAAATTCACTTTAGGCCTAGCGTTACTAAAGATGTGACTTGAATCATTACACTATCCGCATAATCCTATCTGGGGTCATCAAATTTGATGGATTAATTAATTATGTCGAGTTAGCATCGCGTACTCTAGAATAAGAAATAATTATGCCTTTTATAATGAATCTTTTTAATTTGAAGAAATACTTTGTCCCTGGATAAGTCAAAACTTGTATGAATAAGAATTTTTCATCTCTAATAGGCACCATTGGCGATACCAACTGTGTTTCGATTGTTAGATAGAAGAATTAAATGCAAAAAGTTTATAAGGGTACCAATAACAAGATTTTTCTGTCGCAGTTATCAATTAAAAAAATTGATACACTAATTATAAAAATGAGATATATGGTTTTAAAGTACGAACTAAATATAAGTGGTTTTTTTATAAGATTGTTTTTTTTTCTCAAATCTACTTTTTTAATATATGGAAAATACATGTTTTTGAAATGCCTCATTAATAATGTAATCTAGAGAGGAAATATATAAGTTTGAACTGACTGATCTTGAGATGGAAGAATTAGTTATTGAAGAAATAATATAATTTATGTCAAAATAGTAGTATAAGTATATCTTTTGCAATGAATCACCAGTTTTATCACAAAATAAACACTTAACATCTTTGATGATAAGTTTAAATAATCATTCTAAAATATTTGTTTTTTGAATAGTAATATAAATGAATATCATAATATTGTTATCTTTTTTTTAATAATATGATATAGTAAAAAAATTTGATTATCGTGACTAAAATTTGTGTGAAAAATTAAATGAAATGAATTTAAAGTTACAAATAGTAATATTTTATATCACTATTATAAAAATTTTAACCAACAGTTTTGGCATTATCATAATAAAATTTTAATTAAAAAATCAGTAATGTCCTCTTAAAATATTAAAAATTAATGATATGTTGTGACAAACTCAAAAAATTAATAGTGAAAACGAAATTAAAATATTTAAATAATAATAATAATATGTAATTTGAATTTTTTAAAAAAGTTTCTTTTTATCTTCAACAAGAAAGCATACAAATGCACACATACTTTAATTAGTTGCAATCGGTTATAATATAAGAAAATTAAATCTAATAAATCTATCATAATATTAATAAGGATGATTCATTCATTTCAATTATTAAACTTTTAAAAGTATATGCTTTTGGCAATGAAGTATTAGGTTCAAATATCTTCCTTTGTGAAAAAACGAATAGTCAAAAAGGAATAAAGATAATAATGGCTTGGACTGGTGGAGGGACTCTTGCTTTTCTTTAAAATAGCTTTTGGTTTCTTTGTAGTGTTTATCCCTTTCTAACCCAGTTCTCTTTTCAAGCTTTTACTCCAGCACAGGTTTCTTCATCTAGTTTGTGTCTCGTTCTTTTCCTAGTTATTTCTTCGGGTGTTCCTTTAGTTAGAATGTGTTGGTGGGTTGGTGTCTTTCTGAGCACTTTACTTCGGGCATTTTAGTTTTTCCATCTTTTGTTATTTCTTACCATACTCATATTACTGTTTGGGAAAGTTTTGACGAAGTTACCCTCAGCGAAATATTGCACCCTATGTTTGAAGTTGATTAAAGAGGAACTCAAATTGTTGAATTTTAAAAGGTAAGATAATACTTGCCTGAATATTTTCTCTACTAAATAGAGGCGAGTTAAAGCTTAGGAGAAGGTCTATAACTCTCCAAAGGACTCTCTCTTGATTGAGAAAGGGAAGTCAACCTTATTTTATTATAATAAAGTTATCACTAATTATAACTCTCTGTTGAAACAAAGATCTCAGTTGGATTAACAAATGATTGGGAATAAAACTTTGTCTTCTTCCATAAAACCATCTTATCAAGGAAGAAATATAATAGAATCAGTTCTCTGATTTGTAGTAATGGAGGATTAGTTACTTCATAAGAGGAATTAAAATAGGAGGCTATAAATTTCTTTAAAGACTCACTAGAAGCTTATGTTACCACAAGGTCATCAATTCAGTTGTTGAGTTTCTTCATCAAGAACCAACTCTCATAGGAGGAATTAGAGATGTTGAATAGACATGTAAATGCTTAAGAGGTGAAACGAGTGGCTTGAAATGAATCTAGTAAAAGCATTAGATCTAGATGGGTAATGGATGCTTTTATTAAAAAGCATGGCCTTTAATTAAAGAGATGGTAACTAATGCTATTCTGGAACTCTGTGAAAAAGGGAAGCTACTTAAGGAAATTAATAAGACCTTTATATGTCTCATTCATAAAGTTCAAAATCCTAGATCACTCAATGAATATAGGCCAATATCTTATTGCAATCACGCGTACAAAATTATCTCAAAACTATTGGCAACTAGACTAAAGAAGTGTTAAAGCTAAGAATTAGTAACACTCAAGGAGCCTTTATAAAAGACAGTTTAATAAGGGACAATGTGCTTACAACTCTAAGAGTTGTTTAAGGGGTAAATAAGGAAGAATTCTCCTAAGAATTATGATATAAAATTGATTTTCATAAATTATATGATTCTATTATTTGGAATTTCATTCTTTAACTATTTGAAGACTCTAACTATTTCTTGACAGAATTAAAATATCCGTCTCTAAAATTACCAACATAATGCTATAGTCCGTAGGTAAATTTAGCAACGAAAATTGTATTTCTGTCACTAAATTTACCTACTGAAATTGTCATTTCAATGGGACTGTTAGCGATCGTTATTATAATCGTGTCAAAAAATTTAGCGATAGAAATTTTAATTTCGTTGAAAATTTTAGCGACATAAATTGTAATTATGTCGGGAAATTTAGCGACAGAAATTGTAATTCTGTCGGAAAATTTTACTTACTATCATTTCTCTTATGACTCTTTGCGTTAGTAATTTCCATCACTAAATTTGTTTGCCTACAAGAAATCAATCTAAAACCAATTTTTCTTGTAATGCTAAGGAGTTTATTGGAGGATAAAGATTCACTCTAGATATGTTGGATTTACACCTACTTGTTAGAAGAAAAAAAATGTGTAGGAAGTTAAGATAAAGTTATCTTTCTCATCGTTTCTTGCTCAACTGATGAAGTTGAGGAATAGAATGTCAAGTCTGGAAAATGCGAAGTGAGAAATGGGGAGCTGACATCCTTATTTTGTGATAACTAAAGTGAAGTTAGACCTCTTATTAATTCTTAAATATTACATTTATTGAAGGGTAGGTTCCCTAAGAATTCTAAAGTTAAAGCTTTGATAACTGAAAATATATGGAGTAAAGTTCTAACTCAACTTTAGAATATACTGCCTGGTTATAACCCAAATTTAAAGAGTAAGGACATACATATATGGAATCTTCATCCCTCAGGTAAATTCATAGACTACACCTACAAGTAAGTACTAAGAGGTCAAAGACAGGTATTAAACTGGTATGATATTATATGGAATGCTAATCATTTTCCTAAAGTGGCCTTGTTCTTGTGGTTGATGGGAGGAATATATTAGCAACTATCGAAAAATTGAATTTTTTCAATATGTCTAAGATGTTCTTTCTATATAAAGAGATGCTAAAAACTAATTAACACTTACTCTTCAGTTGTAAATTTTCCTTTAAGTTTTGGAAGATAATGCAAGCCTTATGCTATCTTGACATGCTTGGAAGGAGCTATGGTGATTTCATTAATTGGCTACAGTCATACAAGTTCAACTCAAAAGAAGACAAAGCGGTCATTTTAGGCATGTGCCTATAGACTATAAGAAATGGACGATGTTTCAAAGGAAAAGAGAAATCTATGAAACGAGTTATTATGGAGATTACACAGTAGATCAGAGAGCATCAAATAGTCAATAGAGTAATTAAAGAACGTACTGCAAGATTGGCATTATCTTGGAGAATCGATTAATTAGTCAAGGTTGAAGTTGATATTATAGGGGTGTTGTGCTCAACACCTGACAAGTTAGAAGCTCATGATGATGCAGAACTAGTAACCCTTTACTAGTAAGTGTTCAAGAAACTAGAAGGAAACTCAACCTATAAAATCTAGTTAACTATGCAGTAGACTCTTTGGTAACTTGCTTAAGCGCATATTGTAGTAGTTGAGTAGCTTTAACGTGAACTTAGCAATTGCTTTAAAATTTTAATAATATTTTTTATTATAGACTTGATTATTTTATAAGCCAAGTTAAGTCTGTTGATTGGGGTTCAATACATTCTTTATCTTTTGAAAAAAAAAAGAACTTTTAGGTTCTTCACAAAAGTATTACATAAACTTTTTTTAGTGGAAGATCTAAATGCAAGAAAACATTATGATGTTTAATTAGATTCTTATTATATACTTTTCATTATTATTTTTGCTCATTTAATTTCGATTCTAATTAAGATAGGGCAGTGAAATTTGAAGCTAACTATTATAGTGTAAAACTTTGGGTATACTTTCGCACAAAACAAGCATATCGCAAAGGGGGCAGATCATCTGTACCCCTTATTCTGTGCCCTCTGTCTCCTTTTGATTTCAACCATCCAATTTATTGAATTGGATGGTAGAGATCAAATAGGCACTGGGTTGGTACAGAATAACGGGTACAGAAGATCTGTACCCTATCGCATAATGATAAACTCCGAATATAAAAAAGTTAATATAAGAAACAAAATAAAACAAATTATATAATCCAACTTTGGCAATTCAAATTTTTAATAATTTAATAATTTAATAATTTCAAAAATATTAAACTAGTGATATTTTATAAAATAATATTAAACTAGTGATAATGATGAATATTTCAAAATTTTGGTTTTGATGCTCAATAATAACTTATAAAAGATTATTAACTTTTGAGTCATTTTTGTTCCAAATTTGGTTAAATTGAGAAAATATGTCAAATTTCATTTCATATCACAAGATTAGCTTGAGTTTTAATTGATCATTTTTACAAGTGTATAAAATTGATTGTAGCACGTTAAAATTTTTGAATATTCTAGAGCAACAATCCTACCAGCATTATAACTACTAAATTTATTAATCCTAGCAAATCAATGTAGTGAAAGTAAAAAAAAAAATAAGGAAAGCAATTAAACTATAAAACTAATGAAAATAAGACAATTAAATATCAAAAAGAGAAATCAAAATAAATAAACACTAGAGTTTCGGGCATCACTTATGTGGAACTTTAATTATCAAGCAAGATTTATAATTAAGGTTAAATAATTAACCTAAGGTATCTATGTCCTCCCTTAAGACATACAAGTATGTTCAATTCGTTACTTTTTCCTTGTTTATAATTCAACTTAATCAAACTCATTAAGAATATTTAATCTATTAATTATCCTAATAGTCTAGGAAACTCCTTTCTCTAGATCTAAAATGTTTAATCTACTAATACTCCTGATATAATTAACCAAATTACATGTCATTAGAAACTTCAGACATAGGGGAATGAAATTGATAAGATTATAGGCCAATGTGGGAATTAAAGAAAGAAGAAGGACCAATGTGTAATTTTCCTAAAGTCAACTCATGGATCGATAAGGTTAAAGCATGTGTGTCCAATAGAATTGTAACATATGGTCTAATAGAATTGTAACACATGGTCCAATAGAATTGTAACATGTGGTCTAATGGGATTGTAACACATGGTTCAATAGAATTATAACATATGGTCCAATGGGATTGAAATGTGTCTAAGACTAGAAAATTTATGAAAAGGAATACGGAAAGGGAAAATGGAAAACACTTTGATGGCTTATCTTCAGCTTTTTCTCCTCTCCATTTTACCTTCTTATCCCATTATTTTTCACTTGGTGATTCAAGCAAAGTCATAGAGGAAGGGAAGGAAAAGCACTAGAAGAACTACTTTGCCAATCTTAAGGATTAGGACTACAATTAGCCCTCTTTATGTGTAAGTTTGTGATAAGTTTAAATTGCATCATGTTTTAGGGCATAGTTTGATATGTGTTGATCTATTAATCTGATCATTTAGTATGTTTTTAGGTTAGAATTGTGTTAGTTTGTTAATTATTTATGTTGTAAGTTTTTTATGGGTTAGTACAAGTCTTTGATCTTAAATATTATGTTTTTGATGTACTTTGATGTTTTTACTAGTGTTTTAGGGTTAACATTGAAGAACGGAGGAGTTTTAAAGACATTTGGGCCGAAACAACAGCCCACGATCATGATATGGCATGTCAGGCCATGACCGTGACAAAAACACCAGATTTGTCCCACAATTGTGGCTTGCATTGTGCAGACACGCAAATACTCAAGAACGTCAAGTTTTAAGGGATTTTTTAGACCTTTCAGATCCCGAAAAAACCTAGGGTTACCCAAAGCACAAGAGGATATTTAAGGAACAATAAAAGAGGCAGAAAGAAAGCCTTTGCATCAGCCACCTTGAGCAACCTTAGAGAGAAATCATTGAGAGATAAAGGAAGAGAGAAAAGGAGAAGAAGTTGACTCGAAGTACTTCCCAGATCAGGAGGTTTCCCAACGTCGCTACCTCCCGTCATCTATTTTAGATTGTATTTCCTCTTAGTTTCAGTTTTATCATTGTATATAATTGAATTGAACAGATGATGATAGGATCTAGAATGTCTAGGATGTTTTGAACTCACCTTCAAAATTTTATTCTTGAATTAATGAAAATCTGATTGCTTATATGTTTATTAGATATTGTTGTGGTTTGATTATGTGATTGCATAATTTGATAACAAACTGAGAGGGTGAATTAAATGAAAAATGATTAAATTGGAGTAACGAGAGTTAAGTGATTTAATAGAAACAAGAATTGAACCAGATCGAGAATTTGTTCGAAGAGAGATCTTATATAGGTTTCCGATAGTTTATTAGAGAACTTCAGAGTTAATTAGGTTTTTAGATAGGTTATGAATTGAGAGATTGCAACTTTTATAATTTGATTAGGGTTTATGATTTAGGGTTAATGGTTATAACTCGAGAAAGAGTAATCAACCCTAAGATAGTCTAGAACCAAAAATTTGATAATTTATAATCAGTTAGGTTAGCATTAAAGATAGGTAAAATTCTCTTTCTCTCAATTGGTAATTTCTTTCGGTTGATTCTTGGGTTTGTTGCAACTACTTAGTAACTAGTATTTTCATGTTTGATTCTTAATTTGGGTGATTGAATTAAATTCTCGTTTTAGTTTTGTTGCATCTTTAAATTCTTTTATTTATTTCTGGCCTTAGATTTTAGGATTAGATTAGTTCCCTCCTTGTGGGATCGACATCTTTGGTACTACACTAATGAACTATAGCACCCCACTCTCATAGTGTATATTCCTGTATATACCGTCGGTATTCGATAACATACTCTACAAGGGTGGCATGCTAGGACAGTCAGTCAATCATACTCATTAAAAAAAATCTTCATGCATCACACACATATTTCAGAAAATCAATAATCAATAATGGCCCATTTTACTCATAAACATTTTCAATCACCGGTGTTACAAACAATATACATATCATCAAAATTTCAATAATTATTTGGGCCCATTATAAGTACACAATACTTTCAGTCAAAATGTCATTTCATTTTTGAATTATTCACATTTACATTATACAGTACTTATGAATACACACTTTAATATAAAAATAATTAAATACATATGTAGACTCGAACTGATCCTGACCTCTATCTCTGATGCTATATTCCAATTTTCAAACTGGAGATTTCCTCTGAGCCTGAAAGACAACGTTGCAATTTTGGTGAGTTTTGCTAACTCAGTGAGCGATGGCTCACTCATATCATATAACACAACAATTCATATAATCACATAATTCACGTCATTTCATTCATCATCATGTAGCATCACAAAAAACTTTGTTCACAATTTTCACATTTCTTATTCATCACAATTCAACAATACATTGCAATCATTCAAAACCTACATATCAAATGTATATACAATGCTCATGGGACTCACTTTCAATTGTTATTGTTGTGACCAAGTGCTATAACTGTCCAGTATCTATTGTGAATACCGGGATCATTAATAATTGTCCCCTATTAGTTGGGGATATAGGGCTTATTATATGTAGTGAGCCAGAGGCTCTTACCACATTATAAGCTTTAAGCTCTTTTTCACTTTCTGAGCTTTAAGCTCTTTTTTTATGGCTACTCTGGTTACAACAGCCTTTATCTGTTAATGCATTCATGTAATGAAATGCATCACATTCATATATATTCAATCAATCACTTGTGCTCAATTTTCCATATTCACATTTATCATCAGACCTTGGTCTAGCATTCAACAATTAAGTTGAGTATCACTTATTTAGTCAAATTCATATACAATGAGCAATTCTAATGATTTTCATGCATCAAGTGCCTCAAACATTCAATGTCTAAAATCAATACGTTCACATCACATAATAATTCAATACAGACGTTTAAACAAAACAATTAATTAAGAGGAGACCATTAGATCGACTCACAGTAAACTCCAGATTAGCATTAGTTTCTATGAACTGGAAACATCTAGATGCTAAATTTCAACCCTGTGTATTAACATCATGCAATACACACATTGCGCACACATTACTAATTGCACAATCACATAAACTTTCAATTGTATACATATGTATATGTGTAATGTATAATGCATGCTCAATTTGACTATTCTGGGTATTTATCCTTAATCACATCACTTAATCATTAACAACATCATTTGTGAGCTTCATGTGTGTAGAGACTGGGCTATAATTTCTAGTTTTATGATGGGCCAAACTAGAAATTAGATTAGGATTTTACCCTAATAAAAGTGGTTATGGTCTCCAAATTAAATGTACACATTCTTCTTTTCTGATATCCCATTATCAGAGAGAAAACAGAGAGATCAAGGGAAAACTCTAGAGAAAAGGCTACGTTTTAATTTGGAAGACAAACCGCAAGACTCTAGTGTAGATGTCACACAATGGATTCAGGTATGTTTCCATTTTTATTTGATTCTTGATGATTTGATATGAACGGATCCTATGTTTTAAAGGGATTAAAACCTTACAAGTGGTATCAGAGGTTTGTTCATGATTAGGTCATCAAGAATGATTTGGTTATGTCTTCCGTGTGATTAGAGTATCTTTCGTTTCTTCTCTTTGGATCTGGATATTGGATATACAATTATGTTTCTTACGATTTATGGTTTTATGGATTTAGATTTGATTTTTCTCGTACATGTATATGGGTTTCAGATCTGATTTTTTCGTAAATATATACGGTTTTAACTCTTTGAGTTTAAAAAAAGAAAAAGAAAAGGAACTAGTCGTCGTCTTTTTCGTTTCAAGAACGTTGATTTACTTTCAGCTTTCATGAAACACTTTTAATGTTTATCCAAGAATGGTTGTCGTCGGTTTCTTCGTAAATGTCATGATTTGTTTTTTTTAGATAAAGAGAAGAATCACCTTTTAAGACTTTCAAGAACATTCCATGGTTTTCAATAATTTCTTTTGTCTTTTAATACATAAAGTTTGGTTAAGCTTTCCAGAACATTAAAGTTTTAACCGTCAGATATTAACCATTGTATAAAGACAAAAATGACTTTTATTTGGTGTTGTTGTTTGACCACCACGTTAAAACAGAAACCTTTTAAAGGCTTTACGTATGTTACGGATTAATGTTATAAGGGATGAGTTTTGCGTTCAAAATTTATAATTTCTGGTTTAATTTGTAAAATACCCAAATCTCGATTTAAGCTGATAAGATTGTCAGTGTCATAGTATCAAGAAATTGGAACTTTGATGCTTTCATACAACTTATGCCAAATTTGGGTATTTTGATTTCATATTTTGGTAATTTATAGAAATATATAGCATTTGAAATTAAATTAATTGGACACATCAAGGTACCTAAAAAATATAACAATTAAGTTCAAAGACTCATAATAACCTATAAAAACACTTAAACACACAAACTAACACAATCAAACCATAAATACACACTCAACACTCAAATTCATACTAAATACATAACAAATTAACCTTTAAAACAAAATGCAAATGACAACTATCAACATCCCCACACTTAAACGTTTGCCTCTCCTCAAGCAAACAAAACAACAAACATAACACACACGACAAACTCGAAGCACACAATGCAAAAATGAGACAATGGCTACAACTTAATGAAATAAATTTAATCTTGAACACAATCTGACAAGTTATATCTAATCATTAACTAGCAAAATCTATGTCTAAAGGCTTTGAACTAAATGTACAAGTTAATCGGGATCTAAGTGGTAATTCAATTACCCTTTTCAATTATACACACACATTAATAATTCTTTGTCCTTTAGACTTTGTAACTATTCCTGAGTTCATTTTCATGAAAATTCAAGCTGATTACAAGTTTGATAGTTTTTTTTAAAACACAGACTTAGTCTTTTACTCAAAGGCAAACATTGGTGATGAATGTCGATCCAGTTACTCAACTAAGTCATTTATTAACAGCTTGGTTGAAATGTCATTATAGCCTTTTGATGCGAAAGCACACATTTGTGATGCGTGTCGATCCGGTTACTCAGCTGTTATCATATTTTCAACTAGCTACTAGCTCTATTCATAACCCGAAGGTTAGCGAAATAGTAATTTATTAACAAAATTTTTTTACCTTCTTATTTTTTTAGCTATTTGTTTTCATAAAAAAAACTAGTTAAGATACTTAAGTTAAAGGGCCTCAAATTATGGATGAATTTAACAACCTAAAGGGTGCTAAATTTACACTAAGTCCTAATTAAGCTGTATATTTATCCAGAAACTCTAATTCAATAATTTTACGAGCTAATGATCGTTCACAACCTACTAGACTATGTTCAAAATTAAATGAATTTCACTTCATCTAAGCCATTGACACATTCAACCAATTCGCACAAAGCAACCTAATAACTATCATACATTATGTAAAATCACATACACAAGAAAATGTAGAATCTCTTCCTACACTTGAACAATACATTGTCCTCAATGTGAGAAGGAGACACACACAAGCACATAAAACAAAAGAATAGACACAATTTAAAGTAAACAGAAATAAATAAAAGCAACATAAAAATAAAATAGAACTAAAGGCAAAATTGAAAAAGAAAAAATAACTAAATAGAAAGAAAAGATTAGGTTAGGCGTAAGTCCTATAGAGATGGAGGTGGTGATGGTGTCGCCCTAAGAGTTCACACGAGTCATTGATAGTTTATTAAAAATAAATCTTACTACAACTACAATTTTAAACAGTTTCTAAATATGCTAGTTTATGGTCTTTAGCTTGACCATACGTCCAGGAAGCGTCGCTAATTATTCAGAGACAAGGAAATTACTTCCTTATCTTTGGGAATTGCTCCACCAAAATAACGCTTGCACCGATGCCCATTGACCTTAAAAGTCTCCTTGTTAGCATTTTCCAATTTAAGAGCTCCATGATCAAAGATTTGAATGACCGTAAATGGTCCACTGCATTTAGAATTCAACTTCCCTAGAAATAGCCTCAATCTTGAATTGTATATCAAAACAATGTCTCCTACTTTGAATTCCTTTTGCTTGAGACAGGCATCGTGCCATTTCTTCACCTTTTGCTTATAGAGTTTGGCATTTTCATAAGCATTAAAATGAAACTCTTCAAGTTCGTGTAATTGTAGAAGTCTCTTTTTGCCATCTTGCTTCTAATCAAAATTTAATGTTTTAATCACCTAGTATGCTTGGTGTTCTAATTCGACTGACAAGTGACAAGCTTTCCCATAAACGAGCCTATATAAAGTTACTCCGATGGATGTTTTAAAAGCTATCCTAAAGGCCCATAAGGCATCATCTAGCTTTGCTGACCAATCCTTTCAGGAGTTGTTCACTGTCTTTTCCAAAATTCATTTCAGTTCTTGGTTAATAACTTCCACTTGGTCGCTAGTTTGTGGATGGTAAGGTGTAGCAACTCGATGGTGCATTCCATATCTTTTTAGGAGGGCATCTAAAAATGTGCACCTCCATCACTTATTATTTTATGTGGTACTCCAAACTGGTTAAATAACCGTTTAATTAATTTCTGCACTACCTTCCCATCATTGGTTGGGGATGCTACCACTTCAGCCTAATGTGAAACATAATCAACTCCCACTAGAATATACATGTTCCCCATTGAAGATGATAACAGACACATAAAGTTGGTGCCCTATACATCAAAGACTTATACTTTTTGAATGTTAGATAAAGGCATTTCATCCCTCTTAGAAATGTTACCTATTCTCTAGCATCAATCACACTATACCACATAGGTTTGCACATCCTTACACAATTGTGGCCAGTAAAATCCACTCTCAAGTATCCGGGCTGTCATTTTGTTGGCTCCATAATGCCTAAAATGTTGACCTTTATGACATTGCTTTAGGATGTTTAACATTTCTTCATCTAGAACACAACATCGCATTAAATCGTCTGCACATGCTCTATATAGGGTTAGCTCATCCCATATATATCCATCACAATCATGCAACAACTTCTTCCTTTGTTGGTAAGAGAGATTCGATGGAAGTTTACCATTGGCAACATAATTGGTGATATCTGCAAACCATGGTGTAGTCAAGCTCTCAAGTAGCATTAGAGTTTCATTAGGGAAATTTTCATTAATGTTATTACTTTGCTCGCATTCCCCTCCCTCAAGTCTAGATAAATCGTCTGCAACCACATTTTCTGCTCCCTTTTTATATCTCACCTCTATATCAAATTCTTACAGAAGTAACACCCATCAAATAAGTCTAGGTTTAGCACCTTTCTTGTTGAAAAGTTATTTTAGTGCTGTATGGTTAGTGAATACAATTACCTTTGACCCCAAAAGATATTGTCGAAACTTATCACATGCATACACTACTGCAAGTAGTTCCTTCTTTGTGGTAGTATAATTCAATTGTAGTCCTGTAAGAGCCTTACTGGCATAGTAGTTTGCATGTAGCTTTTTATCTTCCCTTTGGCCCAAAACGTAGCCTATGGCCTGGTCACTTACATCATACATAACTTAAAATGGAATTGTCCAGTCTGGTGGCAATAAAATTGGTGCCGATATTAACACCTCCTTTAAAGTGATGAACGTAGACATACACTTATCATCAAACAAGAAGGACGCTTCCTTGATTAAAAGGTTTATCAAAGGTCTTACAATTTGTAAAAAATCTTTGATGAATCAACGGTAAAATCCTACATGGCCTAAGAAACCTCGCACACCTTTTACATTTTTTGGTGGTGGAAGTTTCTCTATTACCTCTGTCTTCGCTCTGTCAACTTCGAATCCTTGATGTGAGATTTTATGCCCTAGCACTATCCCTTCTTGTACCATAAAGTGACATTTCTCCCAATTCAACA
>JANZXP010000008.1:17483985-17500806 GCA_027576715.1 Erythroxylum flavicans | reverse complement strand
ATCCCAGAAATTAAGCAAATGAAGAATAATTGCATATATAATTGACAAGATTAAATTTTAAATTTGTTATTGGTATTAGGAAAAACTAATATAAGAAAATACTTGGGTATTTGCGATGTTTATCAAAATTTGTAGCGAAATTTTTAAGATTAGGCGACGATTTAGAGGATTAGTAGGGAAATGTATTACATATTGCAATGATTTATAATTTTCGTCATGAAAGATTTGATTTTGCGACGAATATAGTATCGTAGCAAATTGTGCCCTATTATAATAGTCGTAATTATGTCGTTTTTGTGTTATGCCAATCCTTTTTGCGACGATTTGTATATATCGTCGCTAAATGTTTAGGTTTAAACGACGATTAATGGCTTCGTTGTGGAATGTTGCAACGTTAAAAAAAATTTAAGTGGGACAATGTCGTTGTCTAACGACAAACGACATCATTCCACTATCATCGTTTAAACCAACCAAAACCCCCTGTTTCTCCCTCGTTTTTCTTGCGAAATTTCTCTCCTCTCTGTTGTCTTCTTCCCCAAGATTTGCATCTGCTGTTGTTGATTTGGAGCTCCATCAACGCTTGCGTTGTCTTGTTCACGATGTTGGGTAAGTTTTGTTTTATTTTTGTGGGTTTGGTTTCAGTTTTCAAATAAAGTGTGTGTTTATTATTCGAATTTGTTGGAATTTTTGAGTTATTTGTGTTGTTTGATGACAGATATTGAGGGTTTTGTATTGTTTAGATTTAGGGATAGTGAAGAAAGGGAATTGAAATGTTGAATACGTGTATTTGCGTGTGTTTTATGTTATGCTCACAATGTGTTCGATGAAAGTCCTCAGCGAATTTTTTGATATATTGAACGTAATTTACAATTGTTTTCTTTGCATAATTTCAACTTCAATTTTAATGTAGGAATTGGACTTCAATTCGAAATTTTCCAAATGCTATAGAATTGTTATCACTCTAAAACCGAAAGTGCATAAAGTATTTTGCTTTATTATTACTTTATATTTATATTTTAACAAATTTAATCAGTTCAATCTTTATAATTTCAATGCTCAAAATTAGGTTTGTTAATGTAATAATAATAATAATAATAATAATAATAATAATAATAATAATAATAATAATAATAATAATAATAATAATAATAATAATTGTTAGTAGAAAATTAATAATAATAATAATATAAACAAATTTAATTAATAATAATAATAAAATCAATAATAATAAGGAATTTATTAATAATCATAATAATAAATAAAATAAATAATAATAATAGTAATAATGATAATAATAATAATAATAATAATAATAAGGAATTTAATAATAATAATAATAAATATTATTAATAAAATTAATAATAATAAGATTAATAAAATTATTAATAATAAAAATAAGAATAATAAGAATAAGAATAATAAGGATAAGGATATTTTGGTCTTTTTGTTACTTATTCCTTTGTCATTTCAAGTTTATATTTTCAATCCAAACACTGACATAGAATTGCTTATCTATTCCATTTCTTGAACCAAACAAAGTTATACCCATTTTATTTTTTTCCTCATCTTTTCTATTCCTAAGAATAACTATTCTATTCCTTATCTATTCCATTCCTTGAACCAAACAGGCAGCAAGGGTTTTATCCTAAATTATCCTTTTAATCGGAATAGGTGTTATCTTATATTAACCTTTTAATATGAATATATTTTATCTTAAATTGATAGGTTGTACTTAACTATATTTGTATGATTTTAATGATTCTTTCATGATTATATAAATTTAGAAACAAAGTTAGGAATAACATATAAGAAATGTTTTAGAAAAAGTTGTCACTTATAGGATCTAAAAGTCACATGAAATGTGATTGATAAGAATGTTATCTACTTAATTTAAATTTAGTTAGTTTGTTGAGTGACTCAAGACTAACTAAATTTGAATGGGATCCTAACCTATTAAAGAGATTGGAGTAATCTTTTTGAATAATAGTGAGGGCCATTATTTAGAATAAAATAATGGCAACACCCAAATACATGATTGAACTCCTTATTGTATTTGGTACATAGCATATAATCAATTACTTGCTTTTTTTACATTTATATTTCATTTTGAGTTGAAATTACCTTTACTTAGTATAGTAATACTAAGCTATTAGTGAACCAAATTAATTGGGTGTAGTTTATATTTGAGAAAAGTTCCCAAAGTTGGATAGAAAGGTTTTATATTTATTATGCAATTTTTCTAATAATTCATGTTGAGAATTTGGTAACAAAGTTTTAAAGATATGTCAAAAATCATATAGATGACAGAATGTAATGGCATTTTGAGTTGACTAATGACTCATAAACTTTAATGGCATCATATAAGACTTATGCCAACACTATAATAGCATAATGCAAATAGTTACATAAAGTAGAGCTTAAAAATACAATACCTTAAGGGAATTGTTCCATTTAATTTAGACTACTAAAAGTATAAACATGGATTACAATAGAAGGAATTTGCTATAGTATGATAATAGTTGTGAAGAAAAATGAATACATGACTTTTCTTACCTATATATGATATACGGTTCATATATATTTCTAATTCATATTTTTGAGTTTTTGATATTGAATATGGATCTAAAATTATTGCAATGTTCAAGGCATAATAAAAAATAGATTGTTGAGTAAAGTTAGTTGATCCAAGTTTATACAAATAGTTTGAATGTGATGAATCAAAGAGACTTATGCTTAACATAAGTGGCAAGAATACAAAGTTGGATAACTAAGACTATCCTTTCTGTCATGTTAGTTAAATCAACATAATGAGAATCATATGTTACGTACAAGGATAAATGTATTCTTTTAATTATAAATCATATGAAACTTATGAAAATTATTAGGTTAAAGAAAAACCAAATCAATCTTTAGTGAAAGAATGATGATGGTACTAAATTCTCAAATCTGATATATGTGATGTGTTGGATGTGATAACAATTTATAAAAGGATGATGACTGTATTTCATTATATTACTAATGTCTTTTTATAACACGATCATATCTATTAATGAAATAAATTTTAAGTAGAAATTAAGCATTAAAAATGATGAAGTACTTCAATGAGATCGATGTAATGAGATATAAATTTTTGATTATCTATAAGGAATAAGATTATCTAATGAATATCTCCACAACCAAATTCTACAAGACTATAGACTTGTATAAGGAGGAAAATAAAATATGAGATATTGTATAATACAATGTTTATTTCTTCTATAGCTATACGTAGTACTACAACTTACCTTCAAAAGTTTCAATTAAATCAATTAACAAGATTGCAATTAGATATGAAACTATAAGACTTTGAAAAGGTCAAAATTAATGATTATGGGATGTGATACTTTGCTAAAGCATTTATTATCTAATAAGTTTATAACTGAATTGGATAATATAAGTTTATAAGATATCCAAAAGCTTGAATATAATCTTAGAAATCTTAGTGAAAAAAATGTTTATTTCAATGTATGCTTATAGGAGAACCATTCTCAAGATAAGTAGTGGGAGTAGGAGGAAATTTGAAAAGTTCAAAGCTCATAACAGTACATCCAACTAGAAATAGTTCCTTTGTTGATACATGTAACGTATAGTTAAAAGGCTTCGAGATATTGAAAGATTAAGTTTTATGGTGAATTTAAAGAGTTTTTTTTTTGCGATGATTGTGAATTTATCATGTTTATAAAAAGATTAGTAGGAGTATAGTTTTATGATGAATTTAAAGAGTTTTTTTCGGGTAATGATTGTGAATTTATCACGTCTATAAAAAGATTAGTAGGAGTATAATTATCCTCTTCAGTAACAGGATATGGAGACATATTACTTATAGAGAGAACAATAATTTTTCTTTTTAATTATTAAAAATATAATTTTCCAAGAACAATTCATATTAGATATAAAAAGATAACAACTTAATAGAGATAGACAAGAAAGTTATTTATCTATTCAAAATTTAAGTATATAGATAATGTACTAAAGGTGTTTAGCATTTGAGATATCTCATACTTGTGAAGTATTAAATATATCCATTATTCTAAGTTTAAGTTTATGTTTGAGTTAAAGGTTATATGGATATTAACATTAGAAGTAAATCTTGATTAAGGTATACTTTATTTAAAAGTATTATTATGAGATTAGAAAGGTTCCAATGTAACATTAATTACTAATCAAGCTATTATACATTTTCATTTAGTGGAAATGATTAATTAGATCAGCAAACTCTTTAATATACTGGGTATAGTTCCTTGTATTGTTTAGAAAAAAATATATCCAAGAACATTAGAGCCATTGGGATGTGAAGGAGCTAAGGTCTCTTCAAGAGGCGTTTGATGTGTTTAGGAGTGTTAGAAATCAGGAAATTAAAGAATTAAGAAGATCTAGGATGCATGAAGGATGTCACGATCGTGCACAATGTCATAATCGTGACAAGCATTGCATGGGATTGCTATGATTATGACAGGAGGCACTATCATGATAGAGAAGGATGAACAACGTGAGGCATTCTAGGAACAACTTTTTTTTCATGATTTGAGCTTCGGGGCTATTTTTTACATTAAACAAAGTGGGGAAACCCTATACACAACCCTAGAACCCTAATGCACTATAAAAGAATATGGAAAACACCAAAAAGAGGTAGCAATCACTATATCAAAGTAGATCAAAATGGAGATCAAGAAGAGCTTCAGGAAATTCCAGCATTCCAGATCAAGGCTTCAAATAGTTTTTACTCTTTTCCCTTTATTTTATTTATAGTCCTCGATATGTATTTAGATTTTTATGATGAATAACATGTTTATGGATTTCTAAATCCAGATTAGATCCAGATTAGGAATTATCTGAAATTATTTTGTGAACTACAATTATTGTTAATTTCAATATATCTTTGAATATTTATGATAATTATCGTGCATATACTTGATAACAAATGGAGAGAGTGAGTCAAGTAATTAGTGTTAAGGTGTGCAATGAAAGTTGGCAGCTTAATAGACCCACAATTTTCTTATAAACAAAAATTGAAGAGAAATCTTAATTGTGAAATTAATTATCTTAGGATTGCTTCAGATCTAATTGGCTAACTTAGGACTAGTTTTGTGAATCTAAAGATTACAAATCTATAAATATCGAATTTAATTAGGGTTATTTGATTAGATCTTTAGAGAGAGTAACCAAAACCTTAAGAAATCTTAGATCAATCATAAATTGAATTAACAAAATTAAGGAAAACAAAATAAGGATAGAATAGTTTCCAAGTGTTCAACTTTGATCAATCTCAATTTTATTAGCAAATCAATTATTTATTTGCTTATTTGTTTCATTTTATTATTTTTTATTTTCTGTTACTTATTTTAATTCAAATCAAATTCTTAGTACCTTATACAAAGTTCGATTCAAATTATTTAGGTGTATATAGTCCCTGTTGGAATGATACCCTTGATACTAAATGATACAATCTGTATGCTTGCAATATTAAAAGTTTTATTGTTATATAAAACTTGCTCAACTATATTTACTATAAAGAATCATGTAGAATTCTCTTATTAAGCTACTTTCCCAACAGTAGTATGATCATCATATAGAGATGTAGTATAAGATGCTTAAACATTTGGCTTAGTGTAAGTGGGAGATTATTAGTTTATGCCCTACACCTAATCCATTGGTTGTAATTTAGAGATATAATTATTTACGGACATTCTTTATATTATATATATTTAGGCATAAAAGATAATGTCTATGAGATAAATATACATTGAAAATGAAATTATGATGATATCATAATTATGAGATTCATGTTGCATTTAGATGTTATCTCTAAATTTTCCATTGTCATTGTTTTATTAAAATTGGACATTAATATAGCTAAAAATAATAGCATACATTATGTTTCTTCCTTATGAAGGAAGTAGTCAATCTCGTAGACTAAAATATGGAGGTACTTAAATAAACGTGTGGATGCTTGTTAAAGAATTAGTTCACTAAACTGATCCAATATGAAAATTCCATTTAGAACATTACTTGTATGCCTACATAAATTTTAATTATGATGATTGTATAAATGATCATTTGACTTAAGATCTCCAAAATATCTCATATAAGTGTTGTTATATTTTAGTACTACGTATGGCGTATTCTAGTTAAGGATAACACAATCGGTATTCATTAGATATAACATGAACTATATGAAAGTAATTGAGTGATCAATGTAAGATTTGTCACCTTAAAGTAATTAGGGAGAATGTTTTATTGTTCTCGATTATTATAATTTAAAAAATCTTTGGCTAAGGTAGAATGACATTTTGAAAATATGTTTCAAATATCATTATTTGAAACAATTACCAATGGTGGGGAACTAACATGATTAGACTCAAATAGAGTTGACATTATTTTCATGCTCTACTTCTATTCGAAACTTTGTATGATGAGATGATTGAATTATACAAAAAGGTTATGTACAGTAAGATTTGTCAAAACCATTTTAATATTCCTAAATAATTAGATGGTTATGATGTATTGCTAGACGTTAATCTTAATTCATAGACATAAATTGTTTAATTATAAAATTAAAGATAAATTAAAGAAGTTTAATTTGTCTGATTTTAAATATGATTTTGAGTTATAATTTATATCTATTGCCAATATATTTAGGATCTAATAGATCACACACGAAGAATGAGTTTAAAAAAAGGTTTTTTAATCAAGTTGGACTTGATTGTAAAGTTTGAAAAACTTTTTTCCTCATCAAAAAGTTTGAGAAACTTTATGGTTAAATATGATATATTTAATAAATAAGGATCAATATGAGATACTAGATCATATTTAGGCATAATTAATATTTTTTAAAATAGAATTTAGTTTTTAATCAAATTACTATGTTCAAAATCTATTATAAATCGGCTTAGGCTCTAACAGTTAGTATTTACTGTATAAACCTCTTTACAATAATTGTAGAATTCTCTCGATATATTCTGTAGATACCGTTAAAGACCAAACACTTATGCGACAATGATGGTTGAGATAAGCCAATTTAGAAATAGTTTGAAGGAAACGATAAGAAAACGATCAATATTTGAAATAAGGTATGAATTATGAATCATGTTTTATTATATGTTATATGTTGATTATGTTATATAATTTAAGTGATATTTGCTTTTAGAAAATCAAATTTTATAAAAACAATTTCATATATATTACAATTTCATATATATTTCATGATATTTGCTTTTAGAAAATCAAATTTTATAAAAACAATTTCATATATATTTCGTTTTGCTACACGCACGAGATCAGATCCTACCATGATTTCGTAACAAAAGAGACCTGTCTGCAGCCAATCATCTATGTCAGTCTCCGTAAACACCATAACTTATTTGATTAAAAAGATCAAACCAAAATAGTAACTACATTCGTTTGAAGTTTAATAGATAATGTAAATGTTAAGTTGTCAATTTTGTACTAATTTTGGGATAAATTTCTTTAATTTATTGAAATTATTGTGCGAAATTGATTAACTTGTTTCTAAATTGTTCTCAGGTGATTTTCAAGACATGGAAGATGAAATTGGACCAAAAAGATGGAATTAAAAGGAAGACAAGTCGAATTCTCAACTGGCAGAAAAATAGATGACTAAGCGTGAGTACGTAAAAGGGAAAGGATTTTCTGCAGATCTGATTTTAAATCAGATCTGACACATTCAAGATTTTTTTATAATTTTGAAATTCACATGTTGCCTTATGGATGGAGATTTACGACCTCAAGATCTGGAGGATGGTATCTACTGAAGATTATAAGAGGATGGAAGAGAGAGAGGATCAAAAAGGCTTAAAAACATTAACTATTCACGAATTTTTACCATTCACGCAGAGGTAGTTGCTGTGTTTTTTATCTTTTTGCAGAAGTTCCCTTTTCGGTTTTTCTTATTTTTAGTCTAGAATTTTCGTACTTTTTTATAAAGGACCAGAGATGGAGACCTTATCTCTTATTATTATTCCATTTGCTCTTACTTTTGTTATGAATAGCTAAACTGTTCTTCTTGGTTGAAGGGAACCTCGTTATCGTCTAGTATGATGAGATTCTAAATAAAAGTTTCTTTCATTGATGAATATTAAGTATCTTCCGATTTATTTTTTATGATTGAATTAATTGATTTCTAGAGTGCGCAACTAGGAATTAATTTGTTTAATTTATAGCTAGATTGATAGATATGACGTTCAATCTTACAAATCTCAAGTAGCAATTAGGATTGTTATCTTTACGTTAGAGTTGGAAATTCTAAGAAGACTCTTAAAGAGATTAAATGCATGTCGTACATATGTTGTCTTGTTTATTAGTTTTTTAATTCTTAATGCTATTAATCAATTAAACTTAAGATTGTATCTAAGTTGTTGATTAGTAAGAATGTTTAGAATACAAGTTTCTACTCATTTAATCTTAAAAGAAAATAACTCCCAATGATTATTTGTTAATGGATTCGATAACGTCAATAATCCGAAATTAAGGTTTGTTCACTGAATTTAAAATTTTAAATATTTTTGTTACTTTTAAATTCGGCCATTTTAATTTCATTTAAATTATGTTAATTTAATTTCAACCATTTGAATTTTTTTAAAATTACGTTAAACCAAAACTCTCTCGTTTCGTTTCATCTCATTTAATATTTTTCGTTAAAGTTTCTCGTAGTAACGATCTCATCTCTTTACTAACTATATTTTTATCCCTAGAGTGGGTATAATACGGCTAACTGTCGACTTTCTGTGCCAGTCTCTCCTCAATGTCAAGCAATCCAGGAATCTCCCCCCCGACACAAGCTCCCTCCAAAACGCAACTTGAATGCTTGGCTTTCAGTTTGGATGCGTGTCTCCTAGCTCAAGTATCTTGGTCTTTAATTAATGGCATAGTTGCGGCCACAGGTCTTACAATAGAATTGGATTAGATCTCTCAATTACATGATGAGAATGGAAGAACTTGTTACGACATTTGCCCGCCGGCGGTCCTACTCCGCGCCGTCCTCCCCTTTTTTGGGCATCGAAGGACGTGCTCGAAAGAGTTTTTCTTATAGTAAGCTCCCCGTGGTGCCAATGACGCTTACAGTTCTCAAATTGGATGGCTCCTCTTTTGGTATTTGACTTCAATAGCTTTATATTTTTAACCATTTTTAATGTCTCTGTTGTTTGGTTTCTGAGAGGTATTGGAGTTAATTTTAGTTTGAATATTTCAGAAATTCAAGTTATGAAGTCAGCTACTATTGCAGAAATGAAGTTGGCGGTGGAGGCTGTCTTCAGTCACTTGCCTAGAAAGGGTCCTGGAAAGATCTCGTGGTATAACACTAATTATTGTTTGTTGTTTTTGACAGTATATTAGAATCCAATTGAATCGATCCCATCAATTTCATTCAATGCCTGTCATTTAGCTTTTTGTTTCCGGAGAAATGGGAAATTCTCAGTCTCTTAATTGAACGTGGATGGAGTAGGTCGCAAGTATGGGGAGATTTCTGCTTGTGCTATGATGGTCAGAAGCTTCTTACTGACACCCATTACATCAAAATTTATGGCATCAAGGATGGTGATCAGGTTTGCACGCCACTTTTCCTCACTTTGCTCGTCTCTGTTTTTCACTACGTTCTTAGGTAGGATTTTCGTTGTTCTGCCTCTCCAGTGGACTATATTCAGACGTTTTAGAACTCTTTACTGTAAACTTTTGAGCTTTTAAGTCAGTTAAAAGTAAGGTTGAAGATTATGCTGCTGCCAATTCCTCTCGTATTCGAAACTCATCTATGGACTTGTCGTACTTTATCATCATCATCAATTTCCAGATAATGGTCTTGTGGAAGCAAAATATTAGACTCAGTATGTGCTTGAGCTCTAACAGATGCATGTGATGTGATTTTGATAATTTCAGGATGTTTGCTAATGCAAGGAACTTTAAGTAAAGTATTTTTCACTTGAAAAATGCTTGCAGATGTTGTAAAATGAATCCAAGCTAGTTAGAAATACTCTCCAAGTTCCAACCACGAGTTTGTAACGTTTTTCCTACCCGCAGCTTCAATTCATTCGCCACCTCTCAACAAACTACAATATTCCAAGGAGGAAGCGACAAATGAAAAGGACAACTGCCTCAGAACATCCTAAGAAGTACGAACCTCACGGCATGGTCTTCAACTTTGATAATCAATATGACTCCTTATGATTTTGTTTAAGTTAACTCATACTTATGCATATTGTTTTACATTCAGCTGAGAGAGATATACTACTTTTTCAAGAATTACTGATAGCGTTTTTAGTTACCCCTGCAGCGCCCTGCTATCTCCCCTTGAATCTAGTACTTATCTTTTAATTTCTTTTTAATATTTTTGTAGCTCACTATCACGTTCAAGTACATACGAAGCGAGAGAACGGAATTATGAGGAAGAAGATTATGATGTGGAGGCCGGAAGCCACCAGAATCACCTTCAAAAAGATGACGCTGTTGAAAAGGTTAAATCTAGACGCCCTTACTTCTTCCTTGAGTTGTTCTGCTACTCAACAGCAGAAGTGACAAGTTTTAAAGCTTCTTCGGGGTCTTCAGGTGATTTCTTGGTCAGTTTTAGAAAGATCTTACTAAGTCTATGTAGTAATAAACGCTACTCTCAAAAGGGTTTCCCGGGAAGAGGATAGGTGGCTGGTTAGAAGCTCACTGCTTGATGTGGGCAGTAAAGATTGGCCTTTGCTTTACTCATAACTGCTAAAATGTATGGCTCTAGCTAGCTTTAGTTGCTCAAGGTTACAATTTTCTCAACACGCTTTGAAGCTGTATGTATTGTTATAAGAATTTCGGGAAAAAATTGACACGATGTCAAGTACTTAATGTTTGTCTTTACTCTTTAGGTTGACTCAATTGGCAATGAATGATTGTAGCCGATGCTAAAAGTACTTCGGTTCCATGAATAAATGGTAGTTTAATTAATTTTATGTTGGACATAAAAATTCTACTACTTAAAGGGAAATCTATCTTTTAGAGCTCCATGTATAAAAACAGAAACATTAAGGACTAAATTAAGAAAAGAAATATATTTTATGTTTAAATATTTTTAAAAATATTTTAATATAATTTTTTAATAAATAGAGTTATTAAATCAAAATTTGAAATATTTTTCAATTTTAATCAAATAATAGGGTATAATGTTTTTGTACAATGATATTTCTTTTTTAATTCTAATATTTGTGTTTAATTTATTATCCAAGCTTTCTCTATTTATTTGTCATCATCTATCAACTTTAATTATATAACATAAGCATGTAAATTAATTTAAGTATAATAAACAAATAGAATAAAACAGGGGCATAATTATTGAAAGTCCATCGCATTTTTAGATTTCTAATATAGGCATGCAGGTTTAATTTATTTTATAAGATATGAGGTCATTTTAGCTTTTTATTTTACGTTTTTACCATCTAATTTTGTTGTTAAATAAAAAATATTTGATGATTTAATATTAGTCACTAATAAAAGTTAGGATTAATACAATTTGATTATTCAAGTTGTTAATGTTAGGTCATTAAAAGTGTTTTATATGGGTTTTACCTTCTAAATAATAAATTTTATAATAAAACACTAAATTTTGGCTATTCGAAATTAAGAGACTATTTTATAATTTAGTAAAAAATATTTGAAAAATATCCTGTATTGACTGATATTAACACTATATCGTAATAATGTCAAAATCAGGATGAACTTCAATACGATATTCACAATGTCACATTTAAGGCAATTTACATGGTTCTCTTGATTGAATATCATATTTGATAATGGAAATACAAGAAAAATGAATAGTGGATTGAAAACAAATAGTTTGAAAAGTATATATCTCTACCTATAAAATGTCTCTTCACTAAAATACTTTCTTTAGAACATTTTTTTCGTCCTAAAGCATCCTTTTTTTAGTCTTTATTTCTACTATATTGTTCTTTTTCATTTCTTATTCTCAATTTTTGTGTATTAAATTCTTTAATCATTGAAGTGATATACTAGCCTAATATAAAGCAATTAATGAGGTTGAGCCTAAATATAACCATCTAATTATATAATATAGGAAATCATATCCTCTTCAGAAAAATTTAAATAAGCATTTCAATATTTATAATTTAATCTTTGATGTTAATATGCATTCACAAAGCATAAGATCCTATATTTAGATGATGAATGGTATTTATTGAATTTGATAAGTTGAAAAATCATATTTTTAATGCTAACAAAATAATATATAACTAACATTTTTGAGTCTTTATATATGATATTAAAACATAAAGTTGCAAGTCAAAGTATGATAAAAAAAAAGTTCAAAGTTGATTCTTTAAGTTAAATATGAAAGGACAAGAATTGAAGTTGATATTTGAACATGTTCCAATTTTGAGATCAATAAGTAAAGATGTCTAAAAGTTTTTTCAAGTTTTAAAAACTTTTGAAGAAATTTAAGTATTATTGATAAATGCATATTTGACTATATTTATACACCCATGTTTAATGTATTTTGCTTGATATTTTATAATTTTATTGTATATTTGGTACGTCATTCACTTCAAGTGCATTTATAGGTTATAATTACCTTCAAGGACAAAAGGAGATGAATTAAGATGAAAGCGCATCATAAAGCTATTAACCTAATACAAGTTTAAGTACAAGCAATCTTAGCAGTTACTTTAGATGACCAAAATAAAAAGATGCAAAATTGACTATTGGAGCACTTGATGCTATAACATGATAAGTAAACCAAATCTCTTGTGTTATCTCTAAACCACTGTTTGAGAGAGTATATAAATTAAGAACCATAAAATTTTCTCTTAACCATGCTAATAGATCCATAAGTACATGTCAATGCTTTTTGTTTGCATTGAAAAATTCTAATGCTCCTTTCCTTCCAAATCTTATAAACCATTCTTCCAAAAGAGATCTTAAAGGAGATATATTCCTATCAATTGTTCCACTTTCTTTGAGTTATCCATGGCAAAATTCCAAATTGGGTTGTGAAAGAGATTGCTAATTGAATTCTTTTAAGGAACTTATTCCATAAATAAGTAGAATAATCACATTAAATTGATTCATAGATTCAGGGTTAGTAGAGCATAGGTTATAGTTGTATTATACTGTTCCCCTGAATTCTACCATATATGTAGAGTTTAGCCTCATTCATAACTAATTAAGGATTGTTGAATTTAGTTTGTTTGAGGATTTTAAGCTCCTCTTTGATTCTCTTAAGTTTACCAACACATAAAAAAGAGTGGGACCCCTAAATATAAAAGCTTAAGTATTTATTGATAGCTCCTCCAAACCTTTTATCATTTACCAAATGATTGTTGAATGTGAAAGAGAAACGTAACTTTATGCTTGGCAATATATTTTAGATGGGAATAAGTGAGTAATATAAAAAGAGTGGATTATTAAACACTAATTTACTTTTAGGAAATAAGGTCATCCACTATGAATTGACCATAACCTTATCCAGCTCCTCTTTGAGAAACCATCTATTTTGTTACTTGTAGCTCCATATGAAGAAATTCCCCTTCATCTTAAGGTTTGTAAGTTCTATACTAGAACTGCACTTAAAAATTTCATCTGAATAGCTCGTATGACAATCCTCATTTTGTGCACGATGATGTTGAAATCTCCAATCACCATTTAGGGGCTTTCGGTGTTAGCATGCATATCCTATGATTTTCTCTAAAGAGCAATCCTTTGAAAAGAAAAATTGGAAGCATAAATAAATGAGATATAAAAGCAAGAATTATCTTGCAAAAGCATAATTCCAAATGGATAAGTTGCTCTATAATGATATAATTCTACAACTTTAATTTCTCTTAGTCATAAACAAATACTATTCTCCCATAATAGTGGGCATTATGGTTAGAGATTATGGCCTATTTGGTATTAGAAAATCCAAGTTGTTTGTAATTCCTCTCCTTCAATTTAGCTTCCAAAAGACCTAATCTGGTAGGTCTTATTACATGTAGATAATCTATAGGTAAAAATTTCCTTTAAGAGTTATTAAGCCCTCTTACATTCCAAAAAATGAAGTTCATTTATGGGGAAATTTAGAATATAAGCTCTTATTCTTTTTATTAAATTTCCTTTTAACAATAAGGATGAAATAACTTCTTTGTTCCTTAGCCTATTTGGTACCAAAAGATGGGTCCTTTATTACCAAAGATGAATCATATCTGTTAGGTGAAGGGTATTTAATAGGGGAAGAAGTGACTTGAGTTTCCTTTAAAGAAATAAGAGCAAGGAGTTCCATTACCCCATAAATAGTGGTTTGGAAAGTAGGAATATCTTAAGGTGTGTTAGCAATAATTGGAGTATGTCCAACAAGAGTTGATTTAAAGATGTTGTCCTTAGTTTGCATTAAGGATTCCATAATTTGGTTGTCCTGATTTGATTCCTTTATAATGGTCTCATAGTTGGTGATGCCCATCAATTCATAATAATCCCCTGATTGAAATGTTCTGCCAATTAGTTTCCATCTTTTCCTTTGGTGATGTGGTTATGGTTTCTGTTAATAGGTTACCACAATTGCATCCTCATACAACTCACCATCTTCATTAAGCCTTGTTAGAGGAATAAATTTAGTTAGTTCTTGGTTATTCTCCATTAAAGCATATACTCTTACATAATTTATTCTCTCTATGGTAGATGTAGCAATACGATGTGTTTCGTATTATACCAGTCAATACTGACTAGAAGGTACTATACTGGCAAAAAAGGTACAAAAGTGGGTATATAAGTACCAATCATTGGTATTAGTTGGCACCAACGATTTCACATGGTACTAGTCAGTATTGACCTGTAACTTTAAATTTGCAGATTATTTTGTGAAAAAATTCCATTAAAACACCTGATGTTGCTACTTACTTTACTACTCTCTCACTCTCTCTTTAACACTTCTCTCTCACTCATTCACTCTCTCTCTCTTGGTTCTCTTCTCCAATGACTCTCCTCCCCAGTGACTCTCCACCATCATCTCTTCCTCCAGTTCCGTCTCTCTCTCTCTCTGGTGACTCTCCACTCTTTTGTGCGCAACACGCCATCAGCCACCCACTACTCTCCAATCACCACTTCCAATCGTCCATTGTCATGCACAGTACATGTAGAGTGTAGAGTGCAGTAGAATCGGTAAATCTGAAATTTCAATTTTCCAAATCTAGATCTAAACCCGACCTAACCTGAACTAAAACAAACCAACCCAAATTTTAATTGCATTTTTGATTTTTTGGTGTCTTTTTTTCTCTAAATAGCAATTGCGTTATATTTGGTTGCGTATGTGTATTTTATGATGGTTAGAATTGTTTGTGTGAGTTCGGAAATTTGGGTTTGAAAGTTGAAATTGTTTGTATGAGTTAAGAAATTTTAATGTAATTTAGGTATTTTCAATTTATGAAGAAAATTAATGCATTGTAAAAATTGGAATTGTTTATGTGAGTTGGTTACAATTTCAATATAGTTTAGACATTGTCAATTTATAAAGAAAATTAATGCATTAAAAATTTGGGTAAGAAACTAAGAATGTTGACTAAAATTGGTAAATGAAAGATTGTTAAATCAAAGTTAGGAATTAGGATTTTAGTAACAATATTGATTAAAATTAGTTAACAAGTCAAACTAATTATAAGCATTATAAATTGAATTGTATAAGTAAACAAAATATATTAGTTTATAGTTGAATTATGAGATTACATAAGGTGAGTTGTAAACTTATAGTTGTGAGTTGTGGTTGAAGTTGAATATGTTATAGTTGTGAGTATATGTTTTTAGTTTATGGTCAAATAATGTAATCATATAAAATGAGTTATATTATATAAGATGTATTGAATAGTTAGTTTTTGACTTATTGGTGAATTCTATTAGATGAAATTGAATTTTATATAATATATTCATACAAAATGAGTTATATTATATAAGATGAATATGCGTATTGTGTAATTACATATGTTGAATACTTAAATTGTTGGCTTTTGACTTATTGGTGAATTGTATTAGATGAAATTGGATTATGTATGATGTAATAATACAAAGTGATTTATATTATATAAGATGGACATGTGTATTGTGTAACTATGTATGTTGTTGGTTTTTGACTTATTGGTGAATTGTGTTGGAAGAAATTGAATTGTGTATGATATAATCATACGAAATGAGGCGAATTGTGTTGAATGAAATTGAATTGTGTATCACGTAATCATTTAATATATGAAATTATGTGTTCTTTATTTTAATATATGAGCTCATTTATTTTTATAGATAAATGGAAGGAAGTTCAAGTACTCTTAATCATTTAATTGCTTTAGGAAGATGCAATGATCTAGCTTGGGCTCAATTGCATTGGTCCTAATATAAAGAATACTATTTGCTTGTTTTATAACAAGCATTTGAAAGGTGGAGGAATCACCATATTAAAGAAACATTTATTTGGGGTTAAAGAAGATGTGGAACTATGTAAAAAAGTGAGTCATGATGTGAAGTGGCAAATAAAAACTTTGCTTAAAGAGTATCAACATGAGAAAGACAGTAGGGAGAGATTGAATTGTGAAATTGGTAGTGGAAGTTCGCTTGTTAATCTTCAGGATGATAGTGGAAATGTTGAAGGTGATAATATTCCTATCCAACAAGAAGTGAATGCTACATCTGGACTGATGTTAGGAAAAGAAGAAGGTAGATGTCAAATGTTTTTGCACCACAAATGTTAGGGCCCGATTCCTTTTCTTACTAAATAAGCATGTGTTCAGTTTATTTTGAGGTTGAGTTTGATTAATTTGTTTTGGTTAG
>JANZXP010000008.1:17448818-17477381 GCA_027576715.1 Erythroxylum flavicans | reverse complement strand
TGAAGTCCAAAAATTTCAATCTTTATACCATTAGAAAGCTAAAAGAATAATCTACAACTTTTATGAAGACCACTTAGTCTAATTCTACTTAGATCAATACAGTTTATTCCTTAAAATTTCAGATCACATTTTATTCTTATTCTCTGTTTTCATTTATCTGTCAACCTACATTTCCATTTCAAATTCCAAAAGACCCGAAACCAACATTCAATTCCATACATACAAAACTCCTTTATTAACCAATCTACTTCAGACAAGTCTATCCAAAGGTCTCCCAACATTCAACCCAAAGCCAACTTAACAGAAGAGAAAATCTGCATATATATTCATACGTACATATATCAGAGAAATTCTGCAACTTTCACTGTCAATTTGCAACAACCAAGTTGATACAAATCTTCATACTTCATATCAGAATACCATATCAGTATCATAATTACAAAATACAATCAGAAATATTTATGCTAATATTCTTCTAAGTTCACCAAAAATGATTCTCAATAATTTAGTTACAAAAAGTCTGAAATTCTTGGAGATTGTCAAAACTTTACAAGGCTCAATAATAATCTGCTGATTCTTCACTTGAGGAGAAAAATTTATGGGGTGAGCCGGAAAGCTCAGTGGCTAATATGTTTACAACCAGTGAGAATGAACCACACACAAGTCCAGCACATACACACACACACATATATATATAGTATTATTTTGAACTTCAACAGATCACAACAATCACATTCTAAATCTGTCAATTTTACATAAACATGGAATACTTCAACTCACAAATCAGATTACCAGATCAATTTATAACCAAACCTTGAAACTCAATCATGCTTTATACTCAACAAGTCAAGATGCAATGCACAAACATAATGTCTCGAGAGTTCCATGGAACGAAACGAAGAAACCGAAGTTTACACTGTGAAACAAAACAAATCTGATTTTTTAGGATCTCGTGGCCACAAGCAAGCAGCCGGGAGAAGGCTATAGGTCATCGTACATATGACTAACGAAACAGATTCCTCTCTTGCCCATATAAGCAAATTTCCAATGCTCATACATTTCATAACATATTCATGCTTTCATACTTCTTAGATTTTCTGTTTTTCATTCACACAAAAGCAAGAGAATTTTTTTACAAAGCAACATGATATACATTCACAGAACATTTTTTCCACATCCACAATGAGTAAAAACAAACATATTTAACATATAGACATACAATTGTTTCAGCTCATCATCACAAAACTATAAACGTATTACCCACCTATTTTACTTGATACTTCTAAGATCAAGCTTGTTCTTCTCCCTGTTCTTGACTTCGACTAGCTTGATTCCCTTCAACCACATATATATATATTCATTTACTCAATATAACAAATAAGCTTTCTTTAAACCTAACTATCTATGAATGAACTTAAGCTTAATCTATTCTTGATTTTTCTGACTTAAAGAACTACGATCGAACTAAAGTTATAAGAATCCAAGAAGATAAAGCTCTTGTGCTTCTTCTCTCTCTCTCTCTCTTCATTTTCTTCATATAAAACCTACTTTTTCTACTTCCTTAATCTATCAAAATAAAAAGAATAGACAAAGAATATTAAAAGAACTCACCTAAACTTTTCCAACAGCAATGGCTCGATAATGGTATGATTCAGGTATAGAATGTAATGCTTCCCAATCTTATTATTATCAGCCTATGGTGGATGATATAACCTCTTACGATCAGGGATACGAAGTTCCTTCTATTGATGACTATAGAGGTAAACTTTTAAGTAGCTTTGTCTATGAAATTCAAACTTATTTGGATGAAAGAAGAATGACTTGGGTTATTTATGAGTGTTCAATCATGTGTGATTGTTGGACAAATAGGAGATATAAGCCTATTATTAATTTTTTGGTTTATTCTGTAAAGGGCTCGATGTTTTTGAAGTCTATTGATGTACCTGGCCTTATTAGGAATGCTAATACTTTATTTGAAATATTCCATGAATTCATGACTGAAGTAAGGCCAAAAAATATTGTTCAATTCATTACTAACAATGATTTCACTTATAAAGAGGCCAAAAGAAGATTATAAAACAAGTATAATTCATTTTTAGACTCTTTGTGCTGCACATTGCATTGATTTAATGCTGGAAAATATAGCAGATGCTAAGTATTTTCCTATTATTGTTGAGATTATGCAGGAAGCAAAAAAAGGTGACAAAGTTCATCTACAATCGTGCATAGGTATTGAATTTAATAAGAAAGGATTTTACCAATGGTATGAATTTGTGTCACCCTGCTATTACAAGATTCGCATCAAATTTCTTATCACTTCAGTGTTTTATTATGATAAAGAAAGGGTTGATACAAATATTATCTCAACATGCTAAGTATAATGCTGGATTGGAGGTTTCCAAAATTATTCCAAATACTAATTTGTCATCCAAGTTTTTGAGTCTTTGGTGATGGTAGTTTGTTTGCCTAATAGTGATGAAAAGGTAATAATAGGTTAGTTTCATAATTTCATAAAGAGGGAGAAGGAAGCAATCAAGGTCAATCTGAAAAATAGGCCTTCTTTATACACATCTTATCTTGCAATCATTAATAAGAGATGGGAAAGGCAACTTTACTCTCCGTTGATTACAGTTGGGGCATTTTTGAATCCCAGTGTCTATTTCAGACTAGGTTTTACAAAGAAAGTTAAAGTTAAAAGGGGAATGCTATTAACTATTATAATAATTGTTGCCCATGAGATGATGAAAGATCTTCTAAGCTCACAATTGGAGATTTTTAAGGAGGCTTCTAGGGATTTTAGGATACCAATTTCTATTTGACAAAGAATAAAACTTAATCCAAGTATATATTTTGTCACTTTTGTTACTTGTTGAAAATTAATCATCACTTCATTTTATTTATAACGCTAATTTTGTTATCTTACAACTTACAGTTTCTTAATGGGACCAATTTGGAAGTGATGTTCTAGAATTGCAAAGGTTTACAATTCAAATTCTAAGACAACGTGTGAGTGCAACAAGCTGTGAAAGAAATTAGAGCACGTTTGAATTCATTCATTCCAAAAAACTAAATAGATTGGGGCACAAAAAATTGAATGACTTGTTCTTTGTTCGATACAATTTAAAGCTTCGAATAAGGCATGTTATGATCATTATCAAGTTAGATATAATTTCTAATAATTTTTTAATAATTTAATTTTGTTGTTTACGAGGACTCGTAATAGAATAAGTAGTTTAGTATATCCAATTTGCATTGATAATATCAATCTTCTGGCGGATTGGGTTTCTGAGGAGTCGGGCTTGATAGATAAGAGTGGCTTAGAAGATAAACTTGGAAAGGAAAGCAATGACATGTCATTTGGTGCAATGAATTTGAATGATGATGATGATGAGGCTCCTCTTAATGATGAAAATTTTGTACTAAATGATAATTGGGGTCAATGTAGTTATAGCGGGTATCCTGTATCCAATTGAATGAAGCTTTAGGTTGTTTCTCCTCTTCTTTTAATTTTACTTATATTTGATTTATATGTTAAATTCTATATATGTAATGCAATTATAAATATTTTATTTTAGGTTTCATGTCAAGTTGGTTCTTCAGCATCAATTCTTGTTGTAAATTGTAGTTGTTAAAGACTAATGAATAATTATTATTCTTTCTATTTTTTTAAGTAATTATTATTTATTATATAATGAAATTGTAATATCTGAAATACTTTGTATTGTTCTTAATTTTATATTTTTATGAAGATTAAATGATCTTTTTTATATTAATTGTGGTTAATTATTTATATATGAAATATGTGAAAATTACTATTAATAAAATAAATAAATCACTGTTATTTTAAATTTCTATTATTATAATTTTTAGAGACACGGTTGATGTAAAATTATAAAGTATACAATACAATATATTAATGGACTATTTTGCAATTTTAAAAAATTCTAGGACTATTTCATAAATTTAAAAATTACACGAAAGAGTATTTAATATTAATTGGTACTGATACTGTATCGTACTAGAACCAAATTCAATATTGGTATGGTATTCATAACATTGAGTTGTAGCCTTAGCTATTCATATAGGCTTACTACTGAGGCTGGAAATGTGGCTCAAACCTAGTGTGGTCTAGTATTTAGTTGATACATTGTGTAAGTTAATCTAGAAATGGATCTTTCTTTACTTAAAGCTTTAAAGTTAAGCTCCTAAATGATAATTCTATAGGAAGATGGGCATATCGTTAAAATTCTAAAGACCATTATCAAGGATGCTTTGTGCTTCAGAATCATAATTGAAATTAAAAATGAAGAGGTTGTCATTCGAGATTAGAACTTCATTCAAACCAAAGTTTTCTCTATACCTTGCATATCCACAGATTAAGAGGAGGAAAAGTAGGCCTCTTATCAAAGAAGAGCCCTATTGATACGTGTTTAATTGTTGATACATTTAATTATTTACACTTAGCAATTAGTGATAAAAAAAATGCTTAAGATACTCACTTTAATTCATATATGATTTTAGGTATAATTTGGAGGCAAAGAAATTAAAATGGGTCAAAAGCACGATAATTGGACCATTTTTCGAAGGCTAATACTCACTTGTCTTTATGGAGCAAGAAGATGACAAGAAAATGCCAAGAAAGGAGATATAGGTTGAAAATACAAAGAAGATTCAGGCATGAGATAGGACAACCCCATACACGTGAATTTAATGGTTGGTAAATCAAAGGGAGAGTAGTAAGTAGGAAAGCATGAAATGGCAAGCAAGAGACGTGGAAGCATGCACCAAAGCAATGTTGCACACAGCACTACACACCCAGCAAAAATGACAATGTATACAGTAGCTGGGAAGGAATACAGCAGATTGCGTTTCAAGCAGGATATGTAAATGTCTGCATTTTGTCCAAGTGATACTGTATGCATTGTTGTTTTTACTAGGTGACTGGTGCTGTCTACAACATTGTTTTGGTGCATACTTCCATGTCTCTTGCATGTCGTTTCATGCTTTCCTACTTGCTACTCTCCCTTTGATTTACTAACCATTAAATTCACGTGCATGGGGCTGTCCCATCTCATGCCTTAATCTTTTTTATATTTTCAACATATATCTCCTTTCTTAGCATTTTCTTGTCTTCTTCTTGCTCTATAAAGACAAGTGAGTATTAGCCTTCAGAAAATGGTCTAATTATCATGCTTTCGACCCACTTATTTGCTTTGCTTCTAAATTGTACCTAAAATCATATATAAACTAAAGTGGGTATCTTAAGCATTTTCATATCATTAATCATTAAGTGTAAATGATTAAATGTATCAACAATTAAACATATATCAATTTCCCCCATACTTAGGTTTTGGCCGTTCTTAGGTAAAATATCCAAATTAAGCTCAAAGACCCAAAACAATTACTCAATTGTCATATATTCCAAGAATATATATTCATAACCAAATATGGATGACTTTTAAAAATCATAACAAGAAATCAACATTTCAAGCTTTTACTCATGATAAATCAGCATTCAACATCTTTGGAAACCGAGCAATCTAATGGTAGACTTAGAAAATGTGTTTAAACAAGATATGTTTATGGCTACACTCAATACCATTCATGATCATGCCATTTCACAACTTTGCATGCCATTTCATTTCTCCACCACTAATATTCACATGCAAAATCATGGATCAAAGGACTTTTCAAGGTTGTAATGTGGGTGAAGGTAAGGTGAGATGTATTTGGGTCAAGTAACTTGAAAGCCATTAAGTTAGTGAAATAAAGCAACACTCAATGTGACATCAAGTTCACAAGTTAACACTCATCAAAAACAGGATACCATTAGCTATGATGAATGCAACATTTATATTTCACAACTCAATTCAGCTCTTACACACAAACCACATGAAGCATACACTAATCTGAAGGAATCACTCATACAATTGATGACAATACATTGAAACCACAAAAGAGTTAACCTTCCAAGCCAACATTTACCTCATATTCAACATACCCTAATGACACATTCATTACAACTTTAGGAGTATGCATTAATCATAAACAACTTTTCAGCACATATGCAATTCCTACTTGATACATTTAAATAAACATTTTCTCTTTTCTTTCTTTCTTTCCCTTTCTTTTCTTTTCTCTTATAAAAACTAAAATAAACTACATTAATATGGGAATTTCAATGATAAGGCATAAAATAACATCCCAACATTATAACCAACTCGCACATATGGATGCCCCCACACTCATACTTTTTTATATCCACAAAATCAACAATCAACAAATGTTCCACTAGCTTCAAAGCTTAGGAAGGAAATTTGGTCAGGTTAAAGTATGTAATATGGCTAATACACAAAGAAAAGGCAATTAAAGCTCAAGGGAGCTTATCAAAAAAGAAAATCATATAATGGGTAGGCCATTTGGCTAATGTAGTTCATAAAAGCAAAGAATGCCTAATCATTTCCATGTTAATGTATGTGATAAAAATGTGGTCTCAAATAGAAATTCAAGGCAAAATTAGGATGTACATATCGTAAAGGACACACATTATCAAAAGAAAATGAGACTGATATGAATGTGTCAGTCAAATAAGGCTCAAAATCTCACCAGCTTTGTCGACCACTAGTCACTACTCTTCTAAAGATAATTCACATCGACCAATTACAAGAGTAAAAGTACATGCTAAAGTTGCTACGAAATTCTCTAGTCAATTAATTCTATAATCATGACTATATAGCCCTAGGAGTAATAGAAAATGAGAAAATGTTTATTTCATTTGTTTTATTATTTCTCTTATTTTGATTGAAAACTTAAAACAAGCAAGGAACAAACTAATATAGAAACACACATGCAAATAAAAAGTAATGCCGAAATGTAAAGAAAAGAAATTTACTTCCCTTGTGTTGCCCCCCATTCAGCGCTTTGGTTTAGGGTCGCTAGCTCGACTCCATATAAATTATGATCTTCTAGTGGCACATACGATTCCTCGACGTGAGGTTCTTCCAGATAGGGCCTTGGTTAATAATTGTTTACCTCCAGTGTCTTCCCTATCTTCAGATTCTTCATCTCTATTGAGTCCTCGCTCTCTTGAAATAATTCGAATAACTCTTCGGTTTTTTCTTCTTCGTGTAATTCTTCCAGCCTACTAGGTAAAGGTGAAGGGTTAGCCTCGAAGATAATTACCAACTCAGTACTTACCTCTGACCAAATGTTGTATCATATTTTGCTTCAAGTTCCTCCTTAACTTCTTCGACATAAGCAATTCCTTGACTATTATTGTCAAAATTCTCAAGCTCCTCATCACCCTGTAAGTTTCCCACACTAACATCTATTGGGTAAACCTCGGGTTAATATAGCTGCCCCTTTTTATTTTGTGGTTCCATATGAGTGATATCTCCTTATCGAGGCAATGCATTTTATTGGAATTGCAGAGTATCCTGTCAAAATTGTTGTACACCTTGCTGAAACAACTACTGTATATTTTTTTGGAACTGCTGCATATTCTGTTGAATTTGAAGATTATTAGCAGCCATAATATTAAGCAATTCTTCTAGAGATGTACTTGACTCATGTTGGCTCTCCGAATCTTGGCAACTAGAACAAGATTAACTTTCATCCTATTGGAATTCTTGGATATCCTATTAGGTTTGCTGTATACTCCCTTGAAGCTACTGCATACCCTATTGAAATTGAAGATGGCCAGCTTTATAGGTCTTGATATAGTCGTCCAGAGGCATACCTGATTTGTGACAAGAAGCTTCTAGTCCACTCAGGAATTGCTATGTGTCTTGCAAAGTATCATAGAAGTAATTCTGATGATTATCCCATCCATAATTAGAGTTAGGTTGATCAGTCCAACCTTGGTTATAGGATTGGTAATAAGAGTTAAAGTAAAAATTACTTTCATCCATAATTTTTTTAAAATCACAAACATGAAACAGAACAATGAAATGATCACGAAATAACTAAAAAGAAACCAATTATGAACAAATATATACAAAACACCAATTAAAATCATAAACAAAAACTAAAACACTGCACTTCCCAGCAACGACATTAAAATTGGCAGCGGGTCATAATGCTAGTCAAAATAAAAACTAAACTACTACTATAGCAGTGGTGAGTCTAGGTCTATCCCACAAAAAGAGTGTGTAAAGTTGTTGAAATGAAATTAATCGATGTTTAGGTTAAAGGGTTTTGGATTTTGGAAACAAGAAAATAAAATGAAACTAGACTAATAAAAACAAATTCAAAAATATGAAAAATGATAAAAGTGGAGAATTCGGTAGGGACCCAGTTCTTTAGTTTAATCTCGTCCTACACCTTAATTAAACATATTTTATTGATTTGTTGCTCTCAAACCTCTCTTAGCAACTATTAATCGTGGGTTGATAATTAACCCGAGTTTTCCTTTAGGTAGTGTTTAATAAAGATACAATTGTTAATTAAACATAACCACCGAATAACCTAGGATACAATCTTTAGACTTAATTAGGTAGTAGCATTATGAATTAGGAAAACCAATTAATCAAGGCAACAACCACATACGATGCATCATTTAACCTTGGTTATGTTATCCCTAATGGTTACAAATCATTAATCGCTACACATAAATTTCAACATAACAATTACAAATTATATCGAAATTTTAGCAATGGGTTTACAAATAAACGATTCAATAAACTCATTAAAATCATTTTTTTACAATACCTAATGGGTTCATACATAAATAATAGAAAAATAACGAAAATCTGATTATCCATACACAAAACCCAAATCAATCAACATAGGATAATACAATCAATTTCTAATGAGAGAAAGAAACAACAAAAATAGTAAAATACACTTAACCCAGGTCGTCGGCGTCAATGTCAAATGCAGACATTGTCTGCATTTCACGCAGGATATGCAGACGTCATTTGCGTTTTGTCCAAGTGATCTACGAGTTTTATTTATTTCTTCCCAGCTGCCATATACATTCTTGTTATTAATAACTTGGATTCAAAACTTTTTTAAAAAGCAATTAATAGAGTAAATTACATTATGGATAACAGTTAAAGATGAGGCGGGAAAAGTAACTAGGATCTTAGAGGAATAGAGGGAGGTAAAAGGAACTAGAGAAGGGGATTGAGGAACCTGAGCAAAAACACCAATGGTGAGGGAAGGAAATGGAGGAAAACTAGTAAGGTCTAGTTTCAAGTTCTAGTTAAAGGGGAATAAGGGAATTGACATATTGCTAAAAAAGAAAAAAATTGAGTTTATAATAGTTTAAAATATTGTTACTAAAAATAATAATAAAGAAATATGAGAAAGGCAAAAAGAAAAAAAAGAAAAGAAAACTAGGGGCAAAATTGGGGACAATAGAAAAGGGGGATAATGAGTCATCACAAATTAGAGGAGATTGGGAAAAGAAGTAAGGAGTTGAGAAAATAAGGCAAAGTAAAAGAAGGAGAACCTAGAGAGAACACACATTAGGATCAAGGAGTAGCCAAAAAAAAGTAAAGCTTAGAAAAGGGTAATAGACCTTAAAATAAGCAAAGAAACAAAATAAAATGACTAGATATGTTGTAGAAAAAGTTCTACGAAGGTAACTTAAAGCTATAGAAGTCAAATGAAGGAAGGGTTAGAAGAAGATAGGGAGTTTAGAGAGAGAAATCATTCCTACCATTGAACCCAACTCAAACTAATAAGATCAAAGATTTACCTCCTAAAGATGATAGAAATTGATTAAAAATCATAATTCTAAAATAAATGGCCATAACACTAAGAACAAACCATAATAAAAAAATTCAGTATTAATTAAATCAAATTCACCAAAATTTACTATACACCATCACACAATTCAAAAATTTACAATTGACATAATTTGATATAACTTTTTTTTAATTAACCAGGGCGGGACCTATCGGGGATGGAACCTGATTTATTAATAGTGAAAAAATAAAAAGGGGTACAAGGGCATGGCTTAAGACTTACCTTATAATGGAAAACATCTAAGAAACTCTCAAGTAAGGAAAGGATTGTTGATTGAGAATCAACAGTCCTCTCGCTTTAGATGATAAAGAAGAAGTCTCGTGGAAAAACCTAGATGATCTAGAAGAACCAATGCATGCTAGACAATCTGCTAAAGCATTGGTTTCTCGGAATACATGAATAATGCTATAATTACATCTACGCATAATAAGCTATATCTCTAACAATTTTGACAAATATCTCCACGGGAAGTTTTTTTGCTGTTGCAAGAGCTGGGCAAGAACACTACTGTCAGTTTGTATTAGCACACCATGGAGTCCCATATCTTCACACCTCCTTGCTCCTCTCAAAATTCCAGCCACCTCCATACCAAAGCTAAGTCCCACACCCAAGAATCCTGCCTCTCCATAGATGAAACCTCCTCCAGAATTGCGTATAATATAGCCATAATTAGACGTGCCAGGTGATCCCAAGGCGGAGCCATCCGTATTCAAAACATAATCATGGTTCGGTCGAAATTGCCAACAAATGGATCGCACCAAATGTTAGCCTTGATACGGAATCTTAACTCCAAACAGCGACTCAATTTGTTATGATTCCTACACCGACTTCGCTTTCAAATGTCCCACACGCAACATCCCTTCCAAGTGTTCCGTTACTACGTGCTTGATATATGGTAGCGAGCATTTTTCTTATTGAAAATGGAACCTGTTACGACTCTTCCATAGCTCCCAAAAAATAAAGAAGCGCGTTGCCATATATAAGGCCTTTAGGGCAAACGAAAAACCCCCAATCCTCCACCACGCAAGTATTGAGTTCCATATATTAGTTGGTTGCGGGAATGGTATATCCAACAGCACGGCAAAGTCTCTCCAAATATCTAAGGCTTTCGGACATCCCATAAACACATGAGCTATAGTCTCATCATGGTTAAAGCACAAGGGACATCGTGAGGGGTATAAGAATAAGCCAAACTTACACAGAATTTTCGGGAAAGGGAGAAGTCGGTTGTACATGCGCCAAACAAAAACGGACATCCGCAATGGGATTATGCGATGCCATATACTCCTCAATATGGCGTGATGTTGCTGGGGTTTGCACAAGGCTTCATAGGCCGATTTAATTATAAATTGACCATTTTTTTTGGGCTGCCAAATCAACAAATCATCACCATCCTCAAACTCCAATTCCAAGCTCATTAAAATCTCAACAGTTGTATCGCATAAGTAAGAATAAAGCTCCGAGCCATACTACCCTCGAAGCTCAAAGAACTGTCGAACGGTAAGTTCACGAAAAGGAGGGCTAACAGAGCATGGCAAATCCCAAATCACTCCCAAAGGCGACCAATTATCATACTAAAAGGATCTATCACCTCGATGAACCAAGACTTTTGTGATCTTGGAGGCCCTTAGATCAATCAACTCCATTCGTCTCCACATTGTTTTAGACCGTGAATCAACTCCACTCGCCTCCACATTGTTTTAGACCGTGAATGAGGTGATAGTGAAAGAATAAATCTCGACCATAAACCGACACCTTGCTTCACCTTCCACCATAATTTAGCTGAGAATGCATCAATTATATCATCAAATTTACAGAGCCCTAGGCCATTTTCTTCTACTTTTTTGGAAATGTTTTCCCACGATCTCCAATGTCGTCGTTGCTCTCCTTCAAAGCTACCCCATAAAAATCTTTGACATTTTGTTTCCATAGCACGAATCACTGATTTTTGATGGTCAATAGCTACCCACATGTGCAAAGGTATCGCAGAGAGTACATGTTTAATAAGTAGTAATCGATCGCCTTGCGACAATAGTTTATTCTTCCAGTTCCCCAACATTTTCTCCAAAGCATCAAGTAAATACTGAAAAATATCAGCCTTTTTCCTACCCATATAAATATGGAAACCAAGGTAGGTAAAAGGAAAAATGCCACACTGCATCCCCAGGATATCCACAATATTCCGAACTATGCACGGTTTGCAATTTGTCGCAACAAGGAATGTACTTTTGCTCCGATTAATTTTCTGCCCAGTTGCCTCTTCGTAACTTGTGAAAAAATCATTTAGATACTATAGCGATCTTCGCAAACCTCTCGTGAATATCACTAAATCATCGGCAAAGCACAAGTGAGAAACAGGTTGTGAACCCGCGGGGGAGCCATATCACACCACCAACCCTAGTTCCATTAAGTGTTTCAACCTACGGGTAACTGCTTCCGAGACTAAAAAAACAAATATAGAGAGAGAAGATCTCCTTACTTTATACCCTTTGAAGCTTTGAAAAACCGAAAGGAGAACCATTGACAAGGACTGAGAACCATGAACTTTCTAAATTAGACATTACCACGCAAATGAAAGGTCTAGGGAAACCAAACGCCTCCAATAACTTCTCCAAAAATTCCCAATTAACCCTATCAAAAGCTTTCATCATGTCAAGCTTCAGTACCACATTCCCACCTATCGCCTTTTGATTCAAAATTTGGCAAAGATCCTGTGTAAGCAAGACATTATCAATAATATCATGGCCAGAGAGAAAGGCAGATTGTTCCTCAGAAATTAACTTATGGAGTACCACTTTTATTCGCTCAGTTAAGATCTTAGTGAAGATATTATTAAGAAAATTACAACGGCTAATTGGTCTAAAATCTAAAAAGGTTGTGTATGAAGCCTTTTTCGGAATTAGGGTAATTAGCGTACTAGCTATGGCTCTAGGAATCGGGACTCCCATCATGAATTCCTTGTAAACACCTAATAGATCAGAACATATTATATCCCAACACCTTCTAAAAAATTCACCTCCAAAACCATCCGACCCCGGGGCACTAGATGGATCCAAGTCATGTACAGCTCGGTGGATCTCTTCCAAATCAACGTCATACAGTAACCCCTTCAATCTTCCTCTATAAGCAAGGATGGAATCTGTTGTAAAAAATCCCTTAGCGCATTCCCACTAATATTCTTATGTTTATGTTTCAACAAGGTTTCAAAAAATCTCACTGCCTCCACTTCAATCTCGTCACGTTTAACCAACCAAGTACCATCATCAGACTGTATTTTCTGAATACACAACCTTAACCGCTTCTCTGCCAGTGTAGCATGGAAAAACCCGATATTTGCATCGCCTTCCTTGAGCCATTTTAATTTCATTTTCAGTCTCCAAAAATCATCACGCTCTCACGCTCCTTGAGTTTTTGCAAAAGGAATGCCCTAGAATGGTGAAGCTCCTTTCGATGTTGTTCAGATGGCATTACATCATATTAGATTTCAAGTAATCTGACCTCCTCCTCCACCGCTTTAAAATTTGAAAAAACATCGCCAAAAGTCTCTTTGTTCCAAACCTTCAGAACCCCCTTCAATCGACGCAACTTTAAAGAAAAAGCATGCATGTCGTAACCTTGAATAGGCTGATCCTAAGAATTTTTAATCACTTCCATCACCTCTGGCCTTCGAAACCACATATTTTGAAAACGGAAAACTTTCGGTCTACTTTTAACAATGGGGCCAAATTGATGCAAGAGAGCACAATGGCCCGAAGTAGTTCAATTTAGGTGTTGAATAGAAGACTCAGAAAATAAATCAACCCACTCCTGCGAGAAAATTATACGATCCAACTTCTTACTCACCCATCCAGTGCTTCGTGTCCCTCCCCACGTAAATTCATCCCCAACAGTCTGTAATTCAGAAAGAGCACAAGAATCAATCCAATTATTAAAGTTATCCACAGCCCCCTATCCTGAACCGAACTTCCAGAGTATTCCTCTAAGTTTCGGATAGCATTAAAGTCTCCTCCAACCATCCAAGGAAACCCAAGGTTTAGTTCCCGAAAATGCAACATATTATTCCACAGAGGGTGTCTCCCCATCCTCGTGCTTTTGGCATAGACAGCGAAGATAAGAAAACTTCTGTTTGTGATTAGGTGGTTCACCTGCATATGTACAACCTGTTCCATTTCTTCTAACAAAACCACATTATTTTCACTATTACAAAAATACAAATCTTGTCGGATCAAGAACTTAGACCAACATCAAATTGCAGCTCCCTCCTTCTACTATCAAGATCATTACTCCCCAATATAGGTTCCAAAATAACCAGAAAAGTTATTGAGAGAGCCCTAATTAGGTTCTTTAAACGTCTCTTTGATGCTTGATTAGCAATGCCCCTAATATTCTAGATTAATTGATTAATCATAGAAAATAAAAAGGACAAAAAGTATTAGGATAACCTGGATGAACGCCTGAGAGTCAACCCCTCCTACGTATGCAACCTCTCTGCATTTGTTTTTTGCCCACGTTTTCTTCGCATCGTGGCCTCACCAGAACCCGTAAGCTGCAAGTATTCACCCTCAAATAAACTATCTCTTCCCCCAATGTTACGGATTATTGCCTCGGGATTAGAAGTAAATCCAAGTAATGCATCATCATATGCTAATTCCTTCATACCAGTGTCATCAGAAGGCTGCGCATTTTCATATCGTGGGGTGTGTGGTTTAGCGAGTATTTCATCCAATCTATGCTCAGTTCTTTCCATGTCAACTATATTCAAAGTATCTAGATTTTGAAGTACTTCAAATCGATTCTCAAGCTGCGACCTTTGCAGAGAATCTTTATTGCAACAGGAGGGCACAAGAGACACCACTGAAGGAGTTGAAGCTTCGTCTTGCTGCAGAGTATCACGCTGCAAGAGTTCGTTGCACACCTATTGGACGTAAGGAGTGTTCAATATTGTCGTGGCTTCCAGCTACTCTGGGCCTTCTTCCACAACTTCTGTAATCTTCAATTCAATCTATCCAACATTTAAATTTAGCGCTGGAATAAAAGTGTCCGAGCATGGTGCAACTGGGGGAATTATAGCATCTTCCCTTAAGGTTTCCACACCAGCACATGCACGCTCAACCTCCGCGACTTTAGAGACATCATCAACTAAATTTTCCACTTGATCCACTTTAAGGCTTTCTGTTGGAATGGCAGCTAAGTTCGACTCCTTCGCCTTGCCACTTAATCCCAAGGAAGAATCATACGAATGTCCTAATTTTTCCTGCTCTTCATTACCTTTTTTCATACCCGAATGTAGCTTCCACGTCACCTTAAGGGGAGGCAATTTGATTCCTTTTCCCTTTTTATTCACATCATCCTTCTCTTTGTGACCTTCTTCCTTCTTCAACGATTGAGAGGACTTCCCCATTCTACAATACACTTCCTTATGGCCAATTTTATGACACTTTAAACAATAGGATGGTACATGTTTATATGTGAATACTTGATCATGCTTCTTACCTCTTATACCTACCTTGACTGATTTCGGCAATTCTCTTTTTAGATCAACTTCAACACAAAAACGAGCCACAGAAGGTTATGTGAGATTAAGCTTAGGCGTGTCGACCTTCAATGGTTGCCCTATGGCCGTAGCCATTGAAAAAATCACCTCAGGATCATAAATTCCATGGGTAAATCAAAAAGCGATACCCAAATTGGGATAATCGGAGGATCCTCCTCAAATTTAAAGCCTAGCTTCCACTTAAGAATCCTCATTGGAAATCCCATAATGTTCCAGAAGGTTTTAATCCAGCACTGTTGGTAATCTTCCTCAAGCTCAAAACGAATATAAATATGATGAGGGTTCATCAACCCCATGGTGTAGGATCCATTAAAACCAAGTTTTCCAAATTCCTTATGCACCTCCTCCATCTTCGAACGTCCATAAGAGAACTTCCCAACCAAGCTCAATTTATATGGGGCAATCATTTGTTGAAATTCGTCTAATTCATATTCAAGAACGGGAACTCCATTGACGTAATAAGATTAGATTTTGGCTCAATAGGTGAGATCGGTTTTAGGAAAAAGCTAGCAAATGATCGTGGGGTTCTAGTGGGGACCCCCTCAGGGGGATCTCCGGCCATGCAGGCCCTGAAAATTGAAGGTCAACGTTAGGTTTAGTTGCAGGGAAGAAAACGACGACGACGCCTCCAGGGAACCCTACCCTTGATTGTGTTGTAATGGAAACCTTTATTATTGTTGGTATAACTAATTTGTAGTGATATGCAAATATGTTTTTATTAATTTTATATTGGATTAGTAATATTCACAAGGTAATCTTCTGCTGAATATGATGATTTATATCAACTAACAATTAGTTGCAATTAATAATGATTGGTATTTAACATTATTAATTATCCTCTAAAGCTTATGCTAGTAGTTATCAATTAACATTTATTAGTTATAGCTAAAGGATGCTAATAAGTTTGGTTGTGATGTATTAAAGAACTTTTAAATAGAATTACACCAAATAGAATGATGGTGAGTATATGTATATCTTTGCCTAAAAATTTGCACACAATAATAATGAGTTTAAACCCATAAATTTCAAGCATGTGCATTCTAGGCCGAATGCTCTAAAAGAAGCATGAAGATTGATTAAACAATCCTTTTACACTTCAGTGCACCATTTGGTTATGACATTACTTGTTGGGAAGAGGTTGCATCTTTTGCTTGGAAAATGAAAAATTATGTCATGGAATGTAATGTATTAATAAAATCTTTGAAAGTTAAATATCAACCTATATTTATCCTTCACTTTCTCATAGAATCATATACATTAATACTGTAATTATTTGGTTGATTTGTTTCTTTAGTTGGAGTCACCTAGATTGTATAAATAGTGGATGTACATATATTACAGACATACAGAAATATAGAAAGCATTTCACCATTTCTTCTTTGTTATCTATTCTTACACGGTATTAGAGCCTCTTTTGTAACAAAAGAAGTCAAAATTATGAAGCCTTCTTCATTCTTTCTCACAATATTCTATACTCGTATTCTAGGTTTCTAAATCTACTCCAAAAATAAATTTCATATAACCAATTGTGCTTCTTCTTGAGTAGATTACAATGGTGCAAAAATCATCTCCGAAAGCCTCTCCACATACTGTCACGTGCTAACAAAAGTTGGTGGACTCTAAATTGTTACTGGTGTTTGGAGGAAGAAGATGATCTAAATAACGTCATTTAGCTTCCAAGAAAAATGATGTTGTTTATTCACTGAAGGTGGAATAAACATCATCTACCATGTCATCCACCTTATAATTCAAGATCTTAGTCATTACCATGTCATCACCCATTTCATTTGCCATATAATCCAACATCTTAGTCATTACCCCATCATCAACCACGTCATTTTCCATGTCATCATCCATGTCAGCTTCCATATCATTACTAAACCATTTCCATCTCAACAAATATTTACACGTTAGCTATACATATGTTGCTACCTGATTTATTCACATGTCTTCTCTTCCTTAGTTTGGTTCAAACCCACCGGTTTAATTCAATTTTAAAAAGGACTTGATCGATAATTTTTCCACATTATTTAGTATATTTTTATTTGGGTTCTATAAACTAGGTCAATTCTTAAGGTTTTTCTATGTTCTGAATCGAATTATAAGGTTAGAATAATCAAAATCCATCTTTATAAACAAGTTTTCTTCTATTTTATTATCTTATTTCATTATGGATGGCTTTAAACTTCCCCAATACATTCCCAATCCTGTTAATATCATCTTTAATGGTTCTAACTATGATCTTTGGGTTGAGGAAATGTGTATCTTTCTTAAGGGGAGACTCCTTTGGCATATTTTTACTAGAGAAATACCTAAATCCACTCAAAAGAAAGATGAAGACATTAATGTATTTACTAAACGAATGATGGCATAGAATAAAATAAACCATCAAATCTTAACATGGTTTTGAAATACATGTGCCAAATCCATCAAACTTGACTTTCAAAGTTTTGATACAGCCAACAAGGTATGGAATTTTCTATAAAAAAATTATTTTGTATCGAATGATGTTCACTTATTTCAATTTTATAAGAGACTTCATCGCATGCAAAACAACCTAGACAAATAATATATAATTATGTGTTTGAATTACAAGAACTTTGGGAGCAATTAGCACTTGGAAATCATGTCTTGCTTAGTCCTAATGCTACTACAATCTATGCAAATCTTTAAGATCATCAACATATATGGCATCGACTAATGACTCTCAAGGATGAATTTGAACATATTCATAACTCTATTCTTCATTAAGGAACTTTACCCATTCTTGACACTGTCATTAAAGAGCTCATCTTAGAGGAAAGTTGCCTCAATATGCTCCGTATGGAAAATTTTGTCTCATCCACTGATGTTATTCTTGCAACTTATACCTCTTTTCAAACTTCTTATAACTCAGGTAAGAAGTTTGATAAAGAATCTTATACCTACTGCAAAAAGCCCAAACCTCATATCTACAAATATATTAATCGAATCAAACAGAACTCTGGGTAAGGAAATTCGTCCAAGTCTCTCCAGCTTGCTTCCATTATTGTCGCTCCCACTTGGAGGTCAACAAAAAGCACCTCTCCCAAATTCTCTTTAAAGGACCTCTATGCCCTTCTTTAACAACTTTAACTAGAAATTGGTGGAGTCTTCTCCTCTACCTTATCTGTTACATTAAGAACCTCAAATTTCTAGTATCTCAATTCTACCTGTTGCAATCATATGACCTTTGATTCTTCCAATCTTGAATTTTCAACAATACCATCTATTCCATATATTGTTCACACTACTAATAATTCAACTATGCATGTACAACATATAGGTGCTATTCACACACCCAAATTACATTTACATGAAAACTTTTTTGTTCTCAAAATCTCATTAAATCTTATTTCTATTGGATAACTCTATGAACTTGGTGTTAACTTATTCTTTTCGAGTTGTGGTTGCATTGTACAAGATCCATAAATGGGTAAGATCTTTAGGAAAGGGAGTAAGGTTGGACATTTATTTAAGCTTGCTTCAATAAATCTTCCTTCAAAGCCTGTTGCTAGTGCTATCACTTCTCATATATGGCACTCTCAGTTGGGTCATCTTTCTCCCTCTAGATTAGGGTCTTTAATCTCTAGTGGTAATCCATGCCATTTTAAGACTGAACATTTTGATTGTATCCCTTGTCAATTATCTAAAGGTCATGCTTTACCTTTCTCTATTAATGATTCTATCTCTCTATCATACAACTTATGAAATTGTGGTTAACATGAAATATTATATGATCTTTGTCGATGATTTTTCTTGCTATCTAATGCGGCATAGATCTGAACTTTTCTCCATTTACTCTCATTTTACTAATATGATTCACAATCAGTTCTCTTGTAAGATTAAAGTATTTTGGACTGATAGTGCTATGGAATACAAAGATATAAAATTCATCAATCTTCTTAATAAAAAAGGTACCATCATTTAAAGATCCTGTCCACACATACCTTAACCATGGTTAGCCTAAATGTAAACATAGACATATTCTCGACACTATTTGAGCCCTTATTATATCATTTTCTTGTCTTAAAACCCTTCAAGGAGAAGCAACCTGTATTATTGTCTTTATTATCAATCACATTCCCTCTCCTATTGTATGTAATATCTCTTCCTATGAATGTTTATTCAATCATGCTCCTGGCTATTATTTTCTTAAAGTTTTTAGATGTGTGTGCTTTATTCTATTGCAACCTCATAAGTATACCAAATTAGAACCTAAAGCACATTCATATTGTTTTCTAGGGTGTGGCATAGAGGACAAAGGATATAGATGTTGGTATCGAATATCTCAAATACTTTAAATCTCTTGACATGTCACTTTTTGGTAATATAAAATGTTTTCCAAAATATCAAAATTTTGAGTCAGTAAACCGTTATTTAAATTATATTGTGACCCTATCATAGCTTTGTTTCCCGATGTTTCCCCTATAAATTCATCTTACAACTCTAACAACTTAACATAGCTGACACCTGACTCTATTATATCTTTGTTGACTGCAGACCTCCACTTTTACCAAATAGCTCTTCTACTTCTATTCACTCACAAAAATGTACTAAGTCTTAATAACCCCCTATTAATCATCTCGAGTAAGTCAACCATCTATTCATCTTAAAGACTTCCATGTTTATTTCACTATTTTCTCTCTACATGAATGTCACACCTATCCGAGTCCAACTCTAACCCTTTATAACAACAAGCAATGATGGAAGAATTACATACTCTTTCCAACACCAATAATTGGGACTTAGTTAACATACCTCTAAATAAGTCTGTTATTAGTTGTAAATGGTTCTACAAAATTAAGACTCGTGGTGATGGATTAGTGGAAAGATACAAAGCGTAGTTGGTTATAAAGGGGTACTCAAGAATATGGAATTGACTATAAGGAGACCTTTGCTCCAATTGTTTGCTTGACTTCGGTCTACAATCTTATTACAATAACAATAAGCAAGCGTTGGGAACTATTATAAATGGCTATCAATAATGCCTCTCTTAATGGTGATCTTCATAAAGAAGTATATATGCAACCTCCACTTGGGTATGCTTTTCCACCTAATAAAGTTTGTTGTCTTTGAAAAGCCTTGTATGGACTTAAGCAAGCCCCTCGAGTATGGTTGCTAAATTCAGCTCAACCATAAACTATCTTGACTTTATATCCAGCTTTTATGATCATTCTTTGTTTATCCAAAAAAATATCAAGGGTGTACTCTTCTCCTTCTATGTGTTGATGATATGATAATAACTGGAGATGACATTTAGGGGATTGCTACTCTTAAATCTTGTCTTCATCAACAATTTGAAATGAAAGATTTAGGTCCCCTAATTTATTTTTTATGTATTGAAGTATCTTTTAATGATTCAAGCTACTACTTATCTCAAGCCAAGTAAGCTATTGATCTTATCACTAATGCTGGTCTTACTGATACTAAGTTTACTAGCACTTCGCTCAATTTTAAGGATCACGTCTCTACCACTAATGGAACTCCTCTGAGTGATGGTATACTTTATCGACAAGTAATTGGTATTTTTATATACCTTACTGTGTCTCTTCTAGATATTGCTCATATTCACGTATGCACCTCGTATCACTCACTTTTCTATTGTTCTTCTTATACTTCATTACATTCAAGGCACTTTATTTTAAATGCTTCACTTCAGTCATTCATCTTCAATGGACTTGTACACATACTTTGTGCCAACTAGGCTAGAGACCTAACTGATCGTTGATATACTATTAGCTACTATTTCTCCCTTGGCAAATTTCTTATTTCTTAGTGCATTAAGAAGCAAACGATTGTCTCTAAACTTTTGAACACTAAATCATAATATCGAGCCCTAACTGACACTATCTCTGAACTTTTATGGTTACGATGGTTACTTCAAGACATCAGTGTCTCCTTTTCTTCAACAGTTTCTCTCTTTTTGTGATAATCATAATGCCATACAAATTGCTCATAATGATGTCTTTCATGAATGAACTAAACACATTGACATTGATTGTCATCTTATGCGTCATCATGTTCTTCACAGAACTATACAACTAGTCTCAATCTATCTCAAGGACAAATTGTTGATTTTCTTACCAAATTACATCCACCTTGACGTTTTTAGGATCTTCTCTCTAAACTCAAGTTATCGTCTTCACTACCACCTTGAGTTTGAAGGGGGATATTAATATAATCTTCAAAAGTCAAATAACATGTATTTAGCCTTCATTTTCTCTTAGAATCATGTAGATTAATACTGTGTAATTATTTAGTTGATTTGTTTATTTAATTGGAGTCACCTAAAGTATATAAATAAATGGATGTACATAATATTATAGACAAGTAGAAATATATAATGCATTTTGTCATTTTTTTAATTTCTAAAGAATGAGTAATTGGTAAAGTCCAATCATTAATCACTAAACTACAAAAAAGAGGAAGTGTGATAAGTTTCTGCTTTGTGATAAGTCTACAATCTTTTAGACTTGGCTAAAGAATAATTATATTTTAATCTAATTTAAAATCAACAATCAAGTTTGTTTTAATTAATTCAAATTTAAATTTTAACAAAACTCTTTTATTTTGATTCAATTTGAATTTATTAAAAAACATTTTAAATTTCAAAGTCAAAAGAAAACAATCTAAACTCAATTCAAAGCTTAAATTGGACTCCCATGTTTCATAAGGTTTTTCCTTCTTGCAAAGTTAGCTAATAAGCACGAGAAATTCAATTTGCAAGAAAGTGACAAGTATCTTAATGTCGCTAAATTCCAGTTTTGTTTTTTTGTTGCAGTTTTTAATTTTTATTTTCTATTTTTAGTTTATGTTCTCTTAAGATAAAAACATAAATTTGTTTGATTATTAATGTCAATATATTTGTAATTTTATTTTTATTATTGATGATAATTATATATTAGATAAAACTTAAAAATAAATTATTTTAATTAATTAAATTATTTTAATCCCTTGTATAATATTAATTAATAAATTATTAATAAAAATTATTTTATGTTATTAAAATAAATAATTTTAAAATTAATTTTTATAGATTAATATATGTTAATTATTTAATTAAAATTTTATTTGAAATTTATATATTTGAAGATAATTTTAAATTTAATTACATTTATTAATAATTATAAAATTTAATTTAATTAAAAAATTAAATTAAATTATTCATAATTTAAACTAAATAAATTTAATATTAAATTAAATTATTCATACTTGTTATTAATAATTAATATATTAAACAATTAAATAATATATATTTAGATAATATTAAATCAGATTATAGAAAAAGAAATAGAAAACAAAAATCTCTTTTTGTAGTTTTTATAAATTTTGAAAACTGAAAGAAACTAAAATAAAAAACTCAAACAAACATCTTTTTTTACTAAATTTGAAAACTAAAATAGAAAACTAAATTTCATTCTTTTTTCTGATAGTATAAATTTATTACTATAACTTAAGTTCATATTAAATTTCCTTTTTTTTTGGTCTAGTAGTATAAATTTATTGCTACAACTTGAATTCATATTCATGATGTTACGAAATTTAAAATTAAAAAATTAAAAATATATACTTTTCAAATCTAAAATTTAGACATAATAATTTAGTTTGAAGTTAATTTAATTTAAAATTAATAAAATTTTATTTAATCAAAATTTAAAATGAATTGAAGTTTACAATAAAAACGTTATATTTAAAGTCAAAATTTAAGTTACATGATTCAATTCGACACCATATCATCTGGTATTTTCAGAAATAGTTCAACATCCTTCAAGTTTTATTAGCTAAAATCCCCAATTCGTCCAGATCTACATTGGTCTTAATTCTACAAATTTTTTTGCCATGTGCTCTACCTACGTCGGGTAATGTTGTGCCTTTCGTTGTCGTCGGCTCGTCACCCCTGTAGAGCATCATTCTCTGCCTCTGCACGTTCTTAAAGTTTGTATTTCATTACAACCGCATACAAGCTTATGTTACTACTCAAATATCTAACTTTTATTTGCTTCTCTTCTTTGCGGTCACTAATCTTCATATGTTTTATCATCTTGTTTCCTATTTTCGAAACTCAGGTCTCCTGTACTCAATGAAATATTCTTTTTGCATTTTATGATCAACTGCACTCTCAGATACAAGATCCATCTAGTTCAATCTGTCTCTCATATTTTCCTCATAGTGGTTTTAAGTATTTTCATGAACACTCACTGATGACTGACCCATGAAAGCTTTAGTTCCATTTTTGATAACCATCTTGAAATAATTAATCAATTACTTTTTTCCCTTCTACTCATATATGTATATATCTATATAGTGACCTTATTCCACGTATCAACAGAGCTTTAAACTTTTCAACTCTTTGACCGAATGGGATTTAAAATTTTTATAAAATAATAAATAAAAATAAGATTTAGATCCTATTTTTAAAACTTATCTAACATATTACTATCCCTACTAAAATTTCATTAAAATTTTAATGATAAAGTATTTATTTTGATTACGATTAATTGTACCCATTTTACTATTCAATAATTTGAAATTATTCAAATTCATAATGTTGCATTTATGAAGGAAAACTTTAAAACATTTTTTAAAGACAATTTTTATTTAAAATATAAGAAATATAAAAAAGAATTTTTTATAAAATCTCAAAAAATCTATCTCAGGTACGAGAACTATCATATAGATAAGAATTGATCCTCTATTTTCAAATCATACCCCTATTCTAATTAATGCTCCTTTTCAAATAACCTTCAAACATCATTCGTTTAGATTTAATAGCTATCTTGTCAAAGCGAAGAGTTTTAATATGACAATATTTAAGAGATTGTCTAATTAAGTATTTGGCACTAAACAATTAATTTGTTACCAAAAACTCAAAGTTATTAAATAGGAGCTGAAGAAGTTGAAAGCCTCTTATTCTCTTAACACTCAAGCAGTTATTGATAAGGTTAAAGAAAGTATGGTTGCCACTCAATTTCTACTATAATCTCTTAATCGTGGTGATTCTAGAATTATTTAAAAGGCAAATCTAGATTTAGAGATTTATTTAAGAGTTGTACAAAGTCACTTATCACTCATCTATAGCGAGCTAGAATTAACTATCTTAAAGAGAGGGATAGAGAAACCAAATTCTTTTTCAATTCCTTATTAGATAGAAAAAACACTAATAAAATTTGTTCCATAATTAGTGTGGACGGGAGACTCCTTATAAATCAAGCAAACATAATAAAGGAGGCAGTTAAATTCTATAAAGGGATACTAAGTTCAGACCATGAATCCTATTCCTCCATAGATTCCCTCCAATCTATCATCACCAACAAAATTCCTTCTGAAGCTTCTTGGGAGCTTATTAAACCAATCTCGGATGATGATATTAATGCTACAACCTTTGTTATAAATGGGATGAAGGCCCTAGAACCTGTTGGGTTAAATGACTTTTTTTATTAAAAATCTTAGCTTATTATTGGTATAATGGTCAGTGAGGTAGTTCATAACTTCTTTTACAAAGGGGTGATTCTAAAGGAATTCAATAAAAGATTTCTCTGCTTAATTCTCAAAATTTCTAATCACTCTTCCTTTGGAGACTTCATACCAATATCATGCATAAACTTCATTAATAAAATTATTGCTAAGTTCTTATGAAGCAAATTGAAGGGACTTCTCTGTCTCATTGTGAATCATAACGCAATTTATGAAAGATAGGAGCATTCTTGATAACATTCTAATTGTCCAATAACTCCTAAAGGGCTATACACGGAGGAATTCTCCCCTAAATTATGCTATTAAGATGGATTATAGTAAAGTCTTTAATTGTGTTAACTGATCTTTTCTTTTCTAAATTCTAAAGGCTTTTGATTTTTCCCGACATCTATGTCAACTAGACCAAGGCTTCTATCTTTAATGGCACTCCTTTAGAAATTATTAAGGGGAGAAGAAGAATTAGACAGGGAGACACTTGTCCACCTATCTGTTCATTCTCAGTATAAAAGTCCTTATCTCAGTTGCTAAAGCTTAATGTTTCCAATAATCCTAAATTCAAGTTCCATTCCAGGTGCAAAAGTGTTTCCCTTACTCATCTTTGTTTTGTAAATGATCTAGTTCTCTTCTCTAAAGCCCATCCAGAATCAATTAAATTATTGATAGATACTCCCAAAGTTTTTACTGCAACGTTAGGCCTTAAGGTGAATCTTAATAAAAACCACTTTATACTTTTATCAACTGCAGAATTTCTAAAAACTAGTATTTCCAACATAAATGGTATAAGTAAGAAAATCCCTCTTTTATAATATCTAAGCTTAGAAATTATTACTAGAAGATTATCATTTAGTGAATTCCTTCTTTTGATTGAGAAAATTCAAAGGAGAATTAGTAAATGGACTAACAAGTTACTATCTTTTGGAGGAAGAGTTCAGTTAATCAAATATGTCATTTTCTCCATACATATATATTAGAGCACTCATTTTCCCCTTTTTAGGAAATTAGTTAAATCCATTGAGTTCTATGGGCAAAACAGATGGTGTCTAATCATCCTAAAGTTAAATGGGTACAACTGTGTAAACCTAAAATGAAAGAAGGATTAAGAATCATTTCTATTAAGGTAAGCAATAAGGTCCTTATGATCAAAATACTTTGGAGAGTGCTCCAACGCAAAAATTCCTATTAGATGAGATGGTTACATAGTTACTTTTTTAAAGGGAACGGTCTATGGACCCTATCTAGAAGATCAACATTCTCTTGGTGCCTTGTTCAACTATTAAAGATCAAGGAGGAGGTGGTAAATGTAATGTGCTGCAAAATTGTAAATGGGCATGACAACTGGACAGGTTATGGTCCCCTATCCCAAAACCTAATGCAGTTTTAACTCTCTCAGGAATAAAGTACAAGGCAAAGGTTGCTGCACTAATCAACCAAAATCAATGGGTGCAATTTTTAGAAGCAACACAACACCTTAAACCCTCATATTCCCTTGGTACTTACCTTCAGGATTTACAAGCAAGGTTTACAAGAAATGGGTGCATAGTAATAAACAAGAGGTATCTTAATATAGGGTTATCTAAAATAACATCCTAAGAAGCAATAGAACTTTCTTATTTTGGTTAATAGTCAAGGATAGAATTACTACAATGGACATACTGCATTTTATTAATCTAAATGGGAACTATATCTTATGCAAGGAGGAGAATGAAACGAGGGTCATCTATTTTTTATATGCTCTTTCTTTAATTCAATCTAGTGTAAACTCAGAAAGAATTATTTATACAATGTCAAAATCAAAAGCGACATTCTCTTTGACTTTTAGAATTACAATTGAATTCAAAAATTATGGAATTCTTTGGGAACTCTAATACTTTACTAGAGGCTATTAATGTGCTAATTATTGCACAAGCTTCTACTTCACTCTGGAAGTAGCATGTTCTAGTCCTAGCCATAACTATTCAGGAGTAATAAAAGGAGAGGAATCTTAAAAAGTTCCAAAACAAAGAACTTCTAAGCAAACAATCATGCAAGTCATACTCTAGAATGTAAATGAACAATCCATATGCTAGGAACTAAAGCAGGATTAACAGGGATAAAGTGTAGAGTAAAGCTAATACCTAGAAAGAAGAAGATCCCATATCACGCAGTGCATCCTTTATGGTTGGTGCAATCTTCAGGCAATAACAAAAGCTATCAAATGACGGTTAACTACTAAATAGAGCTGGAAGAAAATGTGAACAACTAGATTGGGTCACTCTTACTTGTGGATGTTCAAATTATAGAAGGAACAAATGGTACAGCCATCGAAACCTTTGAAGGATTTTTTAGTTTTCCAATCACTAATTAGGTAAAATATGGAGCTTTCGACGGTCTATAGAATGATTTTTTTACCTATTTATAAAATGGCGATAAAGTGAGAATAATTAAATGTTGCGTTTTCATGTTCTTGTTTAGGTTAGCAAGAGTTTGGTCTTTCTTAAGTCTCCTGGTGCTTGTACTCTTTAAGTTTCCATTATGGACACTAACTTATGTAATTCTACTCCTTTTATTAATGATATCTTTTAATTTTTCAAAACAAATAAGTTGTTTTTAATAAAGGACACACTATATTAGTATTTGAAACTAACATATACTTAGACTCTAAAATAATAGATTTAAATAATTATTATGAAAATTCTCACATAAGTAATATACTTACTGTCTAAAATAATAGATTGAAATAATTATTTCAAAGATTATCACACAAGTAGAACTTAACTTCAACCTCTTTCTTTCTTTCCAAGCGGAGGAAACTTTCAAACTTAAGGCTGTGTTAAATACAGTGCCGGCCCTGGGTAGGGGCAGGCGGGGCACCTGCCCAGGGCCTGCACCTGCCCAGGGCCCACCGTAAAATAGCATAAAGAAGGGCCCATATGTGTAACAATTTTCTTTTTGAAGACTATCAATCTGTGAAAGGAAACGTTGCCAAGCTTGAGTTAAGTGTTAAATGACCATAACATGTGTGTATAAATGGTTGTTAACGTTTGTGTAATAAATGGCTATCAATCAACGTAAATGCGGTATAAATGTAGAGAACGTTGGTGGAGTAATGCAGCCTTTGATTAAGTCAAAGTTAATGTTAACTTTCTAACTTATTATACTGATAAATAGTTTTGAAGTATTTAGCTGTATTTTTACTGTCTAATTTTTTTTATTTTTATCAACATATACATCTAAGTACTCCAATTCAAAAATTAGCAGCAAAAAGTTTTCACGATTTTATCTTCTACGTTTTGGGTGTAATTTAAAGGTAACGTTTCTAATTTTTAATGTATTTTTAGCTTATTAAATATTTGTATATGTTATAATTAATTTGTAATTTGTCATTATAGTAGACATTATATTAGTATTTTAAATCATAACATTAATATTAAATAATATTGTATTTATTTATGTTTCTCCTTTTTATTTTTAGATTACTTATTATTTATAAAATAATTTAATATTAATAAATAATTTAATTTTTTAATTGTAATTGTCATTATACTTTGCCACAAGTAATGTAATAATTGTTAGATTTGTGTTCTTCTAGAGTTCACATAAGTTTAGTGATAAAATGACTAAATTAAATAATTTAAGTTACTCAATTCAAAGGCTACATCAATGGTTTCTTTTATTATAAAATACATATAATTCTATTAAACATGTAGTATAATAATAATAATAATAATAATAATAATAATAATAATAATAATAATAATAATAATAATAATAATAATAATAAT
>JANZXP010000008.1:17421577-17448718 GCA_027576715.1 Erythroxylum flavicans | reverse complement strand
TTGTTACTATTACTATTTTTAATGATTTTATTGTTAATGATATTTGTAAGATATTATTAGCTGATGTTATGATCATTTAATATTTTGTTAAGTATGTAGACTTATAAATTGAGTTATTTATATTTTATAAATTGTTGATTTATTGAGACCCTTTTTCTATTTCGCCTAGGGCCTATAAAAAGATAAGAACGGCCATGGTTAAATAAGATGAATTGAGAAACATAATGTAAAAATTGTAGTAAAGTATATCCTTTTATAACACAAAATTTCAATAGTAGGAGACAATTAGGCTTCCTGAGTATCTCGGTGAAAAATGTGCAGAAGGGAAAATGGACTGAACTGAAGGGTAAATTAGATGTCATCGTACCGAACTGGTCCCACCCATCCCCCAAAAATCTTGCATCTCTACTCTCCCATTTGCTCGCTCTTCGCCTCCTTCTATTTTAATATTTATTTCCGTTAACAAGCAATAATAAGAAAATGTAAAGCTGTAAACCCAAGCACCAAGCACAAGGCGGTTCTCTCTCTCTTGTCTCTGTCTTTGTCCCTATCATTCGCAAAACGTATTAGAGTTTATAACCATCTCTTGATCATCTGTGCTTCTTTTTGTTTCTATTTTAGTTCAAGGTTGTCCTTTTTAATTTGTGGATACTCCTCAACTCTCCTACTTTCCGTAAGTAATTTTCATTTCTTTTAATATGATTACATTTATCTGCCTTTTTACTGAAAAGGAAAGTGCCTAAAACTCGAAGGAAATCAATAATCTTGAATTCATTGAGCTTTTCCTTTGATCTTCTATATAGCTGCTGAGTTGAATTTTCTAATTATAAAGCAAGGAAAATTTTATTTCTCTCTGGTGGATTTAGTGAAGGTGATCTGTTTCCGAAAAGCTAAGGTTTATATGCTTACTTTCTCAGAAAACAATTAGAGGATGATATTATGTAGTGCTGGTTGTTTGTGATCTTTTGTTTGAATGGAAATGTTTTGACGAGCTTAGTAGTATGTAGTTTTCATACGGCAAATAAATAGTTGAGAAGTTGATGTTATGTTGGGATCTCTCTATTTTGGCATCTGGGATAAGCAAGTCCCGGTTTGGAAATGGTTGAGGCAGAGTGCTTTTGTATTTGTTGGGAACTTCACTCCAGTTTGGTAAACATTTTGTTTGATTTTACTTCATCGTGGGTAATTTGAGCTTAGTGGATTTTCTTATCCTTTTGTGTCTTGAGATGTAACCCAAGTTTAGACGTTAAAAAATCATCATTCACAGGGTGGAATGCCGTTTGATACTTTTTGTTCTGTATTTGAGTTCATTTACATCAATTAGTTTTGGCTTAAGCTCTCCTAATCTTTAAACTTATTATCTTGTGGCATAAGCTTGTTTATGTGGTTGTTCTGCATATCTTGAGGTTCCTTGATTGGGTAATGTCTCCAAGCTGGATGTTCTCTTGCTGTTCAATCAGCCATCTTATGTTTGTTTTCTCTTTTTGGCATCTATCATTTTAGTTTTAGATAAATCTCTTAAAGAATAAGAAGGTTTAGTATATTGGATGGTGTGATATGATGAAAATCAGAACCAGAAACCATCATCCCATTTAACCAAACTGGGATGTCCTGGATCTGAAAATAGTCCCCTTGTCTTTTTGTTTTCTATTTCTTTCCTTTTCTTATATAGGTGTTTATAATTTTTTAGGAAGACTAATGGCTGGAAAAGTTGTTTCTGCTCAACCAAGTACGTTCGAATATGAGCTTTTAGAAGGTGATCCTGACCCCATTAAAACTGTTGTGGCTACTTCAAACCCGTCAACTCCATGGATAGATCCTGCAACTTTGAAACTTCGACACAGAATTGGTAGGGGCCCTTTTGGTGATGTCTGGCTGGCAACTCTTCATCAATGTTTCGAGGATTATGATGAGTACCATGAAGTTGCTATTAAGATGCTAACTCCTATTAAGGAAGAATACATGAGGACTGTGCTGGAGAAATTTGATAATTTATTTTCAAAGAGTCAAGGCATCGAAGGCGTTTGCTTGTTACATGGAATTTCAACTATTAGTGGAAAGGTTTGTGAGCTAATCATATTGGTGCAGTAAAAAGGACTTCTTTCTTCATTACTCTTAACAGATGAAGTCTCTGTCCTACAGATATGCATCATTATGAAGTTTTATGAGGGATCAATTGCTGACAGAATGGCTCGACTTAAAGGAGGGAAGTTCACATTACTTGATGTCTTAAGGTTATGTAGATTTAATTCTGAACATATTTCTTTTTACTCTTAATGAATGTAAATTCTCATCATTTATGATGTTTGCAGGTATGGGATTGAGTTGGCTCAAGGGATTCTGGAATTGCATGCAAAAGATATCTTAGTTCTTAACCTTAAAGTTTCAAATTTCCTTCTTGATATAAATGATCAAGCAGTTTTAGGAGATGTTGGCATTCCTTTCTCACTGCTTGGAGTCCCACCACCAAGCTCAGATGTGTCTCGCAGGCTTGGGACTCCAAATTACATGGCACCAGAACAGTGGCAGCCAGAAGAAAGAGGTCCCGTGTCCTTGGAGACTGATTCATGGGGTTTTGCATGCAGTATTGTGGAGATGTTGACAGGTGTACAGCCTTGGTGTGGGAGATCAGTTGAAGAGATCTATGACTCGGTGGTCATTAAGCAGGAGAAACCTCATATACCTGCAGACATTCCTCCTCCAGTTGAAAATGTTCTTCTCAGTTGCTTTGAATATGACTTCAGGAATCGTCCCTTGATGAAAGACATATTAAGTGTCCTTAGGAGGTAAATCTTTGTGATGTTCTCTTGAATTTGGTTACTGAAGTTTCCTTTGCTGGGGGTTGGGCGGTCATACCTCCTCCATCTTTAAAGTAGGTCCTTGGTTATATTTCTTCAACAAATCACTTGCTTACTGCATACTGAGCAACTCTATAATGCAATAGAATGAGAAGTCAGGCTACTGGACTCTGTATGTTAGTTTAATTTTAAAACTAATAGAATATGAAATAGCTTCACCGCTTAACTCAAAATATCTTTGAGCTACCTGATTTTTATGATTTTTTAGCTTTCTTTTAAGTCTATTTATCTGGTCTCTTTCTTTTTTTTTTTCAATGGATATGCAGCTCACAAAACATGGTTAATACCGATGGCATCTGGACAGGAATGGAGGGCAGGAAAATTTCAGACAAACCAAGCGGCTATGGCTACACAAAATGGTTTCTTTCAAAGGATCATCTACAGGTGGGAGATACAGTGCGCTCTAGAAAGCCACCTAATTCCTGTGGACATGAATATATGGATGTTCCTGAAGGAACAGTAGTAGGTTTAGAACATGACACGGACCAAGATGGTTTTGTCTTGGTGAGAGTCCCCAGGATCCATGATCCGTTAAGAGTTCCTGCTTCAACACTGGAGCGGGTCATTCATGGCTTGGCTGCTGGGGATTGGGTACGCTTGAAGGAGGAAAACAAGAAGCATTCACCAGTGGGTATTCTTCATTCCATCAACAGTGATGGTAATGTGACTGTTGGATTTATAGGAGTGGGTACTCTTTGGAAAGGAAATTCCTCAGATCTTCAGATGGCGGAACCTTATTTTGTGGGACAGTTTGTGAGGCTAAAAACTAATGTTCTTAGCCCACGATTTGAATGGCCTCATAAAACTGGAGGCGGGTGGGCTACTGGTAAGATATGGAGGATCCTACCCAATGGATGCCTCATTGTCAAGTTTCCAGGGAGATTGACGTTTGGAGAGAAATATAGCAGTTTCTTGGCTGATCCAGCTGAAGTGGAAACAATTTCATTTAGTACTTGTCCCGGGATAGTTAAAAAGTACCAACATCTGGAGGATTTTCATTGGGCTGTTAGGCCACTTCTGATAGCCCTGGGTATATTTACAGCTGTGAAGATGGGAACATTTGTTGGGAAGAAAATTGGGGGATCAAAAGTGAAGCGGCCGCAGAGAAGTACAGTACAAGGAGACAGTCAACAAATGGATGTTCAGACAATCGGCAATGCCAACAGCTCAGCTTGGTTACCACCATCAGTTGCTAATATTCTTGGTGTCAGCGCAGCTGCTGCCCGATAGCCGCAGGCATATACAGTACAAGTTTAGCTAATTTAGGCTTCAACTGATTATGGATGCTATGTTGCACTAGTAAAATAGTGACCGGCTATTCGTTCGTTGTTCAAGTAGTAGGATTTATCTTTCTTTGTATATAGTTATCAAATCTGTTATATTGGAGATGATCAGATATACGAAATGTTCTTGCCAAAGTTTCACCCAGGTAACCTCGAGTGATCAATTGTGCTTGTTGGGTTGATATTTTCAAGATGTTAGTTTTTCTCACAGCTTCCATTACCATTTCTTGTCAGGAAAAGTTAGTTTTTTTCACAGCTTCCATTACCATTTCTTGACAAGAAAAGGGTTAAAAAGGATTTAAAGGTTTTGATCAAATTTTATTTAGGATCCTAATGTTCATAAACGTTCAAAAATAATCCAAACATTTGGTGAATATTCAAAAAGACGAGAGAATAGAAAGTTAATCCTTTCGTTAAATATTTTTCACATGAAATTTTTTAATTTTTTAATAGAACTCTACTGTTGGGTAAATATTTGTTTTGGCAAAGGGTCCAATAAAATTTGACTTAATTTGTATTAATCACTAGGTTAATTAACTAAGGGGCTATTTGATTCTACTTCTGTTTTTTTTGTTATTGTTGTTAGTTTCTGCTTCCAGTTTTTGATTTCTGTTTTTTTCCTTAAAAAACGAAATCATGTTTGGTTGAAATTTGTAATATAAAAACTGAAAACAAAAACTTGTTTGGTTGAAATTTGTAATAAAAACTAAAAATAAAAACATGTTTAGTTTTATCATCCTGTTTTTATTTTTTGTAATTATACTCTTATGCATAATAATTATAATATAATACATTATATTTTTAAATTAATTAATTGTGATTATAGCTAAAATTAAAATATATACTAATCAAATATTATTAAAAAATTACACATTAATTGTATATAATAAAATTACATAAATTAAAAATTATATTAAGTCATTCTAATCAATAAATATGTCCATCATACTATAATTCTTGAAAACACAACGGTAATTCATTTACAATTTCCACCTGAGAACTAATTTTTGTAACAAAATCAGTTCTAACGGCATTAAAAGAAAATTCTAGATGGCTTCAAATAAACATTGCAAAACCACCCAGGAAAAAATTAGGAGTAGTGTACGTTATATGCTTCTGTAACTCTTTAAGTATTAAGTAGAATTATTTTTGGGTATAACTAGGTGGAATAATGGTGACGTAGATAGATGAATAATGCTGTTGAAGCAGCCATAGCATGGGGTAACACAGTCCACATTCCCTGTATGACTTAACGAATTAAGTACCACTTCTAATTAATAAGAAGTGGATGAAAAAGTGAGCTACATTCCCACAACTGTTGCAACAGTGGCAAGAGCAAAGACAGGGCACTCCCTCAACAGAAATCCAACCCCCAGTTGAGTTCAGAAACAAAGACGGTTGTATCAGTTATCCAACTATCAAGTTTGTAGGGACTTTTTAACAGTATTAGGACCAAATGAAATAAAAAGCCAACATTGGAGAAGTTATTTGCAGTATGTGTGTTCTAGTACAGCGACATGCAAAAAAAGGGTCAAGGAGAATGCTTGCCCCTTCTTTTTACCAATAACCTAGAGATAGCGTGCACGAGAATGCTTTTCTCTGGGAAAACATAAGAAATTTTTCAGTACGCCCCTTTTTCACCATTTCTGGTTCTTAGAGTGAATGACTTTTGCTATTTTTGTGGTCAAATGATTTAGAAGCAGATTAAGACATGCATGCACACAATGTAAGGGTGGAAGCCCAGCAAGATATGTACAATCACCTAAAGTGGAAGAGTGATCAAGCCACCACAATAAACTCCAGCAAAGAAACAGTTTGGAGATATACCCTGCATTAAGAATACATGTCAAACTGACCAAGAAATCCGAGGAAGCAGCCAGTAATGTGTGTCACCCAAATTTCATTTGGTAAAGATGAAGCGAAGAAAATCATGAACAATATCATCAATCAAATGAGAAAAGTTAATGAAAACTGCTCGAGTAAAACTTGCATCTGTTCATACTTGAGAATCACTATCCACATAAAATGTGAATTAATAATGCTAAAATTTCTTGTTGAAGGAAATAAAGCGTGAGAAGAGAAGATGAGAAGCTACAACAGAACCAAAGAGAAGAGATGAGAAGAGTGAACAGTAACTTGGGCCAAACTTATTAATTCATCACATCAGCTACAATGAAGGGAATAGTAGGCAGCAGAAACAATTGGGAGAAGAGAGTTGGGAGAAGAGGAATTGCATGAATAGTGTAGGTGTACTTTACTGTAGCACATCATGCAGGCGTGATTTCGAAGAAGAGAAGATATGGACTTGTATATGTTTCAACGCAAATAACAGAGCAAACTCGTTACAACATAGAAATAAGCAGATGAAAAGAAACATGGATATCACAGACGAAGAAAACGCGGCAGAGGGTAGAAGACGCGAAAATCACAGCCGATAAAAAAAGCAGATTAAGGCAGAGAAAAAAATGCAGGCGTAATAATAGCACGCCGCGCAGCAGATTCCAGAAGTAAAACGCACAGCCAAAGGAGATGAAAACGCAAGAATAAACAATGATAAGGGCGCAACAACATAACAGAAAAAACTCGTGTCGAATAGGTAAGAACGATAAGCATTATCTTCATCCAAATCCATTCAAAATGGAAAAGATAAGAAGGAAGAAACTTGTGAGGCCAAGAAGAAGACCAGAAGTTAGAGAACATGTTGAATAGTTATGACAGTTGTTTTCGATCTTAATAGAATGAGTTTTCTAAAGATGATCTGTTGTTTTTTATTCAGAAAAACGTGTTGCCAAAATATAGGAAATTCTTATTTTCTTGTTTTTCTAAAATTGTTGCAATTTTTAAATTTTAAGAAATAAAAAACTACAACAAACTTAAACAAACACATTCTATTGACGTGTTTCCTTTTTCACAAAAACGGCAACGAAAAACGAAAAAAAAAGAGAAACAAACAACAAATTAATCAATTTTTTTAACTATAACCTTTTTAACTAAATTCCCTAACATTTGATATAACCCTAATTTCACAAAATTTCCTATTTAGCACTTCTGTTATCTGCGCATTGTGACTTTGCTTCCTTTCTCTGCTTCTTTGCTTCTCTTTCGCATTTTTCTCCTTTTCATTTGTTATTCGTATCTCCTTCTCTGTATGTTGCTTCTCTGGTTATCACTGCATGTTGCTTCTCTACTTCTCTATGCATTGTTTCTCTACACCGTGAGGTATGTGTAGGATTCACATTGTTTGTTGGTTTGTTGTTAGCTTATGCCTTACTGTCAATCAGTTGATTTAATCTAGTAACATAATAATTTAAAAATATTATTTATCTTATTTATATTCAGATTTAAATGATAAAGTCCATAAGATAAATATACATTGCAAATGAATTTATAAAAAGATTATAATTATGAGATTCATATTGTATTTACGTATTATCCCTACATTGTTCCTAGTCATTGTTCTATTAAGACTAGATATTAATAGAGCTTAAAAAGACTAGCACACAATAGGTTTTTCCTTATGAAAGAAATAATCAATCTTATAGACTAAAGTATAGAAATACTTATACAAACATGTAGGCACTTGTTAGAGACTAAGTTCAGTGAACAAACCCTATATGAGAATTCCTTATCTAACCCTCTCTGTAACAATTGCAGATTTCTCCTAACTTGTTTTGTGAATATCATTAGAGACAAGACACTTGTGCCGCTACGGTGGATAGGATAAGTTGATTTCAGAAACAATTCGAGGGCTACGACAAGAAAAAAATCAAGCTTCAGAATAAGCTACAAATTGAGATTCACGCTTTATTATGATTTATGTGTTAATCATTTTATAGAATATAAAAATATGAAAAAAATTTATAATTCTTCCCTTGCACACGGGACCAAAGTCTAACTTAATTTCCAACATTCACGTGATGGGGTTTATATTGCCTTCTCTCTTGTCTCCTTAGCGGTTGGTACACAAATTTTACAAGTAACTTATCACCACAACTTATTAGTGGTCTAGACTTTGTGTCTGCTAGTTCATATGCTTTATGCTCCCAGTTTGTGTTGTTTGCATATATGTGATATAAATTATCTAGTGTCTCCAATGTTTTCTATATATATGTAATATAAATCATCTTTCAGATTGCTTGAAAATGCAAGACAAGACCTTCCTCGTACAGTCCCTCAATACGTTGTTCTCATTAACACAGCTATAATGTATGAACTTCTTTAGGATCTTATCTACCAAAATTGAATTTTGAGTTCAGTAATATTTTAACATGCTTGTTTAAAAGGTTTCAAATTTAAATCATTCTACCCTCATTCTTTACGAGTTTATGATTTCTTGCATTTATTCACATTAGATATAACATAACTATGTTAAAATGACCTATTTTTACGTGAAGGGATATATTAAAATGATAAATGATTCATTACCTACCAATTTTCACATCAACAGTTAAAGACTTTAATTTGAGGTTTCTTTCCACTACCAACAAATGCTAAGATATGAAATGCAAAACAATATGGAAGAATAAGATAATAATAAGAATATGATCTATGAAAATATCACATAAGGTATGTCAAGGCAATATGTTTGCCTTTATCTGAAGATTCCCACAGTTAAAACTAAAGACTAACATATAGATGTAGAGGTGGCCTCGTCTTCTTGGATGAGAGTCTTCAATGTTGTCTGCATAATTTTCTAAATCATCATATATGCATTTAATTTTGAAAATGTTTGGTCCATTTGATCTATTCACATGCACCTTTTAATGTTAACCTTTGATAATGTAATAAACATCTTCATGAATGACTCAATATGGAAGCATTAATTTATACCATGGTGGACAATTCAAGTCATATCATGAGTTGACATATGAAGGTGGGTCATTATGTTATCATGACAAACTTAACCTTGATTTTGTTAACTACAGACAAATTTGTGAAATGGAAAACAAACTTGTGTACTAAAAGAATGATAAGTCATATTTCAGAGAATTAGGGTTTAGATTTAATAAGAGATTAAAAATCATTGAATCTAATGGGATTTATATCAAGTTAATAAATCTCTTGAAAATACACGGGAAAATCGAGTTATATGTTACACGTAAGTTTTATATTCTAATCTTGGCACTAGAAGTTTTGACTATAACAGAAGATACGGAACTTGCTAGGGACATTCAGCCTGATGAAGATGTTGTGATTGATGAGAAGGGCCTAGATGGGAGTGTTCACTTGATGATGATGTTATGGTTAGTGAAGATGTTATAGGGCCTGATACGGATGTTCAGCTGATAAAGATGTTATGGTTGATTAGGAGGGCCCTAATAGGAGTGTTTAACCTGATGATGATGTTATGGTTAATAAAGATGTTATGGGGCCTGATAGAGATGTTCAACCTAATGGAGATATTATGGTTCATGAAGATGTTGTGCCTAGTGAGGACAATATGATGTAATTGGTGGAGTTTCTTCATTTGATTTTTTAATTCCAAATGACCACTAATTAATGGAGATTAATTCAACTGACTGTAGGAATTTCCTTGACAGCAATGAGTGCCCCAATAGAGAGGAGCTTAGGAAGGCAATTAGAAGGCTTAGTAGAACTTTTAGACATAAAGAAGGTACTAGAACATCAAAATGGGCTTTGGATATGGAATTTGGAACTGCAAGACAATTCAAGGATGTTATTATTAATTTTTCAATAGCTACAGGATTTAATGTAAGATGGAAAAAAAGTTTAAGCAGATTAAAGTGGGATGCATGAAAGGATACAAGTGGGAGTTGTATTTAACTTATGACGGCAAAGATAAGTGTTTCAAAATCAAAATATATAGATCAAAGCATACTTGTTTCACAACCAACAAACATAGAATGGTATTAGAGAAGTTTTTGGTTAAACACTTCAAAGATAGAATTTTGGAGAAGCCTAGCATAATCACAACTAAGATGATTGAAGCATGTAGGGAGAAGCTAAATGTTTTGTGAATCCAAGCATGTGTGGAATTGCTAAAAGTAAGTTAAAGGAAGGAGAGAGCATTAGACTATGCTCATATATTATATGCTTCAAGGTTATATCAATGTGATGAAACTTAGCAATCCTGGATTAACTATAGAAATGCAATTATCAAGGAATCAGAGATTTCATTGTTGCAATTTAAAAGGTTACATATTTGTTTTGCAATAATAAAAGTTGTTTGGAAACATTTTAGACTTATTCTTGGGATAGATGGTTGCTTTTTGAAGATTGAATTCTAAGGGTAACTCATTAGTGCAATTGGAAGGGATGAGAATGGAGGTATGTATCTTATAGTATGAGCTATTATTAAAGTAGAAAATAATGATTCCTAAAGTTGGTTTATATCACTTATAAGAACTGATTTGGATTTAGATTATGGAGATAGTCACTATAATTTCTAATATGCAAAAGGTACATGCATTTTTTCATTAGATGATTAAAGTATTGCCTTGTGATATATGTCTCATGCCTCTTTTGACTGATTCGCATATACAAGGATTGGTAAGAGCTGTGGAGATCATGCTACCAAATGCATTCCATAAAATGTATGTTAGACATATTTATCATAATTGGCATGCACATTGAAGTGGAAAGACTTGAGGAGAGAATTTCGGGCATGTACGTGGTCAACATGTGTTGAGGATTTTAATGAGCAACTTAAAATGCTAGCTAAAATTAGTCATGGATGTGTTGCTATGATGATTGAATATGCGAAGAATATTTAGGCTATATCATATTAATCATTCGAATCAAAATGTCTTTTTTAAAATAATAACATGAGCGAAACATTTAATGGATGAATACTACTAACGAGGGATAAACCTATCATTAGAATGTTGGAGATCATTACGACAATGATTATGAAGAGATATTCAGAAAGGAGGGCATATGTGTACAGATAGAAGTTTGAAATTGCACCTAAAATTGTCAAAAATATTTAAAAATGTAAAAAGGAGGCAATGTAATGAATGATTATATGGAATAGTGATAAAGCCTATAAGGTGAGTAAAGGAGATGGGAAGCATGTTGTCAAGCTAAGAAAAGATAATTGTTGTAGATCTAGAAAATGGGGCCTATATGGTTATCCATGTAAACATGCTATCAGTGCAATCAATGACTCTAAAAGAAGACGTGAAACATTTGTCAATGAATGTTATAAAAAGAAAATCTTTCTAAAGGCATATGATAGGGTGTTGCAGCTTATTAAGGGGATAAGCTTCTGGCCAAAAAACGATTATGAGCATATTCATCCACCAATTAAAAGGGTAATGTCAGGAAGATTGAAAAAGGTATGAAAGAGAGATAAGAATGAACCAACAAAAGTGCTTAGTGCAAGTAGAGTGTCACAAAAGGATTAAGTACAAAATTGTATAAAATGAGAAATTTCCGAACACAATAGTAGGTGTAATATAAAAACACCAAATGAAGAAAACCTGTAAATGTCAGTAACAAGTAGTTTAACATATTTGTTTTATTTGGTTTCCAATAATAATATTATGCATATCATGTTGCAGGTATTTATAGCTTATAGAGAAACATGAACTTTTGGGGAAGGATCGACAACATTAGTATTAACAGAGACACATTCTCAGGTAAACTTAGATAACCTAGCAATAATTAAATAAATACAATTTTATGATCTATACTAATCATTATGAAAATTTTAATTTCAACAAACTCGAATTTATAGTACCATGTCAATTAATCAAGAATGTATATCCAATCAACAAAGCATAGATGTAAGTTTAGCATTATGCATATTAATTTTGGACATAAAGATCCTACATTATTCATATCAACATATGTTTTGCAAGTTGATCCACATATTGCCAATCCTATGCAAAATTTTGGACAAGAATATCCTACATCTTTCAAATTGTCTTTTGAACCTATACGTCTTAGGTTTAAAGGTAAATCTAGCATTGCATCAAGACAATTACAAGTTACAACAACTAAAAGGAAAGTAGCAATTGGGAGCACTAGTAAAGACATTCACCTTCCAAATAGTTAAACATGTTTAGTCATGATTTATATTTTGGACTATACTTTGTGTTAAACCAATATCCATGTATTATACTTTGAAAATATATGTTGAATTATACTTTGTGTTATCATCTCCCAACTGGTACTAGATTTGGCTCATTTTGGATTATACTTTGTGTCAGTCACTTCATTACTCTTTGAAAGAGATGGTGTTAGTTGTATATATGAAACTCAGGTTGAGATGAATATTTTAGCAGGCATAGGTTGAGCATTAGCATGAGTTGCATCACTTAAAAGTTCTCTTAGGAAAACAACAAAATTTTCAATAAGATCACTTTATTGAGCAATTGGGATGTTTAGAAAACTAAAAATTTTGACATAGAGGAAAAGAAATCACAATGAAAATAGAATATAAATTTTCATAGATTATGTTAGACCCCCAATCAAAGTTACCTATACTAGACGTAAGGGTAAGAGAGAAAAGTTGCTGTCAGGTGGCTCTGGGTAGTTACTTAGGCCTGGAAAATAGAATATAGGTTTGTTACAAGTTTGTTACACCTTGGGAGGGAATACGATGAGAATAAATAGAAGTTCTTTATTAGAGAAGGGGGCATGAGAATTCTGTACTGAGTACTTCTTTTGGGAGAGAATAGGAGACTCTCTAATTCTCCTTACTGTTCAGTTCCCATTTCAATTAATATACAATCTATTCACTGAGTTGAGATTACAGGTCCTATCATTTGGTATCAAAGCAACGATCTTAGATGCAGACTAGAAGTTAGGTTGCTGGAAAATGAATGGAAACCAAGGTTGAAGAAATAGAGGAAAAGCTTAGCTCCATAAAAGCCAGTTTGCCTAAATTGGACAGTATGGATTTCGAGAAGCTCACTAAAGTCAGTGACCGCTTACCTTTCATCGAGGATACTCTAATGAACATTCTCCGACAACTCAACATAAACAACCATCAAAAAGAATCAACCACCAAAGAGCCTACACCTGAGATTATGAATCCTGAATTTGTGATTTTGGCTAGCGATAAAAGGAAAGCTGTTAGTGGGTCAAAACCCCTTGAAACTGAGGAAGCTTCCCAACCAAACTTTGCTTGGCACCACCATGTCTCTACCTCGCAAACTTGAGTTACCCATATTCGATGGACAGGATCCCAATGCATGGCTCTTACGAGTTGAGAGATACTTCGAGTTGAATGGATTTGGACCTGAAGAGAAGCTTCGCACGGCTATAGTTTGTTTGGAGGTGACGCTCTCGGCTGGTTCTATTATAAAGAGAGTCGAAGATCCTTATATGGATGGCAGCAATTCAAGAAGCTGCTATTGGAATGTTTCCGGTCCACCCAGGCTGGCACTTTGATAGAACAGCTCTTTGCCCTATGCTAGATGACAACAGTGGCGAAGTACCACCGTAACTTTGAACTATTGTCCTTCCTTTCCCTGATCTTCCAAAATCGGAGATTGAAAATACCTTCATCAATGGGCTTCAAGACCACATCAAGGCTGAGTTGAGATTATGGGAGCCCATAGGCATGGGTAGGATCATGAAGGTGGCCCAAATGCTTGAAGACAAAAATGATTTTACTAAAAGCCACTATATGGAAAATACTCTAGCCAGCCCCTTTGACAAATCTCGAAGGATCATTTCTGCACCAGCTACCTCGAGCACCACCATTCCACCCAAGCTCTGTCAGCTCATCGAAGCATAAATGAAGGGCAAAGGGAGAAGGGCCTCTGCTTTAAATGTTATAAGCTGTAAGACCCCGGCCACTAGTGCAAGAATAAGGAGCTCCAAGTTTTTATGGATGGAAGATGACGAGCTGGAGGTACTAGAGGAAGACCCTCAACAGATCTCTGCCAATTCCAACTCTTTGAGTGAACCCGAAAATAAGGCATTGTCACTTTCTTCTTTAGTTAGGCTTACGGCTCCTCACTCTTTAAAACTCCAGGGATCTGTGAATCAAAAGGAGGTCATGGTTTTGATAGATTATGGAGCTTCCCACAAATTCGTCTCTTCCACTCTCATTGCTGATCTAAATCTACTGGTCACTCCTACTACCAATTTCGGAGTCACCCTTAGCACTGGAGAACATATCCACTCTACAGGCATATGTCGCCAACTTTGCCTTCATCTACCAGGGGTTTATGTCATTGCCGATTTCTTCCCTCTCCTTCTTGGGAGTACTGATTTAATTTTGGGATACCAGTGGCTCCTCTCCTTAGGAGCTCCATACATGAATTAGGCTAACCTTTCCATGGAGTTTTCGATTGGTAATCGTAAGGTATAGTTGCAAAGGGACCCCACCCTATGTAAAACTCAAATCTCTCTCCATGCCATGCACTGTACAATTAAAAAAAAGGACATGGGTTCTTATTGGAATTCTAGCAACTCAATTTAGCTGAAACCGAGCCTTCGCAAGACATTACCCATGGCCTGTCCCCTAGCTCTTCAGCATTACTCCAGGAATTTCAGGATATTTTCCATCAACCTCCTAGACTGCCACCAACAAGGAGCAAGGATCATGTTATAATTTTGAAAGAAGGACCTTCTCCGATATTTGTCCGTCCTTATAGATACCTTCATGTGCAGAAAGATGAGATTGAAAAGCTTGTCACTAGGATGTTGGCAGCCGGCATTATTCAGCCAAGTAACAACCCATTTTTCAGTCCAATTTTCTTAGTAAAAAAGAAAGATGACAGTTGGCGTTTCTGTGTTGATTACAGAGCTTTGAATCGAGCTACTATGCTAGACAAATTTCCCATCCCTGTCATTGAAGAACTGCTTGATGAGCTCCATGGTGCAATCATATTTACAAAAATTGACCTGAAGTCTGGGTACTTTCAAATTCTTATTTGTTTTGAGGATATTCCAAAAACCACCTTCCGCACTCACCACGGGCATTACGAGTTCTTAGTCACGCCCTTTGGCTTGACGAACGCTCCATCCACATTCCAGTCTTTGATGAATGAAGTGTTTCAACCATTCTTGAGGAAGTTCGTCCTTGTCTTCTTCGACGACATTCTCATCTACAGTAAATCTAAAGCTGAACATTTTGACCATCTTTAACAGGTATTCACAGTCCTTTGGTCCCATTAATTGTTTGCTAATGCCAAAAAATGTGTCTTTTGCCAACCCAAGGTTGAGTATTTGGGGCATTTAATTGATGCCAATGGAGTTTCAGCCGATCCCTCAAAGGTACAAGCTATGATTGACTGGCCCGTCCCTACTACTCTCCAGGCCTTGCGGGTTTTCCTTGGCCTCACCGGTTATTATCGGCACTTTGTCAAAGATTATAGCAAGATTGCTTGGCCACTTACTCAGCAGCTGCGAAAAGATGCTTTCCACTAGGTCTCTTCTGCCCAATAATCCTTTGACTAGCTCAAGCAAGCTATGTCCTGCTCAAGCAAGCTATGACAGGACTTACAGTGCTTGCCTTACTAGATTTTACGAAGTCATTTGTGGTTGAAACGGATGCCTCGGGTTTCAATTTAGGGGCTGTTCTGATGCAAGATAACCAACCCCTGGCCTTCTATAGTCAAAAGCTCAGCTCTTCCGCACAATCCAAATCTGTGTATGAAAGGGAACTAATGGCCATTTTCTTTGCTACTACGAAATGGCGGGCTTACTTAGTGGGGCAGCATTTTATGGTCTGAACAGATCAACGCAGCTTCAAATATTTGCTAGAACAGCGAGTGGTAGATGGGGAGCATTATAAATGGCTTCATAAATTGATGGGTTATAACTTTGAAATCCAATACAAGCCCGGTTCTACAAATTCAGCAACAGATGCCTTATCTTGCCTATTGGATCATATGACTCTTCCTACAATTTCAGCCCCGGTCTTGCTAGACTTCCAAGATCTGCCAACACAAGTTGCTATCGATACTTTTCTTGCTAATATTGTGTAAGCTATCAATCAGAATCCTACTTCTTATCCTCACTACACATTGGATGGTGGCCACCTTCGTTACAAGAGTCGTTTAGCACTACCTTCAGATTCACCTTATATTTCATTACTGCTTAGGGATTTCCATTGTACTTTTGTTGGGGGACATGCTAGTATTCGGCGTACTTATGCCAGATTATCTGCAAAATTTCATTGGAAAGGAATTAAAAGCCACGTCCAAGATTATGTTCTTGCTAGTGATGTTTGTCAGCGTAAAAAATATGAAGCTATGGCTCCTGCTAGATTATTACAACATTTACCCATACCCGATAAAGTGTAGGGTGATCTTACTATGGACTTTGTGGAAGGTCTTCCTAGGTCTCATGGCTTTAATTCTATTCTGGTGGTAGTCGATCGACTTTCCAAGTATGCCCACTTTATGGCCCTTAAGCATCCATTTACACCGCCAGCAGTCGCTCAAGTATTTTTGTGGGAAGTGATTCGGCTTCATGGCATTCCCTATAGTATCATCTTTGACAGAGATAAAATATTCATGAGCTTGTTCTAGCGTGAGTTGTTCACATTGCAGGGGTCCGAACTCAAGTGAAGCACGGCCTACCACCCACAAACTAATGGCCAAGCTGAGGTGGTCAACCGTGGGTTGGAGCTCTATCTTCGTTGTTTCACTATGGGCAAACCTTCTAAGTGGTTTTCCTAGTTATCTTGGGCTGAATACCACTATAATACTACTTAACATTTCTCCACCGACATGTCTCCCTTTCAAGCTCTCTATGGCTGATCTCCTCCTCCCTCATCCGCTATGAACCGGGATCAGCAACTAATGCCACGGTAGAGACTCACCTACTCACTCAGGATGCACTTTTGGACAAGCTTAAGTCCCACTTGCAGCGAGCCCAACACAAAATGAAGCAATCTGCTGATCACAAGCACTAGCCAATCACCTTTGATGTTGGTGATCTAGTTTATGTTAAGCTCCAGCCTTACAAACAGTCCTCTTTGGCCAAACGCAACTGTGAGAAAATAGCCACTCGTTACTATGGCCCTTTTCCCATCGAAACACGCATCGAATAGGTAGCTTTTGCTTTATCATTGCCTTCTACAGCCCGCATCCACAATGTATTTCATGCTTCTCAACTTAAGAAAGCCATTGGTTCGCACCCATCCTTTGCCTCTATTCCCACTTCCCTAACTGCTTACTTGGAACTTTTGGTTGAACTTTCTGAAGTAAAGGGAGTGCGCCTTACAACTGGGGGATCGGGAACTGAAATTCTCATTTATTGGAAGGATCTTCCTGCCTTTGAGGACTCCTGGGAGCCTTCTGACCTGATTACTTCTCAATTTCCATCTTTCAACCTTGAGGACAAGGTTGTTCTTTAGGTGATGGGTAATGTTAGACCCCCAATCAAGGTTACCTATACTAGATGTAAGGGTAAGAGAGAAAAGCTGCTGTCAAGTAGCTCTGGGTAGTTACTTGGGCCTGGAAAATAGAATATAGGTTTGTTACACCTTAGGAGGGAGTACGATGAGAATAAATAAGAGTTCTTTATTAGAGAAGGGGGCATGAGAATTCTGTACTGGGTACTTCTTTTGGGAGAGAATAGGAGACTCTAATTCTCCTTACTATTCAGTTCCCATTTCAATTAATATACAATCTATGCATTGAGTTGAAATTACGAGTCCTATCAGATTATAAATTTCATACATCCATTGATACGAAAATTGAACTAAATCTATTTTGCAACCATATAAAAGATAGAGCACCGAAATTAAAATGAAATTAAAGCCTATAATCATATTTAACAACATCAACCTCAACTCTCCTTCATCAACATTTCAATTTCTTGCTTCATAATTTTCATTTGCTTACCAAGTACCTTCATTTCTTCTAAACTTCTCGTTGTTTCAATCTCCTTTTTAAGTATAGATATTTATTTATTTAACTTCTAAATAACATAGACAACTTTATCAAGACAAGCAAGTACCATTGGAAAAACTTACAATTACCAACTAGTAATTAGGACACCCAAAAAATATTCTCCCAAGATTATTTTCGCTCCATGAAGTCCTTAAAGAAGTTTTTAGCCTACAATAGCTAATCACTTTTGTCCCATTATTATAGTTAGAACTACTAGAGTCTTTAAATTCTCTTGGTGAAACTGTACAAGTAAAATAAACTATATACATTAGAACAGGTTTGCATTACATTATTCATCATTACATAACTTCATATAACCTGCTTGCATTACATGAAAAGAAATGTTCTATCCAAGGAATGCAAACATAATTAGTTGCATATAGAAATTAAAGAAGATAAATAAAACACATTACATATAAGAAATAACACTAGAAATTTTCAACATTCCATGTTGCATCTCTAGCACAATAGCACAATTTAGAAACTTCCCTCAATTTTAGTTTTGAAATCATTCCCCTCTCTTGATTACAATTGACAAATGCATAAAGATCGCTTATGCAACATTATGATACAATGTGCTTTATATGCAATTTGATAAGCAATATGATTAGCACGTATATAAATGTTCCTTTGCCACAGCATATTGCAACTACTGAATCAAAAGAGAGAAGAAAAAGGAGAGGTGCATGCTCATTAGGTTTCCTACTCTAGCAGCCAATCAACACGTCATTCACCCATCTTTAAGGATGAAGTTGAAGGAGCGACATCTCTTTTATTCACAATTTCTGGTACCTCATAAAAATTGGAGTCAACTGCATTATTTTATAGGACAAGTCTTTCGACAAATTTCATAAAATACAACTTTAAGTTGAGGGTGTCGTCCTGATAAGGACAATCCTCCTACAATTATGGCTATCAATTGGGAACTCAGCTCTCCGTTCTTAAGTAACTAGTGCATAAGGACATGCAATTTTATATTAATTATGACCATCAATTTGCAAATTTTTTTATTCAGTGATTCCATAATTGTATGCATAATTGTTCCTTTGCATACAATGACCAAAAGAGAACTTGATCATCAAGACCTCTGCATAGACGATCAAAAGAGAATAATGACCAAGACTTAAGGTTAAGTCCAACTAAAGTGCATGATGTTGATAAGTGGCAGAGAACAAGAGATGAGAGAGCACCAGACACAGACGCAGACAAGGAAGGCAAAGTAATCTGACGCAAATAAGCAACACATGACAGAAGCAAGGAGATAAAGAGTAGTAATCGCGACAAAGTGAAGATCACGACACAAAGCAACGCAAAACAGATGCAGAGCAACAATGCGGCACAAAAAGAGAAGCAAAGCAGCAATGTGGCACAAGCAAAGAAGCAAAGCCACAACCCACAGAGAAGCAACGTAAAAAGGAGAAAAACTGCGAAAGAGAAGCAGAGAAGACACGGAGAAAGGAAGTAAAGTCACAACGTGCGGAGAAGCAATGCATAAAAAGGAGAAAATTTGTGAAACAAAAGTAGAGAAGACAGGCAAATAAAATAAGTGATGAATTTAAGATTTTGGAAAATTAGAGTTAAGCCTAATGTTAGGAAATTTAGTTTAAAAAAATTAGTTAAGAGTTGGAAAAAGATCAAATTAAGCTAAATTTTATTAGATAAATGTCTACATGACAATAGAGTCCTACCAAAAAAATTCCACAAAAAATATTTAACGAATGGTTAACTTTCGGTTAACTTAAGGGTCTTTATAAATGTTCATCAAGCATTAGGGTCTTAATTAAATTTTGGCCAAAACCTCGAGTCCTTTTCAACCCTTTTGTCTTTCTTGTCAAAAGATAACGCATACTAAAAACATCTACACAGTTTTATAAAAGCATTATGTATGTACTATAACATCAGTGTTTCATAATACAACAAATATGAGGACTAACAACAACATATTGGACTATTTACAGCAGTTCGCTAAAATGCTACACTACTATTCAGGCATACACAGATCGGATCATTACCTGATCTAACCATGCCATTAGTTTGCACGAACGACAATGCCAGCCTCCTTTAACAGCTGCTCAGTCAAAGCTGATAGCCGTGTAACTTCTTTATCCACCTCTTTAAAGTATTCAACATTGATCTCAAAAACGTTTAACCCAGCATTTTGAGGGAGGATACTTGTGTCAACATCAGTCTCAAAGGTTAGGCTAACTTTATTCAAAAGCTCTCCACTCAATCCAACTAGTTTATTTAGAGCAGTTGTCGCAGCTTCAACCTTCAGTTGAGCTGCCTCAAGCTGTAGCTGTAGCTGCTCAATAGCGAGCTCCCCAATACTCTTCTCACCAATTCTCTCCTGAGCCAAAGCATAGAGCTTCCTCAGATCATTGGCATCTTCAACAATTTCTTCCTTCAATCTTTTGAGTTCTTTCTCTTTGCCATCTAACCTCAAAAGAACCCTCTTCAGCCCCTCATCTTTGATTGCACGAGCCCTCTGGGTAGCTAAAACTTCCTTCTCCTTCATTTTTAGGCTTTCTTTTGTCAATTTTAATTCAGTTTCAAGCTGTTTTATCAGCAACAAATCATCAGTTGGTTTTTTTGTTGGCTGTTGCACAAGTTCCAAGTTTACATCATCAGTGTGCCCCAATACATTATAATATTCATCTTTTACAGAAATAACTAACTTATTTGTTAGCTCTGCTATCTGCTCCACCATTATTTCAGCTTCAGACACTTTCATCCTTGAGTCATTCAACTCATCTTGCATCATCTGAGCATGCTTCTCTTTATCCTTTAGCATAAAGGTGGCTTGAAGTAACTGGTGTTCTTTATTGCTCAATAGAGCCTTCAACTCCATAACCTCCTGGTTTAATTCTTCCAACTTCTCTCTTGCATCAAAGACTTGTAAATCTCTCTCCTCCAGGACTAACTTGAGGGAAGCCTGCTCAGATTTCAAATGATTGAGTTCTAGTTTAACTTCTACAAACTCTGACTCTTTTACCAGAAGACGACCCTGCATTTCTTCAAATTCAGTACTTCTCCGCTCTAGTTCCTGTTTTAGAAAAGAATTCTCATCAATTGCATGCTTTAGAGATGATTTCATCTTCGTCAATTCATCCTCCAAATCTTCTATAAGTTCCTTATCAATGGCTAAGTTATGTTCAAGCTCCTTATTCTGAGCCTCCATTGCTCTAAATTTCACCCTTTCACTCTCAACTTCTACTTGGGCATTTTTCAGGCAACTCACATACGAAATTATGCTTTTCCTCTGTTCTTCAAGTTCTGATAGTTGCTTCTCCAATATCGCCTCCTGCTCTTTCACTTTCTTTCTAGAAGATGCTAGAGACTTCTGCGAAGAGGTCAACTCTGATCTCACATCAGCAAGAAGCTTTTTCACTCTTTGGAAGTCTTGTAATGTTTCATCAGTTTCTATCATTCTTTTTGAGGCTTCCTCTGACATCTTCTTCAGTTCTTCCTGAGCTAATAACCAATCAATCGTTCGTTTCTCCAAATTGGCCCTTGCAGCTTCTAGTTTCTCCTCTTCAAGCTTTCTCAAAGTCCAAGAAGATTCTAACTCTTGTTCTCTCTCTTGTACAGTTTTTTTAAGAACATGAAGCTTAAGTTCTTGTTTCTTCACAACTTCATTGGCTGCATCCAAAAGTCTAACATTGTACTTGAGTTCAGAGTCAATGGTGACAGCTTCGTCACACTTCCTTTCAAATTCATGTATTATTTTGTTCAGAAGATCTTCTTTCAAAGCAAGTGCAGATTTTGCTGAAGCAATCTCCTGGTCTCTCTCATTAAACTGAAGCTTTAAATCTTCGATCTGTTTAGCTTGTGAAGCCAGGTTAAGATTTGCATGTTTAAGCTCATTTTCTAATTTTTCATGCTTGGTGGAAGTAGCAGTTATTTCTTTCTCTCGCCTTTCCAATTCATGCATTGCATCATTTAATTCACTACGCTCCAACAAAACCTTTTCTTCTGCGCCTTGCAGATCTTCTTCTTTTTTCTTCAAGGCTTCCAACACAGCTAAAAGATCAGATTCAAGGACTTCAAGGTTGGACCACAAGTGGCGGTTTTCTGGGAAATGAGAATCTCGGTTCATCTGTTCTTCAATTTTATGTGTCTGTACGAACAATCTCTCAAGAAGTACCCTTGCAGGTTCATTCCCTCCATTCCCATTAACACTTGACTCACTGCTGCTTAAAACTGACGAAATAATCTTCACGGAACGGTTTCTAGGTTCTGCGGTTGTATTAAAAGCAAATCTAACCTGCTTCAAGTTGATTTTTGGTGGAAACAACTGGAGCAAAACATTTCAAATATAAGCCATACCATTTCCAACATAAACCATCTAAAATATACGGTCCCAAAATTAAATATATATGTGGTTCTATCCGAATTTCAAGGTAAAACAAGAATCGATAATCATCATCGTAACGGGACACAGAAAGTAAACAGAATATTTGCAACAAACCTTAAAAATCAAACTCCAAAATAATTATAAAATTTCAGTGCTACCCTTCAATTCCATCAAGAAACTCAATTATCCGACTCTGTTATTGGAAGAAACATTGGTTGAAGACTCGTAGAATCACAATCTCTTCCAAGTGCCCAGGAAAGTATAAAAGTTTCTAATTCGACGCTCAATTTAAGCACACATCAGTCCCCGCCTCTTGCAATAAATAGTTAAGGGAAAACCCCAAAATCCCTTAAAGTATCGAACTTGAGCTTAAAAAGAAACAGAACAAAGAGTAACAGACCTTGGAGGAATGGCAATAATGCATAGCGGGAAGATAGGGACGGAGAGCAGCAGAAAGGCCCATGCTTGTTCATCGATCAGCCATCAAATCGAGCAGTTCACAAACCATCCACCGTAAACTTAGTAAGGCACTGATGATTGTACTAAACAGGAAAGGCCTGTCTGGTTACTTTATTGAAGCAACACAGAAGAGGCTCGGGCGTTGGTAACCTTGGATTTTGCCCCCGCTATTATGCGCCGAGCGCGACAGGTTAAGAGACACTTTTGTGGATAAACAGCCCACCGCTATTATGCGCCGAGGGCGACTGGTTGAGAATTAATAAGAGACATCAGAAAGAGGTATTTGTGGATAATCATACATATCCTGGATGGACTGGACACTACAGCATATTCCATCAAACCAGAACAAGGACCTCGTCCCAAATCCATCCTTCACAGAACATACATCACGTCATAAATAATTACGTTTGAAAACATGCATATTCAATTATCCATGTCTTTTTTAATATGTAATTTTGTCTCTTCGAAATATGATATTTCGCTTTTGAATTTATTATTTTAAAGACATTAAGAGGAGATTTATTTAAAAATTTTAATAAACACTTCATTCGATACTTGCATTTCTTTATATATATATATATAATCTTGTTTCATCTAAATATAACTTAACGTAACACATTAATCCCGTTTCAAAAGATGTTCAATGGATATTATCAAAAGATCCAAAGAATTGTGTTGCAAAAGTTGGACGATCACTTGAGGATCCAACTCAATTATAAGATATTTGACACAGAAGTTCTAGTCCATTTGTAAACCTGAAAGAAATCTTCACAGTTCTGCATTCGTGATTGTCGTCTTCCCCAAATTTCCAACGAAACCAAGCAGCCAACACCCTTGATCATCCTTAAGCAAACCACCACATCACAATTCAGTTTGACACAGCCTATACATCATCTTTATTTGAATGTCAATATACAAGGAGAATATGCTCTTGGATAACGGAATTATATCACATGAATGTTCCCCATTAGAATTGGCCGGAGATAGGGTTGAGAGTGTGCTGGCCTGAGCCTAGCTTGAATAGTGGGCTCACCTTTTTATTTTAAAAATATGTTTTTAACAGAGACTTTTATATGAAATGTATATAAAATTTTGAAATTAAGAAGTTCAAAATAAATTTATTTTGAATGAAAGTGAACCAAAATGATATAAAAAGTGAACCAAAATGATATATGAAAAAAGTCACATTCATTTAAAGAACATAATTCATAATTTTTAATAAAAATGCGTTTTTAAAAAATTTATATATATTAAATATACATAAAATTTCGAAATTAATAAGTTCAAAATAAATTTATTTTAAAAGAAAGTAAGCAAAAAAATGATTTTGAGAAATGACATTTATTTAATTAATATAATTCATAATTGCTTAATAAAAATATGTTTTTAAAAGCTTGTACATACATAAAATTTTGAAATAAATAAGTTCAAAATAAATTTATTTTAAAAGAAAGTGAGCTAAAAGCTTTTATATGAGAAAGTTACATTTATTTAATTAGCATAATAAAATAAATATCCATCTATATAAATGCTCAATTACATATGTATCTTAGGTTTTGATATTAGTTAGAACTTTAAATTTTATTTTTGCTAGTTATACAATCTAAGCGTACATATGACAAATACTCTAAATTCACAAGTCTACTTATGCAACAAATAAAACAATAATACAATAAAAATTATTTTATTATCAAAAATATAAGAATATCATCATGCTAATATTATCTAAATTCTTTATTGATATAATTTACAAAAAGTCAAAATGAAATTATGAATTACAGCTGGAGAGTGGAGATTGGAAAGTAGATATAAGTTTAGTAAACAGATAGAGACAATTGTTTAGAAACTACATAAAAATACTCAAGTAAACAATTATATCTTCAATTATAAAAAATAAAAGCAATCATATGAAAAAAAAAGTAAATCTAGAAACAAAGATTAAAGATAATAAACTCGCAATAGAAGAAAAGAGATAACTAATCGTTATAATTAGGATTGTTAATAGTTTGCATTTTTTTCATTTGCATGTATAAGCAATATTATGTAAATTATACCTAGTAATGTAATGATTGCATTAAATGAATATTAAACACATGATACAACAACAACAACAACAATATCTGATGAGATTTTCACTAAAATGTGAGATCTAGAGAAGTCTAATAGTACACAGCATTGCTACTAGATAGTAGACAGGCTATTTCTAATAGAATATTAAACAAATTGATAACAATTAAACGTGCCTTTATCATCGAATATTTGTTTAAATTTTTTTTAGTTGAATGATTGATGTCTTCCATATTAGTACCTGTATTAAGACAAAAAGATAAGATAAGATAAGATAAAATAATATCATAAAGAAAAATAAACAAACTTGATATATCATAAAGAATAGACTTTACCCTCAATATCTTCATTATCTAACTAAGTTATGACATACTTAAAGACTTCCACGTTACAAGGATGAAGTTGAGCATCATAAGGACTAATAACCTAACCATTAACAGTAAAAGTAGACTTTAAAGCAATAGTAGATGCTAGAATTGCTAAGAGATATCGTGCAATTACTTGCATAATCAGAATTTTACTTTTATAGTTCTTTTACCATAGCAAGACATCAAACTCTGCACCTTAAACTTCAGTCATACAAATTATCATCAAATATTTTTCTAACTTTATAATTGTGTAAGAAGTCCTAACCCTTTTTTTCATGAATTTTATAAATGATGGTTTCATACTTATCTTAGAACACGCTGAGAGTAAATCTAAACCTAAACTTGAAGCTGGAGTTGAACTATTTCGATCATGATTTTTGTTCAAGATAGAAATAGACTCCCTCCATCTTATATTTTGGGTCTAACATAGAAATGACTATAATAATATATCCTACCTATACTAGTAAGAATTGAGCTTCTTCGTTATCTGCTTTGCTATAACTCAGATCACCTCATTAAAATCAAATATCCAATTAGATATAGCTTTTTTGATCTCGCACACATTACTAAAGTACTTATGCAAAGTTGGATATTTTATTCCTGAAAACAATTCAGTAGTAGTATAAATTTTTTTAAACTTTGCTTAAAGTTCTTTAGCTAACTCCTATTGCTCTTTTGTAGGTAGGCAAGCATACTGACAATCTCTTTGTCTCAACCTAGTGAACACCTCAACATATTGGATTGTCAACTTCAACATCTTGAAGGTTGAATTCCATCTAGTAGGAAAATCCAATTCCAACTTCTTCCTGCACGGAATGCATAGTTCTTGTGCAGCTTTTTCAAAAATTTTAATTCTTTTAGGTATTGAATTCTAATGTACTGCAATATCTCAAATTGAATCTACCGCTACCTTTATCATCTCCAAATTATCCTTCATAATAAAATTCAAAATATTTGTAAAATAATGCATATGGAATAACCTCCCACCAACCTATAACTTATTCTTTAACTTTTCGATCATCACAATTTTCGTGTTACAATTGTTGTGTTATGGTAGACAGCTTAGTATCGATATTCCAATCCGTTAAACACTTAACCAACACGATTGTCAATTTTTTGCTTATATATGGAACTGACACATAAAAAACCGACCATTACAAATATGAATAAATATCAATCATAACATAATCAAAAAAAATCGTAACAATATTAAAAAATATAAGTTACCTCGGTAGTTACTGTATAGAGTCTAGTTGTTGTCAATATAATGTGCCTAAACTAAAATAGGTAGTTGGTTATTAGTCCCCTTCTTTTTAACCCACATTTGTTAGGGTTTACTTGCTATTCTTTGTTTGCGTAATACAAATCTATCATAAAATGGCATACCATTTTATGTAACATCCCACAACTATAAATTACATACTGAAACACCCGGTAGACATTTCAATATATAATCTATAATAATGACATGTTAGAGCAAACGCATATCCAACTTAATCATGACATCAGCTATTATATATAAAAGTTACCAAATTTTAAAATCAAAATGCATTCTTCATTCCATTTCATAAAAAACCAAATTGACATTTTAGCTTTACAAAACCATCCGAATATATACAATATCAAACCTTATACATAACACACTGCTTGAAAGAGAATTTGCATAAAAACTATTAACTATTTCTTCAGTCTCAGCTGATCGATCTTTGAGTCATTTCTTGACAAAAGTATAAGAATTAGTCTTCTCGTAGGGTTTGTTTGTCTCTAATGTCCTCTCTCGGACCTGAAATATCAACGTTGTAATTTTGGTGAGTTTTGCGAACTCAATGACATAACCATCCTCGATGGTTGACCCAATTCATGCCACATATCAAATCATATAAGCACGTAATTCACAACTTTCCCTTTAACAATTTGCATCACATATCA
>JANZXP010000008.1:17360482-17374665 GCA_027576715.1 Erythroxylum flavicans | reverse complement strand
CCGTCCTATTATCAATAAGTTTAACATGGAGTGCTAAAACAAAATTCCAACGTCCATCATGCACACAAACGTTGAGTTTTATCAACAACAAATGCTAAGCTTATACGACAGAAATAAAAACAAGAAACAGAGCATAGCAGAGGAGTATTTTCTCAAACAACTCAGATGTAAGGTAGAGGCAAGGTGGCTTTGATACTAAATGACAAACGCAAACATCATCTTAAAACACAAAATTCATTACGTATGATCAAACTACATGCATGCTATTCACAATATTCGACAAGCGGAAGCATAACAGAAAATTCAATATACCTCTAGTCATTGCACACAAACTCTGTCTAGCAACATTTCAAGACCAAAATGAGAAATTTTTTTAATCTTCTAGCCTCTAATCTCCACAAGCCAACGGTGTTTTATTTTTTGTTGCGTGAAACCGAGAATAGGGACCCAAAAATATATATCTTCATCACTTCATCATCTCTGCCCATCATAGAAAATGAAAATAATGATGTATGGGCGTTTGCGTGATTAATAGGTTAAACCATTAAATGGACCAGATTTTGAACAGTAAGATATCCCAAGATTTGAGGAAAAAATCCTACAAAATGTCACAAACCTATTTCTCAATGCAGATTAGTGACATTGCATGCTTGAGTTTATATCCCTCTTCCTTTCAACCTCTACTTCTGTTATCCTGGAAATGAGATGGAGTAGTGTTGGAATCGACAAGTGGTGGAGGAATGTGTGGTTCTGGGTTATCGATGCCGTTTTAGCTCATCTTTTCTCAGTATACAAAGACAAAGTTTCAGAATACCCACGTTTCTCCATTATTCAGTAAAATGATTCATAAATGTAAACTTCTTACCCAAAAACTTCTCTCATAATTGATATCCATCAATCAGTTTTAAAAACTTCCCATCATAGTGACCAAAAGGCCCTTCTAAGAAATTATTAAATTTTCTAACTACCCTTTAATAAATGAATCAATTAAAAGGTTAATTTGTAAGAAGGGATGGATCTAGTACTTAGGTATTTGATTTTGTTCACAAAGGTGAGTCTGCAAGTGATCGTCCGAAGGATCTTTAGAGCAAGCCAATTGAAGTAAATGTACGTGAAGAACTAATTGTTGTTGGTTAGCAATATGTGATTTCCACCATGCAAAAGATAATTTTTGCCAAAAATATTAAGAATCGTGTCCACCCATTTTCCGCTACCTAGACGACTTATTCTTTGAGTGAACCGATTTCTTAACAAATATTACTTAAATTTTGTGAATTCTGTGGATGTGAATATATATACGACCAAGTGAAACTTCAGAACCCAGCTTTTCAGCCAATTGAGATATTTCTTTTTCATACTTTTCCTCCTTGCATATAGTTAACGTAGTCCTAACTACTAAGAAGTAAATAAGATCGACAGGATTTGTATTCAACACCATGTTTGATGCTTCAGAAAACAATAATGAAATTATAAATGACGAGGGCAAATAGGATTTGCCTACTTATTTGTACATAACCACATCCACATGAAACTAAGCAACGTGCCTTGTTAAGGCAACATTCCAAGACACAGCAAACAGTAACGTTTACAAAGTAATTAACAGGAAAAGGCAAATAGCCTTTCCTTTCGAACTATAGAACGCCCTAAGATGAAGCTTTTGTTGAAGCGAAACAAAGCTCATCAAAACCCAACAGCGAAAACACGATGGTAACAGTTTTTGACGAACTACACACAGTACACAAACGGGACCAGAAGCTTTGTTTCCCTACTAACACTGGAAGCCAGGAGGAATAGATTTTTGGCACGCACTGAGGAGTAGGCTAAGCGTGACGGGCACGTTCAAGTTGATTCCAAGCACATTTGCTTTGATGGCAGTGCACAGACATAGCGCAGCTTCAATGTCAGCTAAACCTTCAAGCAGGGCACAGCACTTGCTCGAAGGTGGGGATCCAACAACAATGTTAACCAGTCCGAGGAGGTCTGCACAAACTCCTAGCTTCAATGTGTCTTTAGGACATTTAGTTGGCCTGGGACATGTGCAACCCCCACAAGCACTTGAAGCTGTGGAGAAGCAAAGAAGAGAGAGGACCAGAGTGATTGCAGAGAGCTTCCTGGAAGCCATGGCTATACCTATGCTATCAACTGGTTAATGGTCTGAGTGAATACCAAAAGTTACTTTATAAAAGGAATAATGTGAGGTGGATGTTGTGAGATTGATTTGAGTGGAAGAGAGTAGAAAAAGATGATATGTACTGGCTGTATTTTTGTATGCATGTGGAAAGATTTTTATATGCATTCTCTTTTGGTGCTAAGATAGCTTAGCGAAATCACTTGCAAAGGCATTCCAATCTTCAATACTTCTATCACCATACATAGTTAACGTGCTAAATCCCATACTAATTGCTTTGAAGAGACTGGTTAACAAACCAATTAAAAAAGTTTTAATTTGTCACTTCATTCTCGAAGCCTAATTTGTTCTATGCATCGTATATGAAGTTTTGGACGAACATACAGGAAAAGAGCTAAACTCTTGGCCTTCAATTACAATTCGTGATTCCAGGTTGTAAGAGCTGCGACAAGCATGAATTTCCATTTGGTATCTCGCTGCCTTTAATTTGTCCACTATACGGTACATATTTCCAAAAATTGTGGGGATGAGGACCAGCACATTCTTCAGTCACATGCTCGTCGATTCTATTGTCTGAATGGCGGATGATTGAGACGTTAATTGCAAAATCTCTAAACTGTGATACGTTTACTAGAGCTAACTTGCTCTATAATCAAAATGAATAGTGTACATAATATAAGCGTTATTATATTATTTACAATTTAAATAAACTTATCTAAAGGGATAAATATTGCTAAAATATCACCATCTATTCTTTAGGGGAGAAAACGAATGAAAAAAGATGTTCCTTTCTTTGTGATAGTTCCATAATTTCATTTGTTGTGTCATAAGACATGAGAGACAAAAGTGATGAAGTATATATTGAAAATGAAAAATGGACAAATTTAACAAACATTTAAGAAATTACCTTAACCCCAAAGAATTAGGAATTTGGAATTTGGAATTAATTTGGTATGCATTTCAACTTCACATATAGGGATATAACATATATAAATACACAAAAAAGGAAATAGGATGAAATGTATAACTTTTTAGATCACATAACTCTTGTCTAATTTATTTTTTAATAAAATAAATTTCATGAGTAAAACTACTAAATTAAATTAAGCGTATACTATAAGTTTTAAATTTTTAATTCAATTTATTTTTATTTTTAATACCTTTTTTTAATTTTATTTTTATCTTTAATCCTATTTGTATTCTTTACAAGTTTTGAATTCAAATTATTGTTTCAGTTACATTGAAATAGGTTAAAGATAGCTGTAAGACAACTACTATTAAGTTAAACACGTAAACAAAACAATTCCACCCTGCTACATTTTGTTTAGTGTTTGTCTAAAATCCCTCTGACCCTTCCTCATCATCTTCTGTTTCTGTGTTTGGAATCGGTCACTGTCTGGAATCCGTCAACATCTGGAATCCCTCACATTTTTATATCCCTCAGTTGCTCTCATTTGTCGCTATCATGACAAGGTTCAAAGGCACTGGATTGGGAGAGTATCTGTCACAAGCATTATCGTCTAATAATCACTCTCATAGGTGAGTGTCTATGATATTTGATTTAGTATTAGATGGGTATGGCATGTTTTGTTCTTTCATTTGTTTTGTTGTGTTCACCATCTAGAATCCCTCACCTTTTGTATGGCATGTTTTGTTTTTTCATTTGTTCTGTTGTGTTACTTACATAACAAATGAAAGAATAGACTTTTTATATGTATTTATGCTTTTTCTGTTTAAATTACATCTTTTGTGATGAAATAGGCCATAAATTTGCTTGGTTTTGCCATAAAATGCTTGATATTGAGCAATTTGATTATGATAATAATAGTAAAGTCAATCATGTGAAGTGTATGTCAAGTTAGACAATTTGATAATTTGATCCTATTTGGAGCAGGCATACTTATAGCGGAGTTTATACCAAGTTTACATATTCAAGACATAAAATCAATGCTTTATTAGCACAAGAATACATATGTGATATTTGTTCATCTAGTACTTAGCTTCCTCAACACTGTGACTTCCCCAAATATATTGATTTATTATGCACTAAAACAGAAAAATTATCACCTTTTACTAATTGCTCATGGTATCCGAGTAGCACTTCTTTAAGATAGCAATTCTTTAAATTACAGGCTCAAAGTATGTCCCTTAGTCATTAAAAGGATTTCAATCGTGTTGCAATATAGCTATTACTCAGGAGTTATGATTTAGATTAAAACCGTAACTAATTGCAACCTGTTTAAGTAACTTAACACCTGCACGAGATAGAAGTCAAAGCCCTTTTCACTTTTTAAAATGGCATAAGTTGTGGAAATAACAATTTGTTATTAGACACTAGATTTGTCTCATTGTTTGAAATGTTAATTATACCCATCTCAAAATGGGTTAAAAATGTTTGAACATAACAGATATCTTCTACTCTTGGCATTCAAAAGCATATTAAAGCAAATATGAAACTATAATGCACTTGAATCTGATAGTCGAATCACTTTGATGCTAGTGCAGTAAAGCACCTTGTAAAAATTTGTAAGGCCAATATGTGACAAAATTCTCCTTCAGGTATATACACCATCCCAAATTCATACTTTTCATAAGTAAGAGACTCGTACAATACATCCAGAACTTGGAGATGGCCAAAATTAAATTTAATGCTAATAGAAGTATAGGGTTTGTTGAAAATAAGCAATTCGTAAAATTAATTAAGAAGTACATACTTCTTCGACAGTAAATTGGGAGTTTCTTCTCTAGATGATATGGTTATAAGGGAGTGGTATGATAATGTTTACTTTTTTATAATCGTGCCCTCACAGGTGTTGGTTGATTTTTATTTTAATACCATAGAGATATCCATAACTAAATTAAAACAATATAAGACGTTTTAAAGTTATAAGAGAAGGACATTTTCAAAAAGGAGAATTGAAGACTTTTGTGTTGAAAACAACTAGAGAATTGGCAACATTAAGTGCATTATAGGTATAAATTATTCAAGACTACGTGGCAATCATCTTATTAGGATTCAAAAAGTAGTACCACTTCTTTAAGAAAGCAATTTCCACATCATCATAAGTATGATTAAGATAGTTTTGTCTTGAACCTCTTTGCTATAGGCATTGAAACTCTTGGAGTGATTGTTGTTAAACATATCACACTTCATTCTTGAATCATATATGTGTTTACATGACATAACCAATAGAATGCATTTTTAGCCAATCATATATTATCTTATTCTCATCTTTTAAGTATGCAAATAGAATCATTATCACAGACTGATACAACAGTGAGATCAAAGTCAGGAAATGTTGTTTGTTATTATGGGCTAAAGGCCCCATTAAGGACTTTATAGAGTTATCACAATCCTAGTTGGAGATTTTATGGATGCTCAAATTATCTGGTGAGAATTTATTGTTAGTTGATTAATGAATTTGAATGTTAAATTTGTGTTTTAGGTATTTTTTAATGAAATTGATGTTTTAGGTTAGAAGATGCAAGTTTTTCAAATGGTATGATAAAGAATTTACTGAGATAGTCATTCAAGAGATTCAAAGTTTAAGGAGTGAATTATCAATGTTAAAGAAAGAGGTTAAAAGAAACACAACAAGAACAAATGAAGCTTTTGAAGGAGGACATAAATTTATTGAAAAAGATGAAAGAAATTAAGTTTGTGTTAATGAACATTGTAATAGGATTTTTTATAGTTCTAATACTTTTTATTTGTAATAATGTTATTAGGCTATTGTATTGAATTTCAATAATGTAATGGTTAATACTAATTTCAAGTATATTATGAAAATTTTGATTTTGAAATTTTTATATGAATTATGTAATGAAGCAAAAGCAATACTATTATATATAACCAATAGACAATGAATAATTAACTCGTTGTATATGTTGTCAAATATGGAAAAAAAACATAAATGTAAAAAAGAGATAAGGAGAGAGAGAGAGAGAGGTTATGTAATAACTCATATTGATTTTGAAAATATTTATATTGTATGTAAACAACACAAACATTCATATCTATATAACACAAATATTTACACTATATGTAGACAACTAATCAATGTTTGCTTCACTTGTACTTGACTGTGCAAGATCAGGTTATGATGATTGTGTTAATGGCATTCTTCTTCTACTTGCTTTAGCTTGTAAATGTTGTTAACTAGAATGTCCTCTAAATCGTAAACCCTTTGGCTGAAATGATAATTGAAATGTGTGTGGGTCAGTATCTCCAAACTTGTTTTCATTGGCATCTCTAGATGAATAAACCTAGAAAATGGAAGATAAAATATTAAAGACACACAGTCCATAAATATGTGTTTTCCATCTCTACAATTGCCCAGGTTAATGGATACATTCCTCCATCACCATCCCTAGTAACTACGCTTAACAATTTCCCTTAGAATTTTATCTTTAGGAAGCATCCATCAATCCAAAAAATGGCCATAAATGCTTCTACCCTCTTTCGATGGCATTAAAACAAATATACAATCTTTTGAACTATAAGAAGATATAAAGAAGTATTAATATACTATATAACAGAACATAAAGGATTGGTTACCTTCAACTCGCGTACATAGCCTTGCAACTTCATATATTTAATAATAGAATTTATTGCTCTCTCCTTCCTCAATCTTTTCTTTGCTCTTCTACACATGCTTGAATTTAAAAAATGAGCTTTTCTCTACATTCTTCTATTATTTTCTTTGTTGTGATACTAGGTTTCTCCAAAATTTGATCCTTGAAGTGTCTTATTACGAATTTTGCATAAACCAATTTTAGTTTGTTTGTATTGTAACCAGTATGATTAGGATTATATGTTTTCACCCTGAAACATCTCTCATTCTTATCATATGCAGCATACAAAACCTCTGAGCATTCATCAACACACATATACCTAATTTGATTACGCTTACACTTTTTCACCCTAACATTGTATCTAACACGTAATACATAATCGACAACAATATCTTTAAATTCTTTTATAGTCCTGTATTCTATTCCCAACCTCCACTCATGTGAAACCTCTATAGGATTATCACTAATAGTTGAGATGGGTCTATGTAAAGCTTCACCAACCTTCTCTCCACTAGGATATTCATCAGTGCTAATAAGACTTCCATAATCTAATGATTCAATTTTAATTGGATGATTGTCATCTGGAATGTCTACAAAGAAGTTTAATTGAAATTGTGCACTATATTCCCCCAAATTCTCATCCGTTTATGCACAGTCCCCTCCTAAATTCTCATCCACTTATACACCTTGTCCCTCCAACTAATCATCCATTTGTGCACTTTATCCCTCCACATTGTCATCATCATCAATAGCATGGATAGGTGTGTCTATATGATGAGTTACATATACCTCAACAATCATATGTATTTACATTAGGTTTGTTAGCCTGAGTCTATAAATTTCATTGACTCCTTAAAGTTTAAACTGGGTTCTCTACAATATGCCTTATCAATTTGATCATACCCTAACTCTAATCCCATCTCATTTATTTGTCTTTTACTAATAAAGTCAACATCAACATTGCCAAATGTAGTAATATCCCCACCAACATATCTGAATTCAGGCTCTAACATGAAATATCTACCATGAAAAAGCCTTATACTTCCATATTAAGCCATTAAAACCTATAAATATAAGCATACACGAAGCTAAAATAAAAAAGAAATGCAATGATTATCAAAAACAACATGTTGATTATAATAAAATATAAAAGCAATGCAATGATTCTATGCAATTTGGGACCTTCTTGACTCAAAATATCATGAAAGTTATGTAAAGCTCTGAAGTAAAGTTCAGTAGAAGCATGTGTAATGCATATGGTACAGAAAAAGTAAGAAGTAGGAAAGTGTTCCAAGTGCTAGAATATATCAACAATTACACAAGTAATTTGTTATTCCTCTCTGAATATCAAGCAATAAAAAAAGCTATTGCTTCAGGCAATTTATAATTGCTTTTGACAGAAGTGTTGTTAAGGTATCTTTACTCTAAGATTCAAATCAAATGATACGTGTGTTTTTCAAATTAAACTAAGGGAATTCTAGAATTATATATCATATTTATATATTGATCTAACTTTGCTTTTCAAAGGGAATAAACTTAAAAATATCGATGCCACTAATTAAGGACCTTAGTTAATCTTAGGGGACTTCAACAACATCCTCTACAACAGTGAATCATAAGGCAATATCTCCATAAGGAACTTCAGACCTGATCTCAAGAAGTGTGTGGAGAAGCTAGGTATTATTGAGTTAAAATTTGAGGGACACTTCTTCATATGGAGTAAAAAAATCGGGAATTCTAGATTATCTATCATATTTATATATTGATCTAACTTTGCTTCTCAAAGGGAATAAACTTGAAAATATCCATGCCACTAATTAAGGACCTTAGATAATCTTAGGGGACTTCAACAACATCCTCTACAACAGTGAATCATAAGGCAATATCTCCTTAAGGAACTTCACACCCGATCTCAAGAAGGTGTGTGGAGAAGCTAGTTATTATTGATTTGAAATTTGAGGGACACTTCTTCATATAGAGTGAAAAAAAATCAAGATTAGGAAATAGTTAGTCAGGGCTATTTTAATGATGAGTGGATAAACAAATTTCTTAAAAGCAAGATCAACTTTTTGAACCCTTTGATCTCTTATTCTAGCCCCATCTTAGCCCAAAATATTTTTAAAAATACAATAGAAATTTTATATTCAAATTAAATTATTATTTAGTTGAGGGTGAAATATTCAAAAAAGCAATCAACAAGGGGATGCCATTTTAATTCCCTGGTTGTAAAAGCTTCATCTGTATGAGGAAATTTTTCTTGATAAAAGAGGTGCTCAAAGAACTCAATGCTAGAAGTAAACTCAACAAGTGACTACTTAGTTGTAGCTAAAGATTATTTAATAAAGGCTCAAGAAGTACTTTATAAGCCCTCTAGGGACAATCTTAGAATTTATAAGGAAAAGGCTACCCTTAACTCTTACATTAAAGCAATTTATAATCATAATTCTCTTCTTAAACAAAGAGCTCAGATCACATAGCTAATGGAAGGTGATAGGAACACCAATTTTTTCATAATTTTATATTGGCAAGGAGGAATAACAATATAATTTGTTTATTAAACTCTTCTAGTGATAAAATTGTCTATTCTTAAAAGAACTTAAGATATTTTTATCATACTTACTTTAAGACTTTACAAAGAACTTTTATTGAAAGTTTCTTATCAATGCCCACCCTAAGTTCCTTCATTCAATACCAAATTTCCAATGACAATAAAAACTACTTAGTTTCCACTTCACTGAACTTGATATAAGGAAAGTTATTTATTACTTAATTCAAACAAGACCCCATACCCTGATGGCTTTAATGGATTATTCTTTCATGAAGTATGCCCTCAAATTAAAAGAATAATCACCTCAGTTATCTTGGAATTCTTCGCTAAGGGAAATATGGTTAAAGAGGTAAACAAAACCTTATTATATTCAATTCCTAAAAGCTCCAATTCCTTATCTTTAAGTGATTTTAGACTTACATTTTGTTATAACAATCTATAAAAAGTCATCTCCAACTATTGGAAATAAGGCTAAAGGAAATTCTAAAGTCAATAGTCAATGATTTCTAAGGAAATTTTTTTAGAAAATAGATTGATTAGATATAACATCCTCATTGCATAAGAATTATTCAAAGGGTATGGAATGAATAACTCTTGAAAGAATTATACCATCAAGATTGACTTCTATAAAGCCTTTGACACAATAAGCTGGGAGTTTGTTATATATCTTCTTATTATGTTTAGGCTCTCGGATACATTCATTAAATGGATTAAGCAATACATTACAACAACTGTTTAAAGGTGAGAGAGGATTAAGGCGAAAGGACTCTTTATTCCCTTACCTCTTCATCTTATATATGAAAGCTCTCAATAGACTGGTGAAGCACAATATCAAGCAATATAGTAGTTTTAAATTTCACTCCAAATGTAAAAAGTTGGAGTTGTTCAGTTTAGCTTTTCCAGATGACTTGCTCTTATTTTCAAAAGCACATGATAAATCCTTAAGCATTCTAATGACTTTTTTTTCTAGTGTTCAGGGAACTTTCTAGTTTGGTAATTAGTAGATCTAAAATTCATTTAATTGTATTAGTAAGTGCCTAATACAACATATCCTAACTCTTTTCCCTTTCTGGTCTCCAAGTTATGTCTCCTTCAATTATTTATATAGGAATTCCTATAACAACAAAGAGACTACATTTTAATGAATGCATCCCACTGGTTGAAAAATATGAAAAAGGATTTATACTTGGTGTAACAGGATATTGTCCTTTGTAGGTTGATTATAATTAATCGAATTAGTCATCAATTATCTCCGCTTATAATCATATCTTTTTATCAAAACAACTCTCCAAATCTATTGAGGAGATTTCTATAGTTTAGTAAGATCACTAATAGATATAATACCAAAGTGAAATGGGAGGAAGTTTGTAGACCTATCTGTGAAGGGAGTTTAGGGATAACTAGAATCAATCTAAATAACAAAGTTCTCTTGGGAAGGAGAATTTAGAGGTTACTAACAAAAAAAGAGTCTTTATGGGTTCAATAGATCCACACCTATTTATTTCAAGGGAAAAGTTTTGGGGAGGTTTCTAAAACCTACTCCACCTATTTATTTCAAATAGTTAGTGATGGGAGAACAATAACCTTGTATTATGATAATTAGAGAAAATTTAGGACTCTATGTAGTTTGCAATCATCAAAAGAATTCCTTAACTCAACCCCAATTAACTCTAAGTTAAACATGGGGATAAATGTTAATTAGTGGTCTAATCAACTTGTTAATGATGCTAACTTGATTCCAGGTTACAGTCTGAATGTAAGGAAGCGTGATGCCTATGAATGGCTTAGCCATATCTCCAAATGTTTAACATATAGATACTGCAAAGAACTATTAAAGGAAGGAGGGATAAAACTAAGCCGGTGCAGCCTTATTTCGAACCAGAATCTATTGCCCAAGCACTTCTTTGTCTTATAAATATAGACTAGTATAAAAAAGAATCTTGTCATTATTCCAAGATAACTTATAAAGCTTTGATTATGGAGATATATAGCAATAGCTAACAACTAATAGAAGTTACGTTAATAGAGATAGGATGGTCTTATTAACAACTTTTGTCTCTTAAGTATAAAAAATATAGGTTAAAAGGAACAACATATGCTTTTGTAGGATAAAAAGAAAGGCAGAATAAATCATCGAGAAACTAATCCAATGGATAAAGGAGCAGTTACTCAAATCCAAAACATTTATGCCTCATAGACCAAAACTAGCAATAATAAGGAAATTGGGAATCCACTAATGCTTTGTTACTTATAGCAACAATATGGAAATTAGGAAACCCCTATTGCTTTGTTGCCTATCTTGACCCTCTTTCAATATATCATATCTCAAATTAATATCTTAAAATGTTGATTGTTAGATAAACATGGTATTAAGAGACTAATGGAGAGTAGCATACGTTGTTTAATTGTAACTAAAGCTTGTACTCTTGATCTATTTCTAATTTAATTTATTTAACTTTTTTAAAAAACATAAGGAAAGAATAATTAAATACTAACAAAATTTTATAGTAGTCTTTGAAGTTGATGTTTGTTATCTTATTTCAAAGATAAATATTAAAAAAGAATGGGATCTTCAATTATAACTCTAAATCCAATTAAATAAGAACGTGTGCGTGTGTGTGTGTGCGTGTGTGTGTATTATATTCTTACTGACTTCTTCTTTTTTGGAAAATTAAATGTAAAATTTTATTAAAAGTCATTAAAAAGGGACATGACAGGATTATGTCAAGAAAATAAAGTAAATATAATATCATTTCTACAATCTTTAAGAAGAAACTAGAGAATTAAAGGTTCCACTATCTTCTGAAATGGTTGCTCAAGTGTTTAGCAACTTGATGAACTACCAAAGTTTCCCTTATCCAATAATGCTTTTGAGTTAAAACATGCTTGTCAACTTTATTCTTGCTGAACAATCTCTAAATTCTTTCCCTCCAAATTACATAAACTGCACAATTAAGGCTAAGACTTAGGCAAATTCGATCTTTCCCAAGAGAGTGAGACTTATTTTTAACCCATTTCAATATATTGTTCCAATCTATCTTGTAACACCCCACCCCTATCCGACACGCACACGTACACCCTTCAGACGAACGTGCACATACATGACAGAAATGATGTACTAACTATTACACTTTCATTATATAATATGGCACCATAATTACTTCATATGTTTAACACAATGTTTGAAACCTAAAAATTTCCTCATATCATTTCATTAACCATATTTACAATGTAGCATTATAACCATCATCCATGCTTATACAATAATAGCCTTAGAGTCATAGCTCTGTCTACAAAGTATGCTATATGCATGAGGAATTAAATAAAAATTAAACTAATCCTTTAGTCCTAGCTGATCGACCTTTGAGCCATGTCCTCTATCCAACAGCTGTACAAAATCTCTTCTAAGCAATCTTAGAAGCTAGGTTGTCGCTCTCTCGAACCTAAAAATATCAGCATTGCAATTTGGTTTTGCGAACTCAGTTGAGTAACCATCCTCGATGGTTCACTGTTGTCATGCAACACACAATTTATGTCATCACATAATTCACATCATCTCAATTTTTATCACATAATATCAAGAAACTCTTTGTTCACATATAACACATTTCAGAATCCATACAATTCATCATTCCATTATAATTATGCAGATTATAATCATCAATAATCAATCACACATATCATACAATAAAAGTCTTTAAAACATTGCAATCATTCAATTTATTCATATCATATGTATATGCAATGCTTATGAGACTCAACTTCATTTAATTATATTATTATGACCGAGTGCCTTTTTCACTGTCCTGTATCTGTTGTGGATACCGTGCTCTATCATACTATCTCTTATCCATTAGGGATATAGGGCTCTTGTACATTGAACCATAGGCTCTTACTACAGATGTCTGAACTTTAAGCTCTTTTTCACTGATGACTCTGGTCACAACTGCCTTTATATTTCATGCATTCATGTAATGAAATATACCATGTGTATTCATTTTTTCACATTTGCATTCTTTTTTATTCACATTCGTCATCGGAATTTTAGTCTGGCATTCAACATAATAGTTGAGAATCATTTATTCAATCACATTTACATTCAAGTAACACTTCCAATGTTCTATTCATGCATCAAAATGCCTCAGACATTGAATATCCGGAATTCAGTACATACACATCACAATAATTTAATACACAATTTAACAAACAATTAATGTGAGACCATCTTAGGTTACTCACAATTGCTCCTTTCAGTTTATTGCCTTGAAGTCCCAATAATGTTTGGAAGCGGTCGCTCAATGTCTTATTCTATAAAATGCAATCATATACAAAATTTACACATTTAGATAAATAGTCAATCATAAGCACATTTATGAATGTATCATGTATTATGCATGTTCAATGAAAAATTTTCTGGTATGTTTCCTTAATACACTTTATAAGCAATTCCAACACTTTCCAAACATTCTTTAATCTCTAATACTCTTTACATACGTTAATCCCCTCATTCAATATCAACTACATTCATTTAAGTTCTCATTTAAACCTACATACCTCTATGTCTTACGTTTCTAATGAAATCAAATTCATACATATTGGTTTAGTATCGTGCAAGTTATAATCAAAATACCACATACTATTCTCATACCTCGATAGAACACAATTCTCAACTTCAATCCAAATTTCAAGACTCTTAAGGATATAATTCAAATTCGATTCCTTCATAAAAATGTAGCCATATGTCTCTAGTTTACTCTAGATCAAAATTCATCCAATTTGGATATTCACGTATCAAGTTATGGCCAAAATAAAGATGTATGTTCAGTAAAACATTGCATATAACATACTCTAACACAATTCATTGTCAATGTTCTATTACTTCTCTATCATTTCTCTATCCTTTCACGTTGATGATTCAGTTATACCTCAATT
>JANZXP010000008.1:17331738-17344407 GCA_027576715.1 Erythroxylum flavicans | reverse complement strand
ACTCAACAAAAAGTGAACAAAATAGTGCATGAAAAACTGATAGAGAAGAAGAACGGCCTCACCGTTCTTTGTATGGCCGATGAAACCGCCGGAAGTAATCGTCTTTTTTTCTATTCACTTACTAATTGTAATCAAAATTCATTTTTTCAATTGTTTATGTGTTGGTAATTCGAGTTCCTAAGGTTATATATATTTTATCGTGATTTATGTCTGGGCATATACAAAAAAGGAGGGAATTTATGTCTATGAATATGATTGAACCGTTGGAGCCTCCTAATTCAGTCAAATTGGTTTTTGGCTTTTGATCGTCTTGTATAGTTTCATAGTTTGGCAAGCATATATACCCCTTTGATTGCAGTTATCACTTGTTGCCAACAGTAATTTTCCTTGGTATGCAAGCCAGGACCTTAGGAGAACTGTTGATTGGAGTTTAGCTCGTGATATTTGGCCCTCTAGGAAAGTTCTAATTTTCTTCCCTTCTCTCCTCTGATTCTTAGCTGACTCAAGCTTATTATGAGGACATTTAGTAGCATAAACTGATAAATTAAATTTTCAAAATGCATTCTCTCTCACCGGCTAATGAATGGTCCTATATGGTTGCATGAATAGCGTTTCAGCTATTTTTGTTCAAGGAAGTATCTGCTTGAAAGGATCCTGCTGATGTTTCTAACTTAAATCAATCATATTTTAACGCAGGAAGAATCCCCTTTGCCTTCCTTGAAGACATCCATCAGAGATTTGTTAGGACTTATGGTCGCGCAGTTCATTCAGCCCAAGCATATGCCATGAATGATGAATTCTCTAGGGTTTTGAGCCAACAAATGGAGTATTATTCAAGCGATCCAAATGCTGATAGGATAAATAGACTAAAAGGAGAAATGAGTCAGGTAGGTTTGAAGGTTTTGTTTCAATGAATGTATTGAGTAGAGTACTTTATGTAATTCTTCATGTAGGAGGGGCAGTCACTTTGTAACTTCTTCTTTGTTTCTTCTGTTTGGATGCATGGTCCACTTTGCCTCCTTTATTTGTTATAAGAGTGGCAATTAATTTAAAAATATTGGCGTTCTATTCAAACCAGAACACCTATTTTGGTTATGCAACTTTTTATTATGACCAGGGGTGGCCAGAAGATGCTTTCTCAGGAGTGCCAAAATAATGACTTCACTTCTATAAGGGAAAGTATAATTTGTTACTAACTTGAACTCATTGGATTTTTGGAGCATGGTTCCAATAGCTCCAACCTTAATCTTTACAATGCAATGTTCATATTGTTTTTCTATGGCAATGTTAACTTTATGGTGATGTGCACCTACTTGATCTTTCTAATGCTAAGGCACGCTTCTGATCTCCAAATTGATGATTGTTCTTATAATAGGTGCGAAATGTCATGATTGAGAATATTGATAAAGTTTTGGAGAGAGGTGATCGCTTGGAATTGCTGGTAGATAAAACTGCTAACATGCAAGGCAACACCTTCCGCTTTAGAAAACAAGCTCGCCGTTTCAGAAGCACAGTATGGTGGAGAAATGTGAAGCTAACGTATGTTCACTTTCAAACCTTTTGATATGCATAACCACTTCCGTGTGAAAATGTGGGGACCGACACTATTAATGAATTTTCTGTGTTGTCAAACTGCATTTTTTTTCTTTTAATAAAAAGAATTTTTTTACATAAACTTAGCTGCCGCCTTGAGTCTAGAGTAAGATGCCAAGTTTTTTGACTAAATTCCTCGGATCTTGCAGGGTTGCTCTGATAGTACTTCTCCTAGTGATTGTCTATGTTGTGCTGGCTTTTGTATGCCATGGACTAACACTACCGACATGCCTGAAGTGAGCCTGAAGTTGAGTGAAATTTTTATGTTCTTTGTGATGTTTATTTGTTTCTATTCCGGTATATGTTTCTCCTCTCTTCCCCCCTTTAATTTAAGCCATCCCAGTTATTGTAAGGGAATTTATGTGAAGGGCGTGATATGATAGTATAAAAGGGCCTCCCATTGATAGAAACTGGTTTTGGTTTTGTCCCTATTGAAGCTTTGGCTTGCTGAGTTATGTTGACTGTTTGAGCAACCTTTTTCTTTTAAGGTATTCATGGTTGGATCTATGAAGTTTTTTTGTTTTTAACCTTCTTGTCTAAGTTGTTTTAGTGTCATGTATTCTTGTTTCATTCTAGGTTTCCCTGTTTTTACCAAGATATAGGAGTAACAATATCCATAGCCAGGGATCCGTTTGCTTGGCTGCTTCCGTTGATCTTAGGACATCAATTTCGGACTCCATGCAATCATTTATTCCACCAGTATTTACCTATTTTTTTTCAAAAAAAAAATCCAGAAGTTTAATATTGCTGAAGCAGGATGTTCTTAGTTGAAACCTTTATTTACCACAATCTAGGAGAGGCGTGGAGGGGAGAGGAGAGAAGAGAAATAGATCTTAGTAGTAGACTTGAGCTTGGTAACCTGGTAATTTGAAGCTCATACGGAGCTAATTGAACGGTACTTCATGTGGGTTGTCATGTCTTAATGAATAAATTTGTAAAGAATTGATTATTTAAAGCCTTTGCATCCCCCAAGTGATCAACAATTTATTCCAAAGCTGGGGATTGGATTTGAAAGAATTAGGTGGAGGATGTAAGTAAAGGTAGCTCTTTGCAAGCCAAAAGTGATTGAATCTCAGTATCACTCCACGGGCGCTGAAAAGTCTGGAATCTGACGCTGCTGAGCAACCGTAAAACCCATTTTAATAATTATTTTTGCACCAGATGAGTTGGGGTATGAAGTTCATTTAGGGAGGGTGTTGCAGATAAAACTTGGGGCATGTTTATACGAAAATAGAGTATGTACATTATACAACACTAACTATGAAAAAGAGTTTGCTGTCCTATCCATGTACCAAAATGCCTTAACAACATTCTTGACCTTTTTGACATGATTTTAGTCTAGTTTGTCTTCTAAAACATTTAATTTGCTCAACAAACCATCCAATTCTTGTAGTACAATCTCATAGTAGCGTGGACATTCTGTTCCCTCTTCCACGAGCGGATTGGCATGTCTGTACAGATTAGTATAACAATAAATAGTATTATACAGATCCATGTCACAGGAAGTCTGATCTCGGATACTCCTGTGCTTAAAATCTTTACTCCATCGAGCTAGAATGTAGCGAGATGGGATTTCTTCCACTCCGTTATAACTTAAAACATTCAATGCATGTCTGCAAAGATAACCTTTGTAATTGAACAGGCTGCAGATACATCGGATATCTGCCTGTCTTGTCTCGTACAAAACCTCAAAAGCTCTAATCTCCTTCTCGCTACCTTCAACTTCAACTCGTTCTTTCACAACATAAGTTATTATTGGGCCATTTACATTCACCTGCCTTGTATTGAAGCAAGAATACATCCCTTCAACTTCACGTTGAAACCTCTTAAAAATTTCTTTAGTATACGCTTTAGAGAGCTGGACCTCAAAATTGCACCTTGTTTTCAACTCCAAATCCAAGTTTCGGGACTCCAAATTTGCCATGGCTTCTTTTAAATGCTTCCTATACAAGGCCAGATCATACTTATCAAGAAATTCCTTAAAAGAGGTATGTTTATGTACATAACCATCAAAAAAGTCATTAAAACCTTCATTTTCTTGGATAGGGATCATTCCCGCAAAGAATATGTCCTTTAGGTAAACTGGAACCCAACGACGCCTCTCTTCATACAACTTTTGAAGCCATTTGTTGTCCCCAAGTCTATGCTGCCTTATCATACAATCCCAAGAAATTTCAAACTCAGCTATTTTCAACGACCTATAAACAGCTGAATTTAGTTGTTTTCTGATGGCTTCATATCCCCTCAAACCTCCCAACCTCTCTGGAAGTCTCTGCATAATATACCATGCAGAGTAACAGTGACGAGCTTTCGGAAAAACCTCCGAGACTGCACACTGCAAAGATTTAGACTGGTCAGTAATTATGACCTGTGGGCAATGCCCCTGCATGCATCTAAGCCACACCGTAAAGATCCAAACATAATATTCGGTTGACTCATGTCCAAGAAAGCCACATCCCAGTAAAACTGATTGCCCATGCTGGTTCACACCAATAAATGAAATAAGAGGAATCTCGTACTTGTTTACCAAGCAGCTTGTGTCAACAAAAACCACATCGCAATAGCCAATTGCAGTGCGGGATCTAGCATCTGCCCAAAACACATTTTTAAGGTGACCACTGTCATCAAAATCAATCAAGTAAAAGAAGTTTGGATTTGCCAATTTCATACGACAGAAGTAGTTATAAACTGCAAGCGCATCTCCTTCTTTAAGTTCCAAATGCTTGGAATGATCAACATGAGTAATACTCTCTCTTTCACCAACACTAGAGTGCCCATTACAGGCCACATCCATGAGAGCTGTCCGATACAACTTTATAGTGCGTATTTCTATGACAGGCTCCGGTGGGGGGTGAGCTTTTCTGGAGGCAATGATCATCTTTTTATGCGACTTGTAAAACCTTTTGATTTGGGGACTCACCAGATGGTTGTGCTCAAGCTCAACTTCAACTATCCTCCACCTTTTAGAGTCTACAAGCCTGATGACTATCATTACAGGGCATCCAGTTCTAGTTTCTGGTCTTGGATTGTTTGCTTCACTCTTTTTTTTGAAACCAGCACTACTACAACTAAGTTTTGCTCTATACCTTTCCTTTCTCTTTGATCTAAACCAAGAGTTGCTCACTCTGATGCCAAAGCCTTGTTGCTTAGCATAAATGTTGTAGAAATTGTAGGCTTCGTCAAAAGAATTGAACTCCAACCCCACAGTAGGTGGTAGAGGTTGCTTCTCTGGGTGTCTTTCACCAGTTTGATCATCATGCTCCACAAAGTTATTGTCTCCCTTAACTTGATAATCTTCGCCTTCATCAAAAACAGGCTCACTATTGAGGCAAACCTCTTCCATCTGAAAGCAGATTCATTGAAAGTTATTAAACATGGATTGATAACAAAAAGGGATCTGTAAAATGTTGTTAACACAAGTAAACTACATGAATCAAATTCTACATTTAATGACCAAGGTCAATGAATTGTTACTTCAAACATGTTACCGTTTCCTAAAAAAAAATAACTGTCTCAAATAAATGATGCTAATTGAAAATGACATAGCCTCCGGGTACGCTAATCTCACAGCAAGATAGAAATAGGGAAGAATAACAAGAATATATGACCAATGAGCGCAGTCGTAAAGAGATGGTGGAGGTTTTATCAGAGCATCCAACTCAACAACTAATTGACTACAAAAAGACTATGGGAATTCAGATCATGGACATACACTACTAAAGAATACAAATCTATGAATGTCTCTATTAACAAGAGATCAAGTCACTTCGGACAAAAAATTTGATGTGAAACAAGTACTAAACCGCACCCAATTATGGTTTTTAGCATCCTTGTTTGGCTGACTACAGCTCATATTTTTACACCTGAACTTGCTGTAGTCTTGTGATGAAGAGCAAAGATCAAAAGTTGGTCAACAAAAAAAGCAAATGGACAATGATGAATCGTTTTTTCCAGAAACAATTGGAACTCCAGTTTTTTCAGCATGTGTAGGAAGAGATGTTTAACATACAAGGAGCATTATAGTGGTCTTAGATCTTGAATATTCAAAGAATAAACAATAATACTTATAATAATAACCTACTAATATGTGAAAAGCCACTCAGTTTACAAAAGATAAATACCAAATATTTAAAATTCTTTTATGGATATACCAAAACAGTTCAGATTCATAACCTAGCTGGTAGAAGCAGGCGATTTCTTCAAAAGAATCATAATGTAACTCATTACTAATAAAAAAAATATTTTCGCACTTGATAACTAGAAAATCTAAATCCTTTTTCAAAAATAGTAGTTCCAAATCCAACAATACCATGGATGGTCATTTCACTTAAAAAGTTGCAGAAACTCATAGATCATCCAATTACGTACCATTGCTGTCCATAATCACATCAGCCGGCATAACAATTCTATCTCGCCATTTGAACCAGACCTTCCTTATAAACAGAGCACGATAACCTATTCATAAACCATGAAAACAAAAGATGAAGAATAATGAATATCCAAAATTACTAAATTCACTCGAAAGAACTTTATTCCATCACTGAAATACAACAGCAATCAAATTATCTTGTTCACTAAAAATTTGGAGCAGCCAACAATTTGAAAAGATCCATTCCCACTGAAAACAACACAATATCATGTGTTTTTTCTTGACCACAAACTCGAATGCTCAAATGCTTAGTTTATACGACTAACTTGCTTTTACGGATTTTTAACGTAAATCAAAACCCTAGATCAAAAGGATCAAATTCAGGCACTAAATTGAAGTTAGAATTACGGAATTTGTTGCATAGAGGCGGATGTTTAAAGCAATCTTACAGGAGTCGAACTCGGCGAGGCGAGGCGAGAATCGTCGGTGGGGAGTGAGTCACGCCTCCGAGTTGGCGTCGACGGAAGGTACGAGTAACACGGGGCTTACAGAGGTTTGGTATATCTTCCGAGTCATGGAGCTGACACGTGGGGTTTAATATTATCGTACTGAGGTAACTGTTGTTTGACGGCTGACGTGTCATTTGTTCTCTGGTCTTTCTACTTTGTACTTACTTTGCAGGTGCCACCCAATACGACAGTGGCGACTCCCCTCATTCCGGAGGATGTTTTGCTGTAATTCAGTATTTGACTTTGTTATTCTTTTTATTTTTCTTTAATTGAGTATCTCGATTTTCAGTTTAAAATATTGATTAACTTTTTGATTAATTTAATGAGTTAGATGAATATAAAGTATTATAAAATATTTTGAATTTGAGCATATCCTAATTATTAATTAACTTAGATAGTGTTAACAAAAATAAAAAATAAATTAAAAATTATTATATGTGATGGTATGTATAACTTTTGTAATTTAATGATTTTTAAATTTTTTATGTTTTAAAAACTTATATTTACCTTCTTTTATAATTTAATTTATTTTAATTCAATATTTTGAAATTAATTTCATAACAAAAGCAAATTTTAAAAATTTATTTAAAAAACTAAAAAGAAGGGGACTGTAAGGATAAATATGAAGACTTATTTTGAAATATTAAATTATAAAGAATTTTTAAGAAATGAGGAAAACCATCAAAAAGAAGTATTTTTAACATTTGAAATATTTGCAAATCAAAATAGTAGAGAAGCCTTAAAAGGATTAAAAAATTAAAAATTACATTCATTGTGTCAATGTCGTAACTTGTTGTTTCTTCATATTATCCTTTCATAGTTTAAACGTATGCATCTTCTTTAATGTATTATGCAATTTCTAATTTTGTAGTGAGCATATGTCTTCTAACGTAAATTAATTTGTGATATATTAATTAGAATACTGATGTTATGAATTATATCTATTAAAGATATATAATAATTTCATCTCTAACAATTTTATAATGTTTATAATTAATTGAATAAAATTAATAATTGAGTTCAAATTATTAATAAGTGTAAATTTTAAGATAAAACTTTATATAAAATACGTTTTTGATAAAATATTAAATTTAATTTTAAAAACAAAATTTAAAGTTCTGATGCTTTAAATATTCTAGCTTAGCATATATTATTTAAAATAAATATAAATTCATAAAAGTATGCATAATTATTATTTCATTAATCTTTAGTACTAAGATTGAGAGATTTCACTATTTATTTATCTAAATACTTCAATATATTTTGTTAAAATTTTATTTTAAAGATAAAATTAATTTTTGTTTGTACCTTTTTATTATCAATATAGAGTTATTAAAGATGAAATTGTTAAATAGCTCTGATGCATACAATTCAAAATTTTACTTTATGTATAAATTATTTTTTGCATTCATTTTTATATATTAATTTATGACAAATTTACATATAATATAATGTAAAAGAGTATTTAACACAATAAAAAATAACCATATAATTTTAAGAATAAATATATTTAAAAAATCATGAAATAGTTATTTCCAAGAGAATTAGGTGAGAATATGTATTAGGAGAGAAGTAGGAAGAATATTATCTAAAAGATTTATATTGAAGATGGCAACGAGTGAGAAATGACCATGTTAAAAGAGAATGAACTAATCATGAAAGAAGTTAAAGATCAAGAAATTTGGAGGAAATTCTAAAGCCAATAGTGATTTTTTTAAAAACAAAAACAATAGATCATGAGTTGAGTTGATTTAAGATCTGAAAGATTAAATTTCAAATTCTTTAATTGTTCAAAACGGAGAAAACTTATGAACACTATACTTCCAATTTTGTAAATTAGAAATTAGCAAAAAAGTAAGAAAAAAATCTTTGAAAATATTTTTGTCAAACCATATTTACAAAAATGACATAGCTTTGTTGTATTGCAACCTATCTGTCTAGTTAATATTTGTTAATAGTGGTGTTAGCGATAAAATAGATGTCTTAACAATTAAAAAATTATGTGTATTACAACAAAATGAAGGTGATTATATTTTAGGTTTTGATATTTTATTAGACTTTAAATTATAAAAGTATTAGGACATAGTATTATAATCTTTTAAATATCTTGGTTTTAAATTTTTTATTAGTTTACTTGAAGGCCATATGATAAAAGGCGGGTGTGTCATAATTTTTCAAACCATAATGTGTAAATATAATTTCTAAATGTAATTTAAAAATATTAACGTACAAAAAATTTTGATATATTTAACACTTTAAACAATATACACCATGACAAAAAGTCAATAATGAAGTTTAATCTAATAAAAAATAGTATGGTTATATATAAAAGGAAATATATAAACATATTTATATGAGTAACCAAAATTTAAAAAAAAGTACCAATTTGAGCTAATAGTTTATATAAAATTTGAATATTTTGAATAAAATTTTTTAAAATTTTAACTTAGTAGAGAAAATTTATAGCATCATTATATAAAGATTTAGATATATTATATCATATATGTAGGTTGATGGTCCTCGAACGACACACAAGAGGAAGATAAATTATGTTTGTTAACTTTTTATCCTATTTGTAAACTAATTAATGAATTGCATATTATAATGAATGATCAATGATTATTACAAATCCATAATGATAATCAAAAGGTAATAATAATAATAATTAAATATAATAGGAAAAGAGCAACAAATTTATTTTTAGTGTGATTCAGTCAAACAACACTTTATCTACTTCCACTCCCAAAGTTTCACTTGAAAAATTATTATCTTTTTTTTACAGTGGGTGAAAAGCAACCATTTATATAATAACTTCTTAATGGGAGAAGATTAACATTACAATTATGTTGCTTTACCACAAGTGAAAAGTAATTTTTATAAATCTTATTTAAGGTCAAGAATAATTATCACGAGTTAATAAGCAATTTGCCTATTATAATAAATATACAACTCAAAAACTTATTCTCTTAAACGAACGAATAAAGGTTTGATATGTTTATGTAATGCAAACATATACTCTCTAGCCTCTTAAAATTCTTAACAATTCTCTACTAAGCCCAACTTTCCTCTCACAACTTATATGGGGTCCATTTACACTTAAAACAATCTAAAATAGTCATTAGAGACAAAAACTATATATTAAAGTGACAAGTAATAGTTGTAAAGATCCACCATTCTGACATATAAACAAATATAATAACAAAAACTCTCATTACATAATTTTTTCCTTTAAAACTACATTATATATTTTTACTTCCTTTCAAGATACATAAGTCAATCATTTACTTATATTGGTTAACTGATATTCCCAAAAACCTAATATTGGTTGATCACAAATCTAGATTAGTTGATTAGTATGCCTAAAAGTAAATTTTGCAAAAAAAAAATCATGTTATATCAAAGATCAAAACACATTTTTTGAAAAAAAAACTTGATTTAAAATTATTTCAAAAAGTCTCCAAAAGTATGGAGATGTATTAAAAGGATTTTCTTTAATAAAGTATAGACAATATATCCTAAGTGCAAAATGATCATGAAATGATTGAACCATTGAAATGAATAAGATAAGGATATAAGAATGATTAATATAATTTGCTTAAATATTATATGCTTAATTCCTTAGGTCTTGGTTCTTCACTTAAATTACATGTGTGTTCCACTTTGCTCGTTTTCTCCATCTTTTGATTGCTAAGTTGATTTAATTGGCTCCTTTTCTCACTTTAACCTTTCATTAAACTTGAAAATTTACATATTAACTTACTAATATCGATAAAGATAAAAATATTAGAGTGAAACGTTTGTTATCATCAAAACTATAGGTTAATATCTTATTTAGTCTAATAATAACCCCCTTCTTATAATGCAAAAATTTAAGATATTGAAGAAAATAAATAAAATTGAGTAAGCTCACCTATATTAAAGAAATATGTAATACATGCTCCCTATATATATTTATTTTGATTTCGACAATGGAATTCTAATGTAGAATATAATAGGTGTGAGAAAAGATTTTTATTTCAAGTTTCCTAATATTGTATTGAATAATATTATTGAAATAATAGTATTGAATTAAATAAGATAAAAATTCATTCCCCTTTTTCTATTCTGAAAGAACAACTATAAAATAAATAGAAAATATTCAAAGTTCCTTTCTTGCTTTGACCTGTTAAAAGACATACCCCGGTGTTTTAAATTCATCTGAAAGAAGTATTGGATTATCTTTTATATATATATATACAGACGTTTGTTGGCATTCCAGCCTTCCTTCTCCTTTCAGGGCCTACCCAAAAGAGAAAGGAAAAAAAATAAATTTCTTTCCTCTATCCTTCTCCAAAAACTCTATCATTTGAGAGAAGAGTACATATAAAGTACTTATTAAGAACAATTTTTAAAATGATTCTATATTAATTTAAAGATTAATGAACTTCTGTCCCCCTGTGTACGTACAACAAATGATATTAAAACCTAAAAGAGATTAAGAGTTCTCCTTGTGTAACATTAAAGCCTAACAAATGATTTAGTATATGGCATGATTTCTTTATAAAATATGACCTGTACTGATTTTGAGCAAATATTATACTTCTTTGTTTCTTACAAGACCTATATTAAAAGGGAGTAAATATCATGCCTTTATACTTATAATGAGACCTATAATGATTATAATCTTGTCTCTTGTCATTTTTTATGATAAAGAGCCTAATATGAATGAGAAGAATGTTCCATATTCTTTTGGGATAAACCTAAATAAAATTTATTACCTTGGATATTGTGCCCTCTTAATAAGATGTTATTTGGTTATGTTAATTGGAATTATCTCTTTTGTTTTGGCTATATTATGGTTCTTAAATAGGAAAGTTACTATTAGGAGGTGACAAGTGAAGATTGCATCAAACTGAAGCATTATTGGTCAAAATCATAAATTTTAGAACAAAAGTTGACAGAATAAGCCTAATGCTAGATTCACTCTAAGAGTATGAATTCAATTAGGAAACTTATTTCTATCCCTATTATGTAAGGATTTGGATTTGTTTTTGATATCTTTTAAATATAGGGGAGGCTAGGTTTTTTTTAGAAGAAAAAGAAGGGAAAAACATGTCAAACACCTTCTCTATCATTTGCTTTTGGTCTTTGTAGTTTTCTCTCAATCTTTTATCTTTTCTTCTATTTTTGGGGTTGAAACTAAAGTCACGTGTGGCTAATCCAAATATTCTAATTGAGGGGATTCAAAACTCTAGTCGTAACTTTGTGATTGTTCTAAACATAGATTTATATTTTAATTCAAGTATTTCTTGTTTTGTGTTCTTATATTTCATGGATAATTAATATTGATTGACTTGAAATATTAATTTGATGTTGATTATTCTATGGTATTCATGAATTCAGTAATCTACAGCTATTCATGAATTTAGTAATTTATAATTGTCATGAAGGATTGGTATAAGTATGAAATAAGTTATTTACGAAATTGCATATTTAACTTACGAAAAACAAGAAAACTAAATTAAATATTTATACCTATCTCAATTATTTAATTTGGGGTCTAGTCTTTTTCACTAAGCTTATTGCTATCATTTAATTGATATAGAATGTTATTATACCCAATCAATTGATGGTAAGTTATGGTCTGAATGTTGGGTTTGAACCAATTAATTTAGGAAAATTTGAGATTTATTATGGTTATCCTAATATGTTTTAAACTAACTACTTGAATTATGAAAATTATTTTTTCTAGACCAATGATTAATGTTACAATTGGATGAGATACTTCCTTTGGATCGAAGTTAGATACCATTGAATTTCTTACTCTTTATACTTAGCTGATTTATTTTTATTCTTTTTTATTTTAGTTTATTAGTTAATTAATCATAAACCCTGACCTTTTTTTCAATTGAAATTAAAAAAATTTGCTTTTTAGGATATGCTTGGTTAATAGGTATGAGAAGGAAAGTATGGGTAAGGAATAAAAACTACATGCTTGGTAAAGAACTATGATTGAATGAATAGTGATTTCATTCCTCCATTTTGAGTGTTGGTCCATACCCCTCATAATAGAGAGGAATGGAAATCATTACTTGATATATTTATGGTTTGAGAAATTAAATAATTAATTCCTTCCCAAACACAGTGGGGCTCGAGGCTCCCAATAGATCGTTGAGCTTAAAGCTCTATCGATGGCAGCTCAGGTCACAACTGTCATTA
>JANZXP010000008.1:17298177-17319802 GCA_027576715.1 Erythroxylum flavicans | reverse complement strand
AGATTTGGAGTGTTTTAGGTAAGAATTGTGTTTGATGTTTATTTTTATGCTTTTACATGATTGATTCATGCATGAATTATGGCCTAACATGCATGACTTGCATGGATTTGTATTGTTCATGAATTGAGTATGTGTGGTCTTGAATCATGAATGAGTGAAGTTTAGAAGTTAAAGAATGAATTGATAAGTTGTTAGGAGTGAATGCTAACATTATGCATGAGCATTATATATATTTGTTGCTTTCTTTACTCTGTTATACACTTGTGTTATTTTGTGTGCGAAAGAAACACTTTAAATACTTGTGTGCTCGTGAGGTGTTTGAGGGCTAACGGAATTATTCGGTGACATTCACGTGAGAAGGCTGAATCTTTGCTTAAGCGGACCTAAGCAGGATTGCCGCGCAAAGGTGGGCGTGACTTGTGGTAAAAGTTCAAGTCCAAAGTAGACCTTTGTGACATATACTAACCATTATCGAGTCCCTTTGATTCATGCATTAAGTTCATTTTTAATAGTGGTGGAGATATGATTCGTGTGCAAGCTTATGGAAATAACTTGCTATGCTTTGATTTGAGAGCTTAATAAACCCTAAACACTTCATGTCTAAAGATTGACATCAATTAGGGGGCTCTTGTTTCATTTGATTTAATGGAATTTTTGAAATGTTTTATTTTCATTATAACAATATGTCCTATGGGTATTTATTCTTTTAATTGTCATTTTATCCTGTACCTTTAATGTGTATTGGCTTTTAGGATATTCTTGGATAACATGAAAGAAGATGAGAGGTTGTTATGAAGATGATTGATGTAAGCTTGAGGACAAGCAAGAGTTTGGTGTGGGTGAATTTGATAAGATGTTATTTGGTTATGTTGGTTGGAATTATCTCATTTTTTTCTATAGTTTTGTGCTTAGATAGGAAAATTAATATTTGTTTTGTTTTAGGAGGTGGCAAGTTGAGATTGCATCAAATTGGAGCATTATTGGTCAAAATCAAGAATTTTGGAAAAAAGTGAACAAATTATTGCAGTAGATAAGGTGCGATCATGCCTAATGCCAACAAAAGTTTGAATTCAATTAGGAAACTTATTTTTATCCCTATTATATAGGGATTTAGATTTGGTTTAAAAAGGAATCTTTGTATGATAGGAGGAGGCCATGTTTTGAGTAGCAAAATAAAGGAAAGACACATCCAACAGCTTCTCCATCATTCTCTTTTGTTTCTTTATAGTTTTCTCTCAATCTTTAATCTTTCCTTTTATTTTTTATGTTGGAATTAAAGTCATGTGTGACTAAATCCAAATATTATGATTTAAAGGGATTCAAGACTCTAATTGTAACCTTGTGAGGTTTTGTTCTAAACTTAGATTTATGTTTTAATTCAAGTGTTTCTTGTTATGTGTTCTTATATGTTATGAATAATTAATATTGATTGATCTAAAAATTAATTAGATTTTAATTATTCTATAGCTATCCATGAATTCGGTGATCCGTAATTGTCATTAAGGATTGATACAAGTAGTAAATAGATTATTTATGAAGTTGCATATTTTACTTATAAGACACAAGAAATCTAAATTGAATAGTTATCACTATCTCAATTATTTAATTTAGGCTCTAGTATTTTTCACTAAGCTTATTGATGTCATTTAATTGATATGAAATGATATCATACCTAATCAATTGATGGTTAGCATTGGTTTGAATGTTGGGTTTGAATCAATTAATTTAGAAAAAAAATTAGACTTATTATGGCTAGTTGCTTAAATTGTGAAAACTATTATTATTAGACTAACAGTCAATGTTATAATTAATAGGATAGTTTTCTTAAATTGAAGTTACATACCATTGAATTTCTTACTCTTTATATTTAGTTGATTTAATTTGATTTTTTATTTTAGTTCATTAGTTAATTAATCATAAACCCCTTATTTGGTCAATTTAAAATTAAGAAACTAGTTTTTGGTTCTCTTAGGATTTGACATGGTTCCACGTTTACTGTAAGAGTTTAGAGAATTTGAATTAATTTTGAAGGCTTTGATAATCTGATCACCTCTACGGTTTAAAATATGACCCATGATTGTATGAAAATTTTCTTTTGTGTGTGCAAATTTTGTAAATAGTTAAAAGATGCAACATGCTCATATGATGATTTAGGTATAGGCTCATCATGTAAATGTCGAGTCCTCATAAAAGTAATTTTAACATTTGATGGTGCACTTCTATAAGTGAAACCAATTCCGTACCTAGAGCTCTTTTTGGACTCTAAGCAAGGTAATCAATTTTTCACTTCCTAGATAATGATTTTTTAAGGACATTGATCTCATTTTTTAATGCTTTATTCTTACATAACAAATCATTCACTTCAGTATTGGCAACAACCATAATGCTAGATTCTATCAACTTATGTATATCACATTCCAATTTTTATTCTCATTTATACATGCATCTAAGAGTTTTTGAGTCTCTTTTTACTTGGAAAATACTTTCTTCTTTTTCATGCCCATGACTTTTGAACATTCAACTAACTTATAATATTAAACATCAACACCGTAATTATTATTATCATTATAAGAATTTGAAGAAGAGGGTACCTCATCATTATTGGCCACAAAGTATATACTTGTCACCATATTTTTGGATTCCTCACTCTTTAAACTAATAGTATCATCCTATGTGGCTTAAGTTGAAAGGACACAAACCGGATTTTTCTTTCAAGAACCCGAGTGAAGCCCTCCTGACAACCCCATGATATCCCTCAAATCGATAACTAACTCAACCAATAAGTTCTCGCAAAGCAACACGATTGCGGACAATAATAGGATACCCTTTTTCCTACATTTTTGATCATTTCATTAAAAACTTCAGCAGCATAACGATTGTATTTTGACCTTCCCAAAATTTTGAAAAAAAAACCTGCATAACACATTTTAAAGCACTTCTAATATTTCATATACCATCTCAACTTTTGAAATGGGACCTCATGTCCACATCACAAGCAATCACAAACATACAAATCTAAACATTTTAGAAACATCATTGAAGATTAAAGCCCTCATAGTTCACTAAGAAAAAGATATTTAGAATTCCAATAATATTCACAAAATCACACTTTTCAACTCTTTCCAAAATAACTTAAAACATATCACATAAATAGAAAAAATAACATAAACATAGTACTAAGTACCCAACGATACAACTAATCTTGAGACGGAGTTCCAATTATTGCAACACATGTACACATACCTAGGGTGGTTTATCTAAAAACAAAAAAAATAAGGGTGAACAGTGAGTGTAATCGGTTTACAAGAAAATTGAACTTTTCATAACAATATAACTGCAATATTCCTCAGAATAAAAAAGCTCAGCGTAAAACATTTTCCATAACAATTTATTCGTGCATCATCAAATCTGGTAATAACATAATATTTCGTAAAACATAATTTCAAAATTTCTAAAATACTATTTCGAAATGCTTTTCGAAATTAAACTTATAATATAAAATTTTTCATTTTCCTTTTTCCTTAATCAATAAACAGTGGTAGCAATAAGTTTTTTGAAAATTTTTATACTGAAAATAAGTCAACCATTAGAATTGGTACTATATGGTACCTATCAAATCACTTTTAAAAATAAATAGTGGCGGCATTACCATTACATGACTTTTCTTACTCGATATAGAGCACCACTAGTTTCTTTACCATACAGTATACTAGTCCTGAAGTCACGAAGTTGGTTCTGCATTGCTTACCCGCGACCAGTTAACCATTGGTTACACAGCCGGTTCTACATCACTTACCCGCAACAGGTTGACCGCTACAGACTAGTAGTTGTGGAACTGGTTCTACATCGCTTATCTATAACAATCACAGAGCTGGTTCTACATTGCTTACTTATAACTGGTTAACCACTATTTATAGAGTTGGTTCTACTCCGCTTACCTATAATAGGTTAACCACTATAACTATACGGATAGAATAATATGTATAAAGTCTACCGGTATACTATAGGCAAAAGCAACTCTTAGATTTATGACTCATCTTATTTTCTAAATCAAGTATGGGAGAATTCATAAGTGAATTATTTCAATGTAACTCCCAATCATATAAAATTTAACTTTCAAATTACAACTCATATATTGCCAAAGTATACACTTATGTTAGCAATATTCACTTGTAAAATATCATTTGCATAAATCTCAGTATAAATATTCATTTTATAATCAAATGATAACCATTTACATAAACTCAATTTAAAGAACACTCACATGTCATCAGTTCTTTTACAAAGAATTAAGTCATATAAAACAATTAGAATACACTCACAGTTTTGTGAACTTATCACCAAGCACACTCACACGTTTGGTGCCTCTCCTTTACCTACACAAAATGTATTTCGCTTGGGTGTTTATTTCCAAATTATGAAATAAGGCATTAAAACTATATGTTCGGTTTAATAGAATTCAAGATTTGCGTCTAATCATGTAACACACATGCTAATCATATTTCTGCTTACTTCTATAAGCTAACCTATTGGTCACTGTTTCCAAATCTAACTTCAAAAGTCACTTAAAAATCGTATTTTATCCATTCTATCTTACCAATTTCTTCAAAATACAATCTCAACCAATTTAATTCACCATATCACAATCATACATGATGAGTTACAATTATGACTCATGTTTAGAATCCATACCTCTACTTGTTCTTTAATTTTCATATAGTAAACATTCAAATTAGGTTTTGAGGTCTTCTAGACATTTGTTTCACTATGTCTCTAGTTTATATGTTACTAAAAATCATGCCATTGAAACTTATAAATCGTGAAAAATGTACCAAATATCACAAGTTATTTTAATACAGGGGGAGATCAAGTTTTAATTTTAAATCTCAAATTTCAACATCATTCATCGCGCATTAGGTCTAGGTTTCTTCTAGAGATTTTTAGTTCTATATCTTAGGGTTCACCTCCAATAAGAATCACCCAATTTGGAGTTTAGTAGGCTGAGTTATGGCCAAAACATTGGGGCTAGTTCAAGTTGACCTAAGATCGAATCCCACAACATATTCCTCTCTTATCATATTCAACTAATTCCATACAAAGAAACATAAAAGTAATACCAAGACAACATTGATCTTAAAAACATCCATCTCACTCAAAAAAATCTATAAAAATTAGAAATTTAAGCTAGGAAACTTATGACTTTTTCCTCCAATCTTTTGAGTATTGGATGAATACTTCAAGATTTCTCCAAATCACCATCAAATTCCATAAAAAATGACTACACTCTTCTTCCTCTGTCCTTGGCCAATGTTCACCCTTGACTTTTCTTCTTTTTCTTTTCTTTTTTTTGTCTCTCACGTTACTCTCTCATCACTCTCACATTTATGTTGAAAGAACGAAGCTAAATGTCTTAAGTTTTGCTTTTTATACTCATTTAATGGATTACACATGTCACCTTTCTATTTGTCATTACTGATGACATTAAACACATGTCATCATCTCATTGGTCATCTCTAATGACTCATCAATCCACTAATATCATGTAAAAAGACCAAATAGCCCTTAATTATTACAAAAAGACCAAATTGCCCCTTAATGCATTTAATTGACCAACTAACCGAATTAAATCCTGAAAACATTCCACACCTGTCTTATTTTCAAATTGACCATGAAATACTCTAATTAGGGTCAATTTTTGTTGAATGGATGCTTTTAAAATTTTTGAATGGGTTTAAAATCATCAATACCCATTATTTTCTAAAAAGGGTATTTTAGTCCAATAATTTCGAATTAACTGAGTTCTATTCACACAACCTCCGTTTTGACCCGTTTCAGTTCCTATGGACTCTAATCCTAATTTTGGAGTTTTTCATTGTATTTTGAAATTATTCGGTTGCCCAAAAAGATTTTCGATTCAAATTCGAAAATCACTAAATATCACCAAAATCATCCGGAATTCATTCAAAAGTGTCATATAAATCTTCAAAGCATATTTTAAATACCATTACTCTTCTTATTGGAGCCACTTCTTCTTCTACAATTTATTCATCTACATATCATAAATAAGGGGTGATCCAAGTCTTGCAGTGTCTAAGTGCTTAAATATTTGGATTCTTATATGGTTTTCACCTTTGTCTCTCAAACGTTTAGTAAAGACATAAACAATTTTCTTATCAATTCAAGATTAATACACTTTTTATCAGACCTTTAAAAGAATTAATGATATAAATGAAGTGAGTATGCATATAAGAAGTTGAATTATTTTTCTTCATGTGAAATAACTCATATTAATGTACTAATAAGCTCATTCAATTGTCATTTACTTTAATAGTGCTCTTATGTATGATTATAAGTGTGTATTATATCTTATGGGTGGTTTTACATATATACATTCCATTGAATTCATTTTTTCTAAGAGGAAAAACTAAAAATGCACCACTTTTTCGATTTAACATAATAAGTCTGTTTATAATTATAACTACACTCATTTCTATACTTTGTTACCATAGTCTCTATTTTACCTATAATTGTAATTCTTATTAGGACATAAGGATCATTTTGTAAAATTTTCAAAGATTAAAAAAATTTTATTCTAGTTTTTCAATAATTATGATTATCACCTTCAGAAAAAAGAGGTCTACCTATACATTTTTATTATAGCAAGAAATTGAATCAAAAATTTCCCATATCTTTTCTTAGATTTTGCTAGAAATTTAAATACAACAAATTAGACCACTCTAATACTAGTTGTCGACCTACATATGGCAAATGAAAATAATTGAAATGTGTGCGTGTGTTTTTTTTATCCTATTTGTAAATTAATGAATAAATTGTTTATTCTAATAAATGATTATGCCAAGTTTATATATGATAATCATAAAACAATTATAACAAAATTAAATAGACTAAGAAAAGAAAGACTAATTTATAAGAGTTTTGTTAAAAAAAACTTTTGGCTTACATTTACTCCTAAAGCTCTATTTGAAAATTCACTATCTTCTTCCTTGAATTGGTGAAGAGCAACCTCCATACATTATCTTCTTTACCATAAGTGAAGAGGAGCTCTCATGATCGTCTTTCTTTGTCATATATAAAGAGTTACCCTTTATAAATCTAGTTTAAACTTAAGAAGAACTACCAAGATTTGTATCCTAATCAATTTTTCTAATTATAACAAGGACACAACTCACAAACTCCTTTTCAACACAACAATGAACAAAGTTCAATATATGTTATATAGTACAAATATGCAGTCTCTAACCTATTAAAGTTCTTAACAACTCTCTAATGTGCTCAACCTTCTTACTATAACTCGTATGTGATTTATTTATACTAAAATAACTTTAAATAGTTATCAAAAACAAAAATTAGTTATTATAATAGCTAGTTTTAGTCCATCATTCTAGCACATTGCAAACTCTCAATACATACTTTTTTTCTTTACAAACCATATTGGTGGACCACTAAGACACATTGCATATATGCTCCTGTTTGCTCATTTGTTTTCCATCATTTGATTGTTCAATTGATTTAATTATCTCATTTGCTCAGTTTACTGTTTTATTAAAATTGATTTTTTTTACATATTAGCTTGCTAATATTATTAAGAATAAAAATATGAGTATATTTTGTTATCGTAAAAGCTATGGGTTAACAAAAGTGAACTACAAACTTCTATAATGACATTTATAATGCTTATATAATTATTTACTAATAAGCATTGTATTATAAACAAATTATGTCTGTTGATGAAATTTTTGTTAACCATACAAATTTATAATGCTTCATAAAAAATAATCTTTTGGCATTAAAACTAAAGCTTATATGTGCTTCCATAATAATAATAAGTAATATTACATCTTAGCTTGAACTTACTACAATATTTTATACATGTCTCTCGTAAGCTTTCAATTTAAAATTTATATTTTATTTGATGAAATCAAATCAAATAGGAACTTGTCCTTGTTATTCTTATCTTAAATTTTAGAGAGATCGTATAAAGATAACCTATAACATTAATATTGTAAGGGTCTTTTAATTTTTAAGATCATCCTTTTAGTTTAGTCTTAAATTCTACAAAATTTCTTTTCAACTTCACAATTAAAGTAAAATGATTGGCAAGATTTATGAAGTCTTGAAAGATAAAATGAATGTAATTATATTAAACCACGTACAAATATCATAATATAAGTTATTAAGGCTGTTAGTGAAATGGTGTAATTGAACCCTACTTACTAAAAAGATTAATAAGAACATAAAAATTACACTCAATTATAAGGAATTTTAAAATGTAAAGTGAAAGGCAATTTTTCATTAATTTGATGTTTGTTTATATATGAATTGATGTTGATCTTAAATCGAATTAATGAAGTCTATGATACAAAACATAGTATGAAGGAAATCATGGTGAGATCATGATAATGAGATTCTTATCATGTGCAATTATATTATTATCTAAATTATCCCTGATCGTAAGATTAATAAGATAGAACATCATTAATCCTGATAGACTAGCACATGTTATACTCTTTGATTTGATCAAGCAGTGGATCTCACAAACTGTCAGCATGAGATGTTTAGAGTTAACATGTGGATGCTTACTAAAAGTAGTAAGTACATTGGATGACCCACTATGAGATTATCATATGGATGATCTATCAAATGTCAATGATAAATCTCATCATAGCAATAGTGCATATATCCTTAGACTTGAGGTACTCAAGGATATCTTGGATACTGATCCTGTGCTTTGACATCATTTTTCGTTGCCACAAGACGAGGTCAGTCATAGGGTGGTGATTGGGTATAACTATTGGTATTCCAAGGTAATTAGGTAGCCAATAAAGGATTCACCACTCCTGATAGAAGAAGATGATACCCACGGCCTTTTGTTGGGGTCATTACTCAGGAGTCTCTGGCTAGAGCTACTATGTGTCATAAAGAGAGTCTTTAATGACACATAGAGTAATAGGATCCTAGGACAAGAACTAACATCACTTGGACTAGATGTGATGTAGTTAGTCTGGTGGGAGTTGACACATAGCCCATACTCTGAACCAAGTGAGGTATAGAATGATGAAGGGACTAATTGTACGGTAATTGTTTATGGAAAGGTTCGTAAGTCAGATAATTAACTATCGAAGAGTTCGTGCGTTAATCCACTTATATTATGGTAAATTGGCATCATGAAACCCTTTATGATTTGCTTGAATTAAGAGTTAATTCAAGTGGCATGAAACCATCCATGGTTTGCTCAGATTAAGAGTTAATTCAAGTACCCAAAATAACTGAGAACCTAAGGGTCACATGCATAAAAGATCGGATGAAAAACAAAGTATGCATGGCTGTCATTGAAGTACGCCACAATTGTACCAAAGGCACGACAGATGATGCATAAGTGAGTTTTTCACTTATATACACATGGACTAACAAGTTAAAGACACTCATGTGAGAGGATAAGGGTCTAGAAGTGTTTTGGAGATAGAGAGAAACGATCCTGAGTCTTGTTCATGTAACTTATGCAATTGTTGCATGAATCTAATTGCATGCAACATAATCTTGATTTATCTCTCCATTTGAGCATCTACTTGAACTCATCTTGTATGGTGCTCCAACCACCCATACACACTGTTTTTTCTTCATCTTTGCATAGTCTTGAATGATCAAGGTAGGTGTTTGGTGTTTGCCAAAGAAGGAGAAGATTAAAGATAGGAGGATCATTATCAAAGGTACATGTGCTGAAAATTTAAGTTCTTATAATCTGTGTATTCATACGTCTAGGATTCTGGACTTTTAGGGATGTCGTGGGGACGAAATTTAGATTTTGACACTTCCGTTGCCTTTTTGTGCATATGATGTATGAATCTATGGCTCCTTAACAATACTTTGGTGATCTTAAGTCAATGATTCATTTATGCAATTATCCCATTGAGAATTTCTTTAGACATACAATTAATGTTTCAAATGAAATTCTCATATGGGATCAGCTCAATAAACTTAATCTTTAACAAGTACTCACATGCGTTTTTATAAGTATCTCCATATTTTAGTCTATGAGATTGATTACTTCCTTCATAAGAAAAAAAAAGTGTGCTAATTTTTTTATGCTCTATTAATATCCAACCTCAATAAAACAATAATTAGAAATAATTCAAAGATAATACATAAATTCAATATAAATACCATAGTTATGATTTTATAATAGTTTTATTTATAATGTATATTTATCATATGAACTCTATAATATATATCTAAATATGTATAAGATGAATAATGCCTATAAATAGTTATGCCACTAAACTTTAAGTAACCGATTAGGGTATAAACCAACAAGTAGTTGCAAGTTTGTTCCACTGTGAATGGATCCAACTTATAAAAGAAAAAGCAACACATAATATTTGAAACGAGAATTCTCCCTCTCACAGTACGAATCCTTCTCGAACCCAAGCAACAGTTCTTCTTCTTAATCAAATGAAAACCCTCCCTCTCCTACCCTACTATTTATCTAATAAGGTCAGGATTGGACAAGAATAAGCTCAACCTTTTTTGAAGAGTCTCATGGAATAATATTACACTCCCTGCAGTATGTATACGACTCTTAAAAGTAAATCTGACCGTAGTAAAGTAGAAAATAACAAAAGATTTGTTTATATTATATAAATGACATATAACTTCTAATTTTTTATTTTAAATTAACATATAATAAGTATATAAAATAAAACTTGTTATTGATTTATAAATATTACATTTTTTATAAAATTTGAGAAATTATCTCCTTATTATAACGTAAATGGTAGAAAAGCCAATTTGAGAGGAAGGCGCAGGTTAACTAAACTATACGGCTCATCGTCCAAAGACAATATGAAAAAAGGCGCATGTTAACTAAACTACGCCGCTCGTAGTCCAAAAGCCTCATTAGTCATTTCATGCTTCTAGTCCTCTTACCCTCAAAACCACATGATATTTACCATTTTCTTTCATATCTTCAATTTGATCGTAAAAATAAAACACAAAACAGAAACAAGAGCTCTCGGGGGAGAGAAGCAATAAACACGAAGCTAAATGAAGCACACTTCAGCCGAGGCAGTTCCGTCGTCATATCCGGCCTCCTCCTCCCCCTTCACCGCTCCCACGGACCAGTCACCGCCGGCCACCACCTCTTCCTCTGCCTCTTCTTCCTCAATCCCCGCGGAGGATTTGACCGTCGGCTCCTCCCGAGACGGCAGCGGCGGCGCCCAGGAGACCGTGACCGTCGATCGTCGCGGCGAGTACTCAGCCGAGTGCCGATGGACCGTGCACAATTTTCCGCGCATTAAAGCTAGGGCACTTTGGAGCAAGTACTTCGAGGTAGGCGGTTACGATTGTCGACTACTGGTGTATCCAAAAGGAGACTCTCAGGCTTTGCCTGGTTACATCTCTATATATCTCCAAATAATGGACCCTCGCGGCACTTCTTCTTCTAAGTGGGACTGTTTCGCGAGCTACCGTTTAGCTATCGTTAACCTCACTGACGATTCCAAGACCATCCATCGCGATTCATGGCACCGATTCTCTAGTAAGAAGAAATCTCACGGTTGGTGTGATTTCACGCCTTCATCTACTGTTTTTGATTCCAAATTAGGTTATTTGTTTAACACTGATTCCCTTCTCATCACCGCCGATATTTTAATCCTTAACGAGTCTGTCAATTTCATACGCGATAATAATGACTTGCAATCGGCTTCCTCGTCCACGATTTCCTCTTCAGTTGTTGCTGCTCCTGCGTCTGATGTGTTGAGTGGGAAGTTTACTTGGAAGGTGCATAATTTTAGTTTGTTTAAGGAGATGATTAAAACGCAGAAGATAATGAGCCCGGTCTTTCCTGCTGGAGAGTGTAACTTGAGGATCAGTGTGTATCAGAGCTCTGTTAATGCTCAGGATTATTTGTCTATGTGTTTGGAGAGTAAGGACACTGAGAAGCTTGTTGTGTCTGATAGGAGTTGTTGGTGCTTGTTTAGAATGTCGGTGTTGAACCAAAAGCCTGGCTTGAACCATATGCATAGGGACTCATATGGGCGGTTTGCTGCTGATAATAAGAGTGGGGACAATACTAGTTTGGGCTGGAATGATTACATGAAGATGGCCGATTTTGTTGGGGTCGATGCAGGGTTTTTGGTGGATGATACTGCTGTCTTTAGTACTTCATTTCATGTCATCAAGGAGTTAAGTAGCTTTTCTAAGAATGGGAGCTTGACTGGAGGTAGGAGTGGGAGTGGACCAAGGAAGTCTGATGGGCACACGGGGAAATTTACTTGGAGGATTGAGAACTTTACGAGATTGAAAGATCTTTTGAAGAAAAGGAAGATTACAGGTCTATGCATCAAGAGCAGGAGATTTCAAATTGGGAACCGTGATTGTCGCCTCATTGTTTATCCCCGAGGTTTGTTTGATGTCATTGTCCTTTTATATTAATTTTTTTTTACCTAATTCATTCATGTAGTTGAGTAATGTTGATCAGTCTAAGATGAAGGCATTATGCCATTCCTAGCTTGCCGAATGAAAAGTACTAGTTCGGACATCAATTTTGATAGACAATTCTTATTGCTTGTCTGTGATTATGGCAACTTTAGATTCAATTTACTGTTAAATTTAGTTGTGAAATATAGTTAATTTGATCACGGAGCTGCTTGTTACCTTGTATTAGTTGCTCTAAGTCCGTTAAGCAATAATGTTTTAGATATGCCATTTGATGGACAAATAGATGACGTGACTATTACAGTCTTTCATTCAGTTTATCCTCCTTTCTCTATCAGCCATTGTTTCTGTGACCTTGTGTTTGAGTCTATTTGTTGTTTCTTTTGTTCTCCTAACTGGAGTCATTTCTGACACATGAAATTGCGGTTTGTTTTATATTGGTTTTCATGAGACACATGAACCAAACTGAGAGTACTTAGTTTTGTTTATTGAGTGAATTGAAAAGAATTTACCATATCCTTGGTGGTTTCAGGTCAGTCTCAACCACCATGCCACCTTTCAGTATTTCTTGAAGTTACGGATTCACGAAATACTTCCACTGATTGGAGTTGTTTTGTGAGCCATCGATTATCAGTTGTGAACCAAAGAGTGGAGGAGAAGTCTGTGACTAAGGAATCTCAGAATCGCTATTCAAAAGCTGCAAAAGATTGGGGTTGGCGTGAATTTGTGACACTCACTAGTTTATTTGATCAAGATTCTGGGTTTCTTGTCCAGGATACTGTTGTATTTTCTGCTGAGGTTCTCATTCTCAAAGAGACATCTATATCACAAGATTTAACTGATGAGGACACTGGATTCACAAATGCTGGTTCGCAAATTGATAGGGTTCCAAAACGAAGTTCATTTACGTGGAAGGTGGAAAACTTTTTGTACTTCAAGGAGATAATGGAAACCCGGAAGATCTTTAGCAAGTTCTTTCAAGCTGGTGGATGTGAGCTGCGGATAGGTGGGTACTTATCTGTGGTCATTTGCTGATGCGTTAGTGTTGTACCCTTTCATTATTCAACTGATGGTGCATATTTTCCCAATGCAGGTGTGTATGAGTCTTTTGACACCATATGCATTTATCTAGAGAGCGATCAATCTGTTGGTAGTGATCCAGATAAAAACTTTTGGGTCAGATACAGAATGGCGGTGGTAAATCAAAAGAATCCAGCAAGGACTGTGTGGAAGGAATCTTCGATTTGTACAAAGACATGGAATAATTCTGTTCTGCAGTATATGAAGGTATCAGATATGTTGGAAGCGGATGCTGGGTTCCTTGTGCGTGACACTGTTGTTTTTGTTTGTGAAATACAGGACTGCTGTCCATGGTTTGAGTTTTCAGATTTAGAGGTTGGTAACAGTTCCTTCTGCCGTAACATTCCTTCCCCCCCAATTTTTCTTTCTGTTTTTTTCTTAATGTCTATGGACTGTTGCAATATCTTTGATGGTTCAGAAAATGGAGAAGAAAATTGATACGAAAGAAAATAGGATTTAGGAAAGTGATGGAGAGAGAGAGAGAGAGAGTGTGTCAAAAATGAGAGAGACGTTGTGTCAAAAAGAAAATTTTGAAAAGTGAGATAGTTTAGGGATTTGAATTCATCTTGAGATGTGTGGGGAATATATGATAATTGGAGTGTCAGCTATGTATATCATCGTCTCATTCTAACTCTAAGTCTTGATATCCTTAGAACGTGGTTGGTTAACTTGTGAGCTACTATGCTTTGCTTCTCTCCATGTAACTTTTGCCATCTTGTGGTTTTATCCCACTAATAATGTTGTGCTTTTACCTCAGTTCTAAAGTTAATTATACGGACATATCATCTCTTATTGATAATTACCTGCCATATGTTATTGGGGAGGGAATCTTTTTCGTGTTTGCACAATTAGATTGCTAGGTTTGTTTGTGCATCTTATTGTTACCCATATCAGTGTAGTTGCAAAACTACATAAATGTGTAAATGTCATAATCTTTTATATTATCAGTCTCACTTATCTAATTACCCTGATCTACATCAATTTTTTTCAGTCTCATATTCTTTCAGTTTATAATACTATGATTACTTGAACTAAGTTAGATGAATCAACCATGGATGACCTTTTTAATTTTGTCTCTTCTCCATGCGTTAAAAGGTTTTGGCATCTGAAGATGATCAGGATGCTTTAACAACTGATCCTGATGAACTCATTGATTCTGAAGACAGTGAAGGAATAAGTGGAGATGAAGAGGATATGTTCAGAAATCTTCTTTCTAGAGCTGGATTTCACCTCACTTACGGAGACAATCCTTCACAGCCACAGTTAACCCTGAGAGAAAAGCTTCTAATGGATGCTGGTGCTATTGCTGGTTTTTTGACTGGATTACGTGTTTATCTTGATGATCCTGCTAAGGTAAAGCGCTTGCTTCTTCCAACCAAGCTTTCGGGGGGCAAAGTTTTACAGCAGGCAATTATTGATCTACTATTGGACATAATGGTCGAATGCTGCCAACCTTCCGAAGGAAGTTCTAGTGGTGATTCATCAGATGGTTGCTCTAAACCTTCTCTAGATGGCAGTGGTGCAGCCAGCCCCTTGGAATCTGATAGAGAAAGTGGAACAAGAGAATCCATTCAATCTCCTGTTTATGGGAGATTGGATTCTGGTGTAGATAATTCTATCAGTGCCTCTGCTGTGCAAAGCTCTGATACAAGCAGGGTTGATATTCCTGGAAAAGCTATTCCTGTACAGGCTATTTATCCCTCACTTGCAGCAACAGGAGGTTCAGTGGAAAATGCTTTTCTGAACTCTAAGGTATGATTTTACTGCGTAGGAATTTAGCTTCATAGCTTTAGTTTTGGCCTCGACTATCCATTTGAAGAGATTGAATTTTCAGACCAAGTGGCCAGAGCAATCCGAGGAGCTGTTAGGACTGATTGTAAATTCACTGAGAGCCCTTGATGGAGCAGTTACTCAACGCTGTCCTGAGCCAAGACGAAGGCCTCAGTCTGCACAGAAAATTGCTCTTGTTCTGGATAAAGCCCCTAAGCATCTGCAGCCAGACCTTGTTGCTTTAGTACCCAAATTGGTAGAGCATTCAGAGCATCCTTTAGCAGCTTGTGCACTTCTTGAAAGACTCAAAAAGCCAGATGCAGAACCTGCACTGAGGATACCTGTAAGATAGCTTTTGGGAAGCATACGTTTTCGTTGCTTTCATGGAACACTTTGTTGTGTCAACATATTTCTTTTTATTTCAGGTTTTTGGTGCCCTTAGTCAACTTGAATGTGACAGTGACGCATGGGAGAACATTCTTTTTCAGTCTTTTGAGCTTTTGGCAGACTGTAATGATGAACCACTTGCTGCTACAATTAATTTTCTTTTCAAAGCTGCATCACGTTGCCAACATCTTCCTCAAGCTGTATGCTTTTTATATTTTCCTTTTCATGGAAATTTGCTTTGTTTCTTGCAGTTTATCCCTCTTCGATATTTAACTCTCTGTTCTATTTTTCAGGTTAGATCAGTTCGTGTTAGGCTAAAGAACTTGGGAGCTGAAGTGTCTTCTATTGTGCTGGAATTTTTGAGTAAAACAATCAATAGTTGGGGAGACGTTGGTGATACCATACTTAGAGATATTAATATTGATGATGAATTTGGAGATGACTGCACAAAACCACCTCATGATCTTTTCTTATTTGGTGAAAATGGGTCAAATTCTGATAGTTTGCATGTGGTGGACAAACGGCCTTTCCGTGGAAGTCGTCATTTTTCTGATATTTACATTCTCCTTGAGATGTTGTCTATACCTTGCCTTGCTGTTGAAGCTTCTCAAACATTCGAGAGGGCTGTAGCGCAAGGAGCTATTGTGGGCGAGTCTCTGGCAATGGTTTTGGAAAGGCGCCTTGCGCAGACATTGAATTTCAGCACTGGATTTTTAACTGAAAATTTTCAACATACAGATACTGTAATAGAGGGAGAAACCACTGAACAACTTAGAGTCCAATCTAACGACTTTACCGTTGTTCTTGGTCTTGCTGAAACGTTGGCGCTTTCTAGTGATCCTTCTGTTAAGGGGTTTGTCAAGATGCTTTACACAATCTTGTTCAAATGGTATGCCGATGAATCCTACAGAGGAAGAATGCTGAAAAGACTTATTGATCGTGCCACCAGTACAGCAGATAATGGTCGTAACGTAGATTTATACTTGGATATATTGGTTCTCTTGGTCTGTGAAGAGCAGGAAATAGTTAAACCTGTTCTGAGCATGATGCTGGGGGTTGCTGACCTCGCCAATGTTGATCGGGCAGCACTTTGGCACCAGTTAGGTGCTAGGGAAGATGAGATTATTCGCTTACGTGAAGAGTGGAAGGTAGAAATTTCTAATATGGTTCAAGAAAAAGCAGGTCTCTTACAAAAATTGAGTGAATCTGAAGCCTCTACCAACCGGATCAAGGTACCCAGAATTGTAATTTATTACGAGTATGCATAATGACTGACAATCCTAATAACTTTTTGCACTTATTTTAACTTAATTATTTTCATCAAATGACAGTCTGAATTGAGGGCTGAGTTGGATCGATCTGCACGGGAAAAAAAGGAACTCTCTGAACAAATACAAGAAGTTGAGAGTCAGCTTGAGTGGGTGCGTTCAGAGCGGGATGATGAAATTAAAAAACTCAAATCTGAGAAGAAAGTTCTTCAGGATCGTCTTCATGATTCTGAGGCACAACTTTCCCAGTTGAAGTCCCGGAAAAGGGATGAACTAAAGGTAACATAACTTCTTTGTGATCATCATTATATTCTTGTCACCATTTCTGCTGTATCTTTTACTTTTCAGATTCACCGAGATCATATGTATTTTTTTACCTTTTTAAACATCTCATCTTTTGCACTGCTGAGAGCACTTCGTGCAACTTCAGAAGGAATTTGGGGAAGCTGGCATGAATTTGTCCATGACTCGTAGCTTCATGTATGAGGCTTGCTATCTTATGTGTTATAACAGCTGCATTTGATTTCCCGTAGGCTAGTACTGTCCACGGCAAACTTGTAAAAGTTTTAGCATGACATTGGTGTGCTAGTTTCTGAGCCATGAAATACTATTAGTTTCTGAGTCATGAAATACTATCTATTTGCATCTTGGTATTGCTTTTTGGTTTGAATCAGATTCTTAATAAATGCCCTTCGCATATGCACTTGGTTTTTTTTTCGTAGAATGCTGCTTGTGAATATCTGCTTAAGGAGATGCAATTGAGTGGAATTGTTTTGGCTGAACTAATCTGTTCTTGTCATAACTGCTGCTTAGTTGTTTTCATATGTTACTTGCGAGTGGCATTGGCTTCTATCTTCCTAAACTTGAAATTATTCTATGAATTTCATAGAAAGTAGTAAAGGAGAAAAATGCTCTGGCTGAAAGGCTAAAAAGTGCTGAGGCTGCACGGAAGAGATTTGATGAAGAATTAAAACGATATGCCACTGAGAATGTGACTCGAGAGGAAATTCGGCAGTCATTGGAGGATGAAGTTAGGAGGCTGACACAAACAGTTGGGCAGACTGAGGGGGAGAAAAGGGAGAAAGAAGAGCAAGTTGCTCGCTGTGAGGCATATATAGATGGAATGGAATCAAAATTGCAGGCTTGCCAGGTTTTATTTACTTCATTTATTTTCTGAACTTACCTGTGCTTCTTATCATTAAGACTATCATGTTCTTCTTCGCTGTTGACTACTTGATTTTTATGAGCTGTTATTTGATTGATCTATTGTAGTTTAATGGATGAGTGAAACTATACCACCTAATGTCTTGTTGACTCTCTTTTGTTTGAAATTTTAGCGAATGACAACTTAACCTTTTTATATTAGAACCATAAGATTGGTAATTTACTTTTGGGCATTCTTGAAAGCTCGATAATCATTAATCTTTAACTTGTATTCTCTAAAGAAACTGCGCCAACCCCCTTGGTTCTCTTATCTTCTCTAATGCCTGTCTGTTTCTTTACAGCAATATATCCATACTCTTGAGGCTTCACTTCAAGAGGAGATGTCACGACATGCTCCTCTCTATGGTGCTGGATTGGAAGCTTTGTCAATGAAGGAGTTGGAGACAATTTCACGTATTCACGAGGAAGGGCTCAGGCAGATCCATGCCCTCCAGCAGCGAAAGGGAAGTCCTGTTGCCAGTCCTCTTGTTAGCCCCCATGCCCTGCCTCACAATCATGGGCTATATCCCACTGCTTCTCCTCCGATGACTGTTGGATTGCCCCAGTCCCTTATTCCAAACGGTGTTGCAATCCACGGAAATGGACACGTAAATGGTGCAGTAGGACCATGGTTCAATCATACCTGAAAAAATTGCTTGTGTTCCTCAAGGCATTTGTTCGCTTAATAGAACCAGGTGACATCTCAATGTGGGGATGTTCTTTTTGAGTTCTTTCTTGGCATTTAATTGAGTGATAGGGCTGTTGGAGCTCTTTTGAGAAAAAGAAAGAAGAAAAAATAATAGTCTCAAGTATAACAGGGAATGGAGCGACGGAATACTGCTTTAGGATTTCAACGCGAGGAAGTCATTCCAATAGTTATTGCAATTGCAAATGCCATCACATTTTTCTCTTAATGAATTTTGTTATAGGCCTCAATTTTAATGTGGTTTTTGTTAATATTTTTAAGACTGGATTGGAAGTTAAATGGATAAGATAAGAGAGTTAAAAGATTCAAAAGGTTTAATTGATATTAGAATATTATAAAATCAGTTTAAAATTATATAAAATTAAATAATTTGAAATATATTTACTTATAAAATAATTTAAAATTTAATTAAAAAGAAGAATGTTAAATAAAAATAATTAATTTATTTTAGTTTATAAAATTGATTAGTTTACGAAAATTGAATAATTAATTAATTGATCGATTAGTTTTTAATAATAAAAATTATTAAAACAAATTAAATTAAAGATTAAAAATTAAAATAAAAAGTTGATTAATTTAAAATTTTTAACCTTGAATTTCATTTTATTATTTTTACTTTATTTCATTCAAATACTATAACAAAAATATGTTTGAGTCTTATTTTCAATATTATTTCATCTTTTATTTGAATGCTTTTATTTTGTAAAAATCAGGTGCTAATGAAACAATTTTAGTGAAATTGGATTGTCTTAATTCTAGCGTGATCGCGCCAAAAATTCGAGTTCTTAGATTTGAATCGATAAACCTAGTTTATTTTTTTAATTATTAATATTTATTGTTATATTGGTCCTAGGAATTATCTTAAATGAGTTTAATTTTTTAGTTAATAATTTTTATTGGCCTATAATATGAAAGCCCACGGGTGAATCTTACTTCCATGTCTAAACTATTAGCATATATAAGAATGTCACTAAGGCAAACTCTTCATGATGTCTCGAGACGATTAGTCAAATGGTCAATAGAGTTGGAAAATTCGATAGTATTATATCCCGAGAAACCCTTTAAAATCTCAAGTTAAAGCATATTTCATGGTTGAGCTAAAAGAACCACCTCGTCACAAAGAAATTAGGAAAAATGTTGCAATTACATAAACATGGATGATACAAATCGATAGTGAGAGAGAGAGAGAGAGAGTCAGGAAGTCCTATATAGACAAGTGTTATAATATGCAATCAGACATGCCTTCTACAGGGAAGCATAATATTAAACCCTCCTAGTTGTGAGCTCTTTTAAGTTAAATCCGTCATTTGGAGCCATAAATTTAATTCATGGCTAACAACAAAATTTTTCCTAAAACGACAATGAAATTAGTCACTCAAGTTTAAAATTTCAATACCTTTTAGTGAATATATATAATATTCTAAAGATAATCACCTTTAGTACTTTTGTACAAATTTTATTTTGATTAATAAAGTGAAAGACATTTTTTTCATTGATTTGATATTTGCTTATATATGAATTGATATTGATCTTAAATCGAATTAATGAAGTCCATGATACAAAACATAACATGAAGGAAATCATGATGAGATCACGATAATGAGATTCCTATCATGTGTAATTACGTTAGTATCTAAATAATCCCTAGTCATAGGGTTAATAAGATAGGGCATTATTGATCTAAATAGACTGGCATATGTTATACTCCTTGATTTGATCAAGCAGTGGATCTCAGAAACTGTAAGCATTATTTGTTTAGAGTTAATATATGGATGCTTACTAAAGGTAGTAAGAACATCGGATGACCCGCTATGAGATTATCATATGGATGATCTATCAAATGTAAATGATTAATCTCATCATAGCAATGGTGGAAATATCCTTAGACTTAGGTACTCAAGGATATCTTGGACACTAATCATGTGCTTTGACATCATTCCTTGTTACCTTAAAACGAGGTCACTCTTAGGGTGGTGATTGGTGATAGCTATTGGTGTTAGAAGGTAATTGGGTAGCCAATAAAGAATTCACCGCTCTTGATGTAAGGAAATCATACCCACGACCTCTTGATGGGTCATCACTCAGGAGTCTCTGGCCAGAGCAGTTATGTGTCATAAAGAGAGTCTTCAATGACAAATAGAATAATGAGATCCTAGGACAAGAACTAACATCACTTGGACTAGATGTGATGTAGTCAATCTAATGGGAGTTGACACATAGCCTATACTCCGAATCAAGTGGGGTATAGTATGGTGAAAGGATGAATTACACGGTAATTGTCTATCAAAAATTTCATAAGTTGGATAATTAACTATCGAAGAGTTCGTGTGTTAATTTAGTTATATTTTGGTAAATTGGCATCATGAAATCCTTCATGATTTGATTGAATTAAGAGTTAATTCAGTGCCTAAAATAACCAAAAACCTAAGGGTCATATGCATAAAAGATCAGATAAAAAACAAGTATGTATAGCCTAAGTTAAGCAGGTCATGATTGTGGCTTATAGGCCACGATCACGACAGAAGCCACGAAATGATATATAAGTGAGTTCTTCACTTATATACACGAGCTTCTTCCACTTCTTACACAAACAAGTGATAGCATAAGGGCTCTAGAAGAGTTCTAGAGTGAGAGTGAGGTGTCTTGGTTCTTGTTCTTGAAATTCATGCAAATGTCGCATGAATCAAAGTGTATGCAACAAGATTCTTGACCTATCTTCTATCATCTTGAGCATCTACTAGAACTCATCTAGTTTGGT
>JANZXP010000008.1:17268430-17287475 GCA_027576715.1 Erythroxylum flavicans | reverse complement strand
TCACTATCTCTTTCAACTTTTACAAGTATTATTTCACACTTCCAGAGCCTCTTTAGGTCTCTTTCACAAAGTATTCTATATCTTTTATCTTAGCCTCTTCAGGTTATAGCCTTCCCTTTCACTGAAAAGATTTTGAGTTTTCTAAACTCTCGTTACAGGTCGACTTGATCTCTCTTCTTTCTTCTTTTCACATAAGCTATTTTTTACAATATCGTAAGTAAAAAATTGAGAGTTGAAGGTTCAGAGTTATAAGGTTGTGTCTTGTATATATTTTATATTTTTTTGTTTATGACTATAAATGATATTTATAATCTAAATCTCCAACGGTCTTCTTAAAAACAACTTGTAGAATCTTCAGAGATCAGTTGAATTTTGAGTCCTATAACAAACTCCAACTAACTAACTAACTGACGTTGCAAGTTATTCTTTAATTATAACGTCTTGATTTGTTTTGTATAATTCATCTTATGTCTTCACTTCATCTGATGTCTTCGCTTCATCTAATGTCTTCGCTTCGTCTGATGACTTTGCTTCATCTAATGACTTCATTTTGTCTAATGACTTCGCTTCTTCTAATGACTTCGCTTGAATATTATCTTGACTTGATAATTTATGCCTCTTACATTTATCTGCACACTTAACAAACTTATCAAAACAGTTCACACACTCTTCTATTATTATTATTATTATTTGACTTTTATCAAAATCAATAGAAGGAGTAAAGTCTCCTTCACTAAACAGTTAGGTTAATATAAATCCTCTAGATTAGGGTCAAACCTAATAGTAGAATTCATATATGCAATCCTAGGAACTTTAATTAGAAATATTTCAGTTAATCACCCTAAGGTTTAGTTGTTAGTAGTCCCGAGAGAGTTATTAAGATAAGATAGGAATTTCTATGGTCCAGTAGTTAGTAAAATAATTGCATGATAGAAGGTATTCATCACCTAGATAGTAATCTAAGATAGTTAAGTTTTCTAAGTAAGTTCCTTAGTCTTTTGCATTCTTTATTATTTCCTATTTTTATTATATTTTATTAAGTTCTAATTTTAATTAAAAATAAAATACTCAATTCGTAGGTTAGATAATAGCAGAGCAGTAATTACTAGTATTTATTGTCTTCGTAAGATCGACCCGTACTTGCCTATGCTGGCTACAGCTGCATCATAGACCGTCAAGATCTCACCTTGCCTTAAGTTAATGTGATTTAAAAACTTAAGAAAAAAATGGTTACTACTTTAACATCAACACTAGAGTAACAGTAAGCATGTTAACAATTTATCCCATGTCAAAATAACTACTTTTATTTTTAAAAGCATTAGCTATAGATTGAACAATATGGGTGATTGTACAAACTTTTGCATTAGTGTCCATGCACCACAAAATGAATAATTCTTTGAAAGGACATTTTTTACTTTCTGATTTATTAAAAACAAATTTGGCACATAAACTTATGTAGTAATAAATGCTTAGGAGTAAGAATGACAATATTATGAGCATTTTGAGCACCAAAGTTATCCATCCCAATTAAATGTTTCCAATACCTCTTAGTATGAAAATCGTCATATTTTTCAATTATGTTTGATTGAGAAAATCCACTAATTTTAACCAAAACATCATAATTCAAATGATATAGTTGACCCCTCAATCGAAACCAAAATTCAGTCAAATCCTGTGGCATAAATTGTAAGGTAGTATAAAATTCAAGGTTAATTCCTTATACATAATATAATAAGAATCAATAAATTTGTCCCATTGAATTTTATGACTCAAATTCTCAACCTTGTCTTTTAATCCTAGATTTTATAAAAATGTCAAAATCAAAATATTTAAGGGCACTAACAACCCTCGAGTTAAGAGTTTGGAATCCGATGCCTTCGTCTTCCGAATAAATCAAAAAAGGAGCTTTAAAGCTCGTAGCCCTATCATGTGCTCCTCTCCCTGCCACTTGTGCTTTTACATTCGATTGTGATTGTTTAGCATTTTGTTTGATTCTTGGCATCGTAAATAAATGTATACCTACAAAATAAACTAAGAATGCAACAAAATACACCAAAAACACCCAAAAAAAAGGTGAATATATCAAACAACTATAAGATTTTGTAAAAACCACTCCAAAAATGTAATATTTGTGTGGAAATTATGAAATATATATGAGGAATGAAAATCTAGTTGAAAGGTGCAAGAACATGTGAGATAAGGTGTATCTGAAAGATGAGAAAAGATGAAGATATAGTGTTAGGGTTGAAGAAAGAGGGGTAAAATGGGGTTTCGCAAGTGAAATTTAGGTTTTGGCTTGGTCTGACCGCATATCATGATAATGACATGGTGAACCAAATTTCAACCATGATCATAACATGCTCAAATTTGTTACCCTTATCCCATTTCATCATTTTTTTTTCTTCATTTAGCCTCCGTTCTTGCTTCTCTAACTTATACTAATTTTGAAAATAAGAAATTTAGCCATCTAGACCACTCTAAAAACATTAAAAATAAAACCCAATACTAGAATTCAATATGAACCTAATTACCAAAATTTTCTAGGTTATGGTCATTAGCTTGACCATTCATCATTCGAAACATTTTTAATCATTGGAAAGGAAGGAAATTACTTCCCCTTCTTGCGAAAATATTCCTCCAAGATATGGTTTGCATCTATACCTGTTCACTTTAAAGGTTTCCTTATTTGATCTTCTAATTCTAAAGCTCCACGAGCAAATACGTAGGTTACTTTGAAAGGCCAGAGTTTAGCCCTCACCTAGAAAGGTGTATCTAAGATATGTGGATAAAGGCTTAAGCTCTAGAGTTGGTGGTTTCTTAGTGGATCGTGGTATGGGTGTGTAATAGCCCGTTCCTATACTTAAGGATTAATTGTTAGATTGAGCCATATCATGTGAGAATATATGAAGAGCATTCCATTGGCATGCATTATATTAGCATACACACATATGAATCATGATTTAGGAAACATTGCAAGATAGTATATGCACTCAATTGACATGTTCCAGGGTATGGAATAGAAATGAATGTAATATGAATGTGCATTCCCAATGTTTTGCATTTTTATTTACTAATAACATGAATTGATGGATTATAATTAGTGAATTAGGAAATTATTGTCACAATTAAGTAATTGATGAGGTGATATGTGCATCTAATATAAGAAAAATGTTAAAGAGCAAGACAAATTGATACATGGGAAGTTAGGTTAATTAGGCTTATGAAATGGTGAAATGTGGCATTAGGAAAAAGTGACAAATGACTCAGTAAAATGGATGATGAGTGGCTTGACAAGTGTCAGTCTAAATTTGTGACAAATGGCACCTTATACTTGTGAAATGTGGAGCAATAGAATGGTGACATGTGTAGCTTTACAAATGGTGACATATATAACCTTAAAATTGGTGACATGTGTAGCCTTACAATTAGTGACATTTGTAGCCTTATAGGTAGTGACATATGGAGGCTTAAATGAGTTACATATGGACCCTAAAGTAAGTGGCACATGGATTAATAGAATATTAACATATGGACCAATAGAAGGATAACATATGTACTAATAGAATGGTGATATAGACCGATGGCATGATGACACATGACTTAGTTTGAATTTCTTTGAATTTTCTAGAGAAAATGAATGAAAAAGGAAATAGAAGTGAGAGTGAAGGTCTGCCATAAGGTTAGAAGAGGGAGAAAAACGAAAATAAGAAGAGAAGGAGAGAAAAAGGGGGAGAGAAGAGGAGAAGGAAAGAGGTTATCAAGGTAAGTTGAAATTCTTGTTTCAATTTCATCTTTTCCTTTCGATTTGTCTTTCATATCCTTAGAGCACGAATTTGAAGAAAATCAAACAATGAAAGTTGTAGATATAGGTCTTAACTTGACCTCTGTGAAAGTGGCTTGAGAAAAGCGTGACTAGAGCTCGAGTTATGTCTATTTCCCCAATACTACCTGTGATAGACCCCTGTGCAGGAATATGTTAGATGAAATGTTTCCACTGAACAGGCATCTATATTTTAGCAATATCTAAATTTGTAGATATATTAATGGGATGATTTCTAATTCAGATTAATAAACTAGAGACATATGGTTATAATTTTCACGAAGGAATTGAATTTGAATTCTGTCTATAAGGGTTTTGAAATTTAGCTTGAAGTTGAGTACTGGGTGTCATCGTTGTTCGAGAATAGTCTATAGTATTTTGGGTATAATTTGCAAAATACTAAACCAAACTACATGAACTTGATGTTGTTAGAAACATAATACATAGAGGAACATTTTTTTAGAAGAAGCTGTTGCCTAAATACCTCATTTTCTAGGTCAAAATGATACAAAATAGACCTGAAAATAGAGTTGGAAAAGCTGAAAATGGGAATGGTTATCAAGTGAAATATACTTCTTTTATGTGTGGTTTGACACGACAAATAATTAGGTGCTTTCCTATGATGCATTTAGGCTTGAATGAAGCTTGAATTGAACTTAGTGGATGATGAATAAAGTGATTAAATATGTGATATGTTTGAAGTGATAATGGAAGTTATAACTTAAGCATGGATAGTTGATATCATTGAGACAAATTCTAGAAAGTTGGAGATGTTATAAAAATGAAAATAATCGTATATAGCTAATACGATTCAAATGAGAGTAATATGTATTAAGTAAAGGTGAATGAGAATTGAATACTTTGTGATCTTATAATCTTAGAGAAAGAATTGGAAAGCATGTATGTGATAGACATATGATTGATAATATTAGATTAACCAAGTTCTTTTATCTATGAACCTAAGTGTAATCTTGACATACACAAATGATGCTATTATTGGTCAAGTGATGTGATTTGGGATAGATATCTAGAATAGTCAATTAAGCATGCATTGAACATGATACATGTAAATGTGCATGGTTGAAAAATTATATGATTGATCAACATAGTAATATGTGGATTATGTGTGTATTGTATGATATAAAAGCACAAGTTGACCAACAACATCCATACATTGCTGGATTATCAAGGCAATAACTCAGCTAGAGCATACTATGAGTTAACCTATATTTGTCAACTCCATTATATGTGCTTTTCTATTTGAGTTATATGTGTAGTGAGTTGACTTAGATGTATTTCACTTGTTTAATTTTTACATATCAAACTGTTACTAGTATGATTATGATAATTCCGAACATTGATTATCCGAGGAGATCATTATTCGGGATTGTATTGGAAATGCTCATTGTATGTAAATTTAACTAAATAAGTGATACTCAACGTTATTGTTGAATGCCAGACCAAGGTCCGATGATAAATGTGAATGTGAATGGAATAAGTGGTACTCAACGTTATTGTTGAATGCCAAACTCTGATTCGATGATTATGATAAATGACTGTGCACACCGAATGAGAGTGATTGATAGCACATTATTTGAGATGATGCATTTCATGACAATGATGTGGATGATCAAATAAAGGAGTTGTGACTATAGTGACCAGCCTGAAAAGAGTTTAAAGTTTGGAATATGCACAAAGAGCCACAGGCTTAGTTGTAAATGTGCTCGATATCCACAAGGGATATGGGTCAGTACCTAAAATAAGCTCGGTATCCACAAGGGATATAAGTCAGTAACTAAAATAAGCCGGGTATCCACAAGGGATATCGGATGATTAATAGGCACTCGGTCACAAAAAAACTAAAAATGAAAGGAGAGTCTTATGTGCATTGCATATATATCTTTACATGTATCATGTGAATAGTTATGAAAAGTTATTGAATTGTGATGACACAATGATGTGCAACGTTTATGTACATGTTGATGAGGTGAATGATTATATTATTTTGAAATGATTATATGAAACGTTTGTATTCACAATGTGTTTATTGAAATATGTATATATTGAGAGTTGGTATACACAATTAGAAGATGTGTTAAATGAGAATTGATTCTGAATAATATGATATACATGTGAATTTGGTTATTGCTTGTAATATTTGTGTCCAACCATATGTGAGCACATCAATGATGATTTACTTACTGAGTTCGCAAAACTCAGCCCAAAATTAAAATATTTTTCAGGCCTAGAGGAGTTACCAATTAGATCAAGTGGAGTTAACCACTGCATTCGGATAAGAGTTAGAGGTTGGGATCAGTTGTACCTGCATATGTCTATAGTCTTTCTTTTGTATTTTAAAATTGCATTCAGCAAATTTTGTACAACATTTACGCAAATTCAAAAGTGTAATAACTGTATGACTGGAAATGTTTTGTATTGGGCCCAGTTGATTATTGGAATATATGATGAAGTATTAATTATTGTAAAACTTGCGACTGAAAGTGTTTTTGAATAAAATGGGCCAAGAATGGTTCTTTGCTTTCTAAAAATGCGTATGCTGTGTGAAAATTTTTGCAACGAGTTTAACTGACTGTCCTAGCATTCCACTCTCGTAAAGTATGTTCTCGAATGCTAACGGTAGGTTCAGGAATATGCCTATGAGATTTGGGTACTACAATTTGGTATCAGAGCCCAGGCTTAGTATCTTACATGGGCATTTTTCAAAATGTGTGTCATTATTCATATATTTTAGACATGTTATAGCATGCAGTGGCAACTGATCCCCAGTTTAAGTCACATTTACATGAGTCACAGACATGAACATTCATTGAGAGTTTGAGTTATTAGAAGCAATGAGAAGGATGATGATCTATCAGAGTGTAAGAAAAGGAAAGTTTGTGGATGCCTAGAAATAAGAAATATTATATAATTTGAGATGATAGGCAAAGATCCAATACATTTATGTTTGTGGTTGTATCGTCAAATATGATATCAATATTGTACTGTAGATATATATCTTGAAGTGATATGGATGTGAATACATTGTCATGAATTGATTGAGGAAAGTAGAGATACAAGTATAAATGACAAGATTTAATGTGTACAAGCAAAGTGAAATGAAAACAAAAATTTATTATGACCACGAGAAGTTGAACTTGGAATTGAAATGATTGTTTGATTTATGTGACATGAGTTATGATTTAGCATAAGAATATGTCAGTGAAATTAGGATTGGAATGTTGTGATGATTATGCATCTATAATTATGAATTGATAGAGAACATACATATAAAGGATGAAATGAATAATAGTTCGTAAATGAGATAAATGATAGTGAGATATGTAGAAAATTTCAAGGTTAAGTTAAATTGTTATCATGAGTACATGTCGGATAATGTGATTACCTTTACAAGTGATATTATTAAGCACTTATGTAGCATAAACTTGGATATGATATAGGAAATGATCTATGACTTGCTGAATATTCTTTAGTCATAGTTACCATAGTTAAAATTTTGAGATGACTCAGAGCAGCACATGGAAACATTTATAGTGATTAATTAAGGGTAGATTGAAAGTGTAAGCGATGTTACTATGTGTAAAAAGTTCGAGGATATAAAAGCAGGGCACAATTATGGCATAGTCCCCAAGATCATGGCTGAGATTAATTAGTTCTATCACGATCGTGGGGGGGGGGATAAAGTAGAGATGTTGTTTAGATTCAATTGAGATTATGGTATCATTAGCGTACGATATTAATTGGTGAATAGTCAAAAATACATCTCTAGATAAGGTGTAATGATCTTGATGGTATATACCGAAGTATAAGAGTTAATTAATATGCCTCTTATTTTACTGAGTTTCATTATGAAGAATATTCTGATCATATAAGACATGATAGAAATCGATCTTATTGAGATATCATGAATAGTTGAAATTTATCTTATTGAGATATTAAGAATGGCTGAAAAGCGATGATGAACATAGTTGATTGATAAAGAGTATATAAAGAGTACAAATGGTTAAGGAGAGAAATATTCTTTTGATAGAGGCTTTCATCAAATTATATCATATAAGTCAAATGTTCTATTTCTAGAAATGAATAACTATTGAACAAAACAGAAGTAAATATTGGAGTCCCATTTCTAACTGAGATTCAGGCATAAAAAGCGAAATATGTTAGAGAGAGTACATGTATTTTGTGGATTTAAAGTAGCCCAACTATATTATTTAGGTTCATGAATTGGATAAGATGTTGTTGTTATTGCCAAAGGAACTTAGATTCATCATGTATTCAATGTTTGTATATTCAAAGGATACCGATTAGATTTGACGTGAGTGTTCAGAAAATTAAGAATTGTAAATAAATTGAAATGAGTGGAGAAACTAGTAAAAATAGATAGACATTAGAATAAGTCGATAGAAATATGAGGAAATCAAATGAATGGAGAAAATCATTCGAGAAAAGAAGTCAATCAAGAGATTGAGAAAATATGAGATAATATTACTTTATTTGAGGAACTAGTTACTTAAGAATTTTGAGAACGAGTTATGGGCACCTCGAGTTAATTGTGATACCTGTAGGGGCTGACAAATGCCTGGCGATATTCATGGCAGTAATGAATAAAGTGATCCAACCTTTTTTGGATCAATTAATGACTGTGAGCATAGATGATATTTTGGGCATTTTAGAAAAGTATAGAGAACATTTTGAACACTTGAGGTTAGCCTTACTTATTATGAGGGAGAAATAATTATATGCCAAGTTCAGTAAGAATGAATCTTAGCTTGATCAACTAATATGTTGGGTCATATAATATATAAACAGGGCATATTGATAGACCCCAAAGAAAGTAGAGGTAATGATGAAATGAGAAACTCCGAGAAATATATCTGAGATACAGAGTTTTCTTGAACTAGCTGTATATTGGATACTACCAGAGGTTGTCAAAGAGTTTACTGATCTCAGCCCTTTGACAAGACTTCTAAGGAAAAATGTGTCAATCATATGGACTAATGGATGTAAAAAGAATTTTCAGAAATTAAAACATCGATTGATTACAACACGATGTTAATTATATCATCTGAATTTGGAGATTATGTAGTACATAATGATGTTTCATACCAGAGACTAGGATGTATTCTGATGTAACTTAGTAAAGTGATTATATATAATGCATCGAGACAATCAAAGTCTCATGGGTTGAATTATTCGGTACATGATTTAGAATTTGCTGTAGTAATAATTGTTTTGAAATTTTAGAGACATTATATGTAGGATGAAACATTTTGGATTTATAAAGATTATTAAAGTTTGAGGAAATTATTGAGTCAAAAAGAATTGAATACGAGACTGAGACAATGGATAGAGATACTTAAAGATTATGATTATACAAATGAATATTATCCAGTAAAGTTAGTATTGTATCTAATGCATTGAACATAAAATCCAATGACAGTATAGCCTAAAATCAGATATTGGGTTACCAAACCTGGTGCAATAAAGAATATAAAATGTGGAGTTAAATTTGGGACAAAATGAAGTATTATTAGTTGTCTTGAATTCAAGATCAGTTTTACATGAAAGGGTTAGAAAAGCCTAAAGTAAGGATTCATAATTTGTGAATCTTATTGAGAAATAGAAAATGAATCCAAATTTTGAATCTGAATTGGAAAAAAATGATACCTTGCTATTAAAGTAAGAAGTATATGTACTCGATATAGATGATTGAGAAAAGAGACTCTTGGAGGAAACAAATATAGCAGTCTATGCTATAAATCTTAGCAGTAATACTCTAAGATAGTATTTTAACAGCCACGGATAAAGAAGCAAGTGGCGGAAGGTATGAGTGAATGTTCGATTATTGACAGTCTTCACTATTGGAGATATTCTTAGAGCTTATATTTTGGAGTTCCTAGAAACATGAGACCAATATACAGTTTTGATTGAATTCGATTATGAAAATTATTATTACAGTGGAATTGGTAGGACATCGTATGAGGCGTTATACGACAGAAAGAATCGTTCGCCTTTATATGGGATGAATAAGGCTTGAAAATAGTTGAAGGCTAGAATTGATTGGAGATGTTGTTGATAAGTGAAATTGATCTGTAATAGAGATTAAGTAATTTAAGAAAGATAAACAAGTTAGGTGGATTAACACCGAAGATATGGAATATAGATAAAGTATTTCTGAAAGTATCATCTTGGCAAGGTGTGCTAAAGTTCGTTAAAAAGAGTAAACTAAGCCCGAATTGTATTGGTCCATACAAAGTTATTGAAAGCATAGAACCATTGACTTAAGTTAGTCTTACCAACAAAAGATATATCATATTCACATTGTGTTACACGAGTAAGTTAGGAGATATCGGTATGATCCGAAATATATATTATTGACACCGAAAGTGGAATTTGAGTAATCTGATATTGATATATTGAGGAACCAGTTAAAATAATGGAATAACTAAATAAGTAATTGAAAAAAACAAATGATTCCATCTGTTAGAGTCATTTGGAAGAAAATCATTTAAGTGGAAAAGTTATATAGGAAACAAAGGAGCATATAAGGAAACAATACCCTTACCTTTTTGAACAATCAGGTAAGAATTTCGAGGACGAAATTTCTTCAGGGAAAAGAATTGTAATAACGAGGATTAATTGTTAGATTGAGCCATATCATGTGAGAAAATATAGAGAGCATTCCATTGGCATGCATTATATTAGCATACACACATATGAATCATGATTTAAAAAACATTGCAAGATAGTATATGCACTCAATTGACATGATCTGGGGTATGGAATGAAAATGAATGTAATATGAATGTGCATTTCCAATGTTTTGCATTTTGATTTACTAATAACATGAATTGTTGGATGATAATTAGTGAATTGGGAAATTATTGTTACAATTGAGTAATTGATAAGGTGATATGTGCATCTAGTCTAAGAAAAATGTTAAAGAGTAAGACAAATTGATATATGGAAATTTAGGTTGATTAGGCCTATGAAATGGTGACATGTGGCATTGGAAATAAGTGACAAATGGATCAATTAAATGGATGATGAGTGGCTTGAGTATAATTGCTACAAGTGGCACTTTAAATTTGTGACAAATGGCACCTTAGACTTATGAAATGTGGAGCAATAAAATGGTGATATGTGTAGCTTTACAAATGGTGACATATATAGCCTTACAATTGGTGACATGTATAGCCATACAATTAGTGTCATGTGTAGCCTTATAGGTAGTGACATATGGAGGCTTAAATGAGTTAAATGTGGAGCCTAAAGTAAGTGACATATGGATTAATAGAATAGTAACATATGGACCACTAGAAGGATAACATATGTACTAATAAAATAGTGGCATATGGACCAACGAAATGGTGACACATAAATTAGTGTGACTTTTGTTGAATTTTCTAGAGAAAATGAATGAAAAAGGCAATAGAAGTGAGAGTGAAAATCGGCCATAAGGTTAGAAGAGGGAGAAAAACGAAAATAAGAAGAGAAGGAGAGAAAAGGGGGGAGAGAAGAGGAGAAGGAAAGAGGTTATCAAGGTAAGTTGAAATTCTAGTTTCAATTTCATCTTTCTTTTTCGATCTGTCTTTCATATAATTAGAGCACGAATTTGAAGAAACTCAAAGAATGAAAGTTTTAGATATAGATCTTAACTTGATCTATGTGAAAGTGGTTTGAGAAAATCGTGACTAGAGCTCAAGTTATGTCTACTTCCCCAATACTGCCTGTGATAGACCCTTGTGTTGGAATATGTTAGATGAAGTGTTTCCACTGAACATGCATATGTATTTTAGCCATATCTTAATCTGTATATATCCAAATGGGATGATTTTTAATTTATAATAATAAACTAGAGACATATGGCTACAATTTTCATGAAGGAATTGAATTTGAATTCTATCTATAAGGGTTTTGAAATTTGGCTTGAAGTTGAGTACTAAGTGTTGTCATTATTTGAGAATAGTCTGTAGTATTTTAAGTATAATTCATAGAATACTGAACCAAACTGCATGAACTTGATGTTGTTAGAAACTTAAGACATAGAGGAACATTTTTTTAGAGAAGGTGTTGCCTAAATAGCTCATTTTCTAGGTCAAAATTGTCATAAAAAATTGACCTGAAAATAAAGTTAGAAAAGTTGGAAAATAGGAATGGTTATCAAGTGAAATATACTTCTTTTATGTGTGGTTTGACAGGAAAAATGGTTAGGTACTTTCCTATGATGCATTTAGGCTTGAATGAAGCTTGAATTGAACTTAGTGGATGATGAATAAAGTGATTAAACATATGATATGTTCGAAGTGATAATGGAAGTTATAACTTAAGCATAGATAGTTGATATCATTGAGACAAATTCTAGAAATTTAGAGATGTTATAAAAATGAAAGTGATCGTATATGGATAATGTGATTCAAGTGAGAGTAATGTGTATTAAGTAAAGGTGAATGAGAATTGAATACCTTGTGATCATATAATCTTAGAGAAAGAATTGGAAAGAATGTATGTGATAGACATATGATTGATGATATTAGATTAACCAAGTTCTTTTACCTATGAACCTAAGATTGAGATACACAAATGATGTTGTAATTAGTCAAGTGATATGATTAAGGATAAATATCTGGAATAGTCAATTGAGCATGCATTGAACATGATACATATATATGTGCATGGTTGAACAATTATATGATTGATCAACTTAGTAATATGTGGATTATGTGTGTCTTGTATGATATAGAAGCACAAGTTGACCGACAACATCCAGACATTACCGGATCATAAAGGCAATAACTCACCTGGAGCATACTGTGAGTTAACCTAGATATTTCAACTCCATTATATGTGTTTTTTTGTTTGAGTTATACTTGTAGTGATTTCACTTAAATGTATTTCACTTGTTTAATTTTTACATATCAAACTGTTATTGGTGTGATTATGATAATTCCGGACATTGATTGTCTGAGGAGACCATTTTTTGGGACTGTATTGGAAGTGCTCATTATATGTGAATTTGACTGAATAAGTGATCCTCAACATTATTGTTGAATGTCGGACCAATGTCCGATGATAAATATGAATGTGAATGTGAATGGAATAAGTGGTACTCAACTAAATGTTGAATGCCGGACTCTGATCCAATGATTTTGATAAATGACTGTGCACATCGAATGAAAGTAATTGATAGCACATTATGTGAGATGATGCATTTCATGACATTGATGTGCATGATCAAATAAAGGAGTTATGATTGGAATGACTAGCCTGAAAAGAGCTTAAAGCTCAGAATATGCATAAAGAGCCACAGGCTCAGTTGTAAATGAGTCCGGTATCTACAAGAGATATGGGTCAGTACCTGAAATAAGCCCAATATCCACAAGAGATATAGGTCAGTACCTAAAATAAGCTCGATATCCACAAGAAAAGTTATTGAATACCAATGATATGAAACGTTTGTATACATGTTGATGAGATGAATGATTAGATTATTCTGAAATGATTATATGAAACGTTTGTATTCACAAAGTGTTTATAGAAATATGTATATATTGAGAGTTGGCATACACAATTCGAAGATGTGTTAAATGAGAACCGATTCTGAATAATATGATATATATGTGAATTTGGTTATTGCTTGTAATATTTGTATCCTGAGATGGGTGAGCACATCAATGATGATTCACTCACTAAGTTTGCAAAACTCACCCCAAAATTGCAATATTTTGTCAAGCTCAAAGGAGTTATCAGTTAGACCAACTAGAGTCTAACCACTGCATTCGGATAAGAGTTACAGGTCGAGATCAGTTGTACCTGCATATGTCTATAGTATTTCTTTTGTTTTTTAAAATTGTGTTCCATAAATACAACATTTATGCGAATTGAAAATGTAATGACCGTATGACTAGAAATGTTTTGTATTGGGCCCAATTGATTATTGGAATATATGATGAAGTCTTAATTATTGTAAAACTTGTGACTGAAAGTGTTTTTTAATAAAATGGGCCAATAATGATTCCTTGATTTCTAAAAATGTGTGTGCTGCATGAAAATTTTGCAATCAGTTTAACTGATTATCCTAAAATGCCACTCTCGTAGAGTATTTTCTCGAATGTTGACGGTAGGTTCGGGAATATGCCCTATGAGAATGGGTGCTCCAAATAGGATAGACTATAAACCTAAAACAATACAATGATTAAGATGAAACCAATAAACAACAAGCAAACTAAACAATTTGATGACATGTACTCAAAATATAACAAGGCAAAACACTTTCTATTTAATAACTAGTCTACAATGAAAGACCATAAAATGTAGAAACAAGTAATAAACAATAGAGTTGGGAAAGTTCTATTTTTTAATGTTTAGTGGAATTAAAATTCAAATCAAGCATAAAAAGGCTTATATATACATCTAATACAAAATGTATAACTATACGTTAATAAATTACAAATCTGAACGCGACCACGTCTTCGTCACTACTAGCATCACTTCCTCCATCTACGTTTCCCAAGGTATACTTATGATAGTTCAGTATGTATGCCAGTTTATGGTTTTTTATTAATGTCTTTGATCAACAAAGATTTGATTGAAAAGCTCCTATATTTTCTCTTAACCAAATCCCTATAGGCCTGGAAGCCATTAATAAATAAGTGTATGATGTTGTTATAGTTCTATGTTTGAAGGGTCTTACTATTAAAAAACACTCATCAAATGTCAAATTTGAATTGTTTCCTAATGTAGTAACTCTCCTATTATCGAGAGAGTTTTTCCATTTGATCATTTTCTTCCTCTAAGCTCTTGACAAGAGCATTAAGATAGTCAATTTGATTCTATAAGTCGGTTAACTCATATAACTGCTTCTTATCTTTATCCCTCAATTCACTTAGCTCCTCAAACTTCTTTTCATCTTTTAAGTGTGTTCCAAAAATCCAATATATCTTTTCAAAGTCTAAGGCTACGTGCTTGTTGTAGATAACCATAAGGCTAGGGGACTACGAAACAATCAAAATTTAGGATAGACTTGAACTAATAAAAAATTGACACAATAGTGAATCATGACTAATGTTATAGTAGTACCCTAAAGGCAATCACCTTTAGTGCGTTTTGTTTAAAGTTATGCTTAGACTTTATTTTCAATAATAAAGAAAGCATATTTCATTAATTTGGTATTCATTATTTATGAATTAATATTGATCTATATGCAAATTAATGAAGTCCATGATATATGACATAGTATGAAGGAAATTATGATGTGATCATACTACTGAGATTCCTATCATAAGCAATTATGTCAGTATCTAAATTATCCCTAGTCATAGGATTAATGAGACTGGACATCGTTAATCTGAATAAACTAGCACATGTCAAACTCCTTGATTTGATCAAGTAGTGGATCTCACCAACTGTAAACATGATATGTTTAGAGTTGAGATGTGGATGCCTACTAGAGGTAGTAAGTACATTAGATGACCTACCATGAGATCATCACATGGATGTCTTATTATAATATCATTGATAATCTCATCATAACAATGGTGCAAGTATCTTTAGGCTTGAGGTACTCAAGGATATCTTGGATACTGATTCTGCGCTTTGACTCCATTCCTTATTGCCTTGCAAAGGTTGCTCATAGGGTGGTGATTGGGTATAGCTTGAGGTATTCGAAGGTAATTGAGTAGCCAATAGAGGATTCACTACTTCTGTGATAGCAAAAGATGATACGCACGGCTTTTTGTCGGGGTCATTCCTTGAAAATCTCTAGCAGGAGTATATGCGTCATGAAGAATGTCTTCATTTACATATAGAGTAATGAGTCCCAGGACGAGAACTGTCATCACTTGGGAAAGATTTGACGTAGACAGTCTAGTGAGAGTTGACATTTTGCCTATACTCATAACCAAGTAGGGTATAGCATGGTGAAAGAACAAATTGCACAACAATTGTCTATGGAAGGGTTCATGAGATGGTTCGTGACGAGAACAAGTTCGTTTGTTAAACCACTTACTTTCCGGTCAATTGAGGGTCATAATGTGTTGCTAGATGCCGCTCATGACTTGCTTGGATTAAGTGTTCATCTAAGTGGCCAACATAACCAGGAACCTAATGGGTCACATGCATAAGAGTGACTCAAAGGATTCGTAAAATGGTTTTGGATAAAGATCTACTATATGGAGAGCAATAGAACCAAATGGATCTCAATGAGATCGGGATATGTCTCGATTAGATGGTGATGTCAATATTGCTGAAATAGGTCTCTGGTATTTTTTTCATATTCGAAACCCGATAGAATCGAGTCCAATGTAACTGGACCACCTCAACATATATATATATATATATATATATATATATATATATATATATGACGAGCATGAGTTCGTTTGTCAAACTACTTACTTTTTGAGTCAATTGGGGGTCATGATGTATTGCTAGATTGTGACATCCCATGTTCGGGGTTAGAACCTAAAATAGTGAATTAAGAGTACAATGAGGAATTAGAAGTGCATTTATGCTCATGCATCATAGTACATTCACACACATGTGAATATTTATTTTTGGACACCTTATAATAATTGTACATGCATTCATTGACATTTTCTGGGTATGATTGATTGATTTAAAATGTGAATTGTGACTTATTTGTGTTAAAATTTTATTTGGAGACTATTAGTATTATTTCAAAATTTTTGGTGAATTTAGAAATTTTCTAAAAATTTGGGATATTTTTGGACAAAAAAGAGAGATAAATAGACCAATAGCATTGTGACATGTGGTAGCACAAATAAGTGACAAATTTATTGCATGCAAAAGTACATGACACGTAACAAGTGGTTTGGAGAAGGAAAAATTTCTGTACCTTTCTTTCTTTCTCTCATTGTTTTCTTCACCGAAGAACACTGTTTATCAAACTTGTTTTTCCTTACTCATCCACCAAAACATCAGTTGTGCTCTGTGTCATTGATTCACTCCTACTGTTGGGAAGGATAGTTGAATCAAGTAAGTGGTGGTTTTAATTTTCTGGATACTAGTTTAATGGTTGAAAATGAGTTCATGCATGAATTAAGAAAGCTATGTAGTTTCGGTGTTAATGAAGAGTTGATAATAGTGTGCTGGAAACCTTGGTGAATCGTGATTTTGTTTTATGATAGTTTAACATTCCTTTGTAGTTACAGTGAATGAAGGATGAGAGTATGGATATGTTGTTTCTGCATATGTGAGGATCAATATGTCGTAAGATAGTGTTGAAGTGAGCTTTGAGCTTGCAAAATCACTAAAACCGTGCTTAGGAAGAGTATAGAAAATTCATGAACGTTGATTTATAATATACTCGGTTTTTTTTCACTGTATATGCGTGGATATGTTGAGTATTTGTATAAATGAATTAAAGTGAGTATAAAGGTAAGGAATGAGGATATGATCGGGTTCTAAAAAATGAACAGTTTTTTTATGAAATGAAAGTGTAAAAGAAGGTGAAAAATGCATTAGATGTATGTAAAATAGAGAAAAATGCAGAAACTAGAATTTGCGTGAATGAGTATAAAGTTTTTGATGTTTGTTGGAATTTTGATTTATTTGTGTTGAGATGGGTTGAGATGAAAGTTGAAAAGTTAGTTTAGGCATAAGTTGTATGAGTTGGATAGTCTAAAAGTAAGAAAATCTGGAAAAAAAAAAGGTAAAGGAGAAGAAAAACTGGGTTTCGGTGAAGAAGATGCGTTCTAGAGAGAGAAAAGGTGATGGTTTGCATGTATGAGTTTATGAACTAGAGTATTTTTACTGAACATCCTTTGTTCTTTTTATTATAACTTCTTCTCTTGATATCCAAATGACTTGGAACTTGAACCAATAGACTCCTAAGACATTGTTCTTTCTCTTCATGAAAATTTAGATCCATCTGAATTGATTTGAAAAAGATTGATTGGATGAAAGTGAGGAAATCTGCTTGAATGTTATGAACTGGAGAATTATCATTGGACATGTTTCGGGATTTTGATTGTATCTTGATCTGTAGATTTTCAAATGAGTTGATTCTTAATTCAAATTAAACTAGAGAAATGTGTCTACAACTTTCTTGAAGAAGTAGAATTTTAATTCTGTCTCTAAGACTTTCAAATTGGCATGAAATTGAATCATGGTGTAGGCTGTAGCACTACCAAGGACAGAAATCACATCCTATAGTTATTGATTAAACTGTGTTGATGTAGGCCTAATTAGACAAGGTGTCTTTAACAAAGTTATATCTTATTCTCTTAGATTTAAATTGGTATAAATTTTGTAATTTTTTAATATTGGAATTGAGAGATATGGGTTGTACAACTTGACTACATGATCATGTTCTAGCCAAAATTACAAATGTACACAGTCTGTGATATTTTGAGTATAACTCATAGAATAATGAACCAAATTGTATAATCTTGGTATCATTAGAAACTTAAGACATGACAGAACAATTTTTTAGAAGGAATTGTCATCAAATTATTTCACTTTCCTAATGAGAATGACCATACAAGATATACCCGAAAGTTGGTTTTTAAAAGGAAGCTGGAATAGTGAATGAATGTGTGAATTTTGGCACAATTGGAGTACAATTGATATTTACATTAATTTGTTACAGAAATATACCCAAGATTGTCATTGCATATGCATGATACATGATACATTTATAAATGTGTTTACCTAGTTACATAAGCAGTATAGTAACGTGAAATGGTTTTATTGTATATAGGAGAGCAAGTAGTGCGACCACTTCCTGATATTGTCGAAACGTCAAGGTACTAGGCTTTAGGGAGCAATAGTGAGTAACCTAGACGGTCCCACTTAATTATTTGTTTTCTTAATTATGATTTGCATTATCTATGAATGTGATTTGATTGTTGAATTTCAGACATGAAGGTCCGATGATTCTAATTTAATGATTGTGATATTGAAGTGCTCCTTGTATGTGAATTTGAATGAATAAGTGATACTCCACATGATTGTTGAATTTTGGACCAAGGTCTGATGATAAATGTGAATGTGAAATTGAAATCAAGTGATTGATTGTATATGTATGAATGTGAAGCATTTCATTACATGAATGCATGAAAGATAAAGGCAGTTGTGATCGAAGTTGCCAGAGCACAGAGCTTAAAGCTCATAATGTGATCAGAGCCTCAAGCTCAGTTGTGAAAGTACCTGGTATCCACTAAGGGATATGGGACATTATTCTGA
>JANZXP010000008.1:17253972-17268330 GCA_027576715.1 Erythroxylum flavicans | reverse complement strand
TGGTGTTCTCTTGAAGGATTTGGAGCTAAATCAAGTAAGTTATATGTTGATCTTCATGGGTTACTGTAAATGGAACACGTATGATTAGTAATTTGAGATTGATAGATTGGTCGTGAACTTATATGTATGTGTCATGGATGAAGAATAAGGATTGATGATATCTTGTTTTGAGTATATGATTTGTTGATAATTGATAAGTTGTTCTTGAGATTCATCAAATCTTCACCAAAGAAAAACTTGTTTTTATGTATCCACTTGCTACTCCCAACTTCAGTTTTCTTTCTTTCTCCTCAAGAAAAACCAAAACTTGCCAACTTCCATAGTGATGTACGTAAGTTGTATGAGAAGCTAGGGTTGGTGTTCTCTTGAAGGATTTGGAGCTAAATCAAGTAAGTTATATGTTGATCTTCATGGGTTACTGTAAATGGAACATGTATGATTAGTAATTTGGAATTAATGGATTGGTCTTGAATTTATATGTATGTGTCATGGATGAAGAATAAAGATTGATGATGTCTTGTTTTGAGTATACGATTTGTTGATAATTGACAAGTTGTTCTTGAGATTCATCAAATCTTCACCAAAGAAAAACCTTGTTTTTATGTATCCACTTGCTACTCCCAACTTTGGTTTTCTTTCTTTCTCCTCAAGAAAAACTGAAACTTGCCAACTTCTTTAGTGATGTACGTAAGTTGTATGAGAAGCTAGGGTTGGTGTTCTCTTGAAGGATTTGGAGCTAAATCAAGTAAGTGATATGTTGATCTTCATGGGTTAGTGTAAATGGAACATGCATGATTAGTAATTTGAGATTGATGGATTGTATGTGTCATGGATGAAGAATAAAGATTGATGATGTCTTGTTTTGAGTATATGATTTGTTGATAATTAATAAATTGTTGTTGAGATAATTTTTGTGATAGAAAGGTCATTATAATGAATGTGTATATGATATGTTTTGTTGTTGGTGTATATGATCAAGCATGGATTTTGATTTGTGTATAGATGATCTTGAACTATAATTGGGGTATAATTTAAGAGGAAATGATGTGGATATAAGTTAGAAGTGATAAACTAAGCAAAAGAGATGAATTAGGATGAAATTGATGATGAAGTGTGCTAGAAATGTGTTAGATGTAGTGTTTCTATAGAAGATTAATCTGTATTTTAGACATATCTTGATCTACAGATATCCAAATAGGATGATTGTTGATTTAGATTAAACTAGAGACGAATGGCTACAATTTTCATGAAGAAATAAAGTTTGAATTCTATCTCCAAGAGTGATGGAATTTATCCTAAAGTTGAGTTTCAGATTATGTCTCTGTTTCTAAACAGGATGTAGTAAATTGTGTATAACTTTCAGAATACTTAGCCGAATTGTATGAACTTAGGTTCTTTAGAAACTTAAGATATAGAGGTTCTTTAGAAACTTAAGATATAGATGAACAATTTTTTATAAGAATACTTTCCCTAAAAACCTCATTTTTAGGTGTAAAATGGAAGTGAAGATTGGAAAAAATAGAAGACAGAAGAAGGAGTGCAGTTGTTCAGAAGCACGTGATCGTGATGTTAAGATCGCGACCCCGAGGGTTATATGTGGGAATTTTTTTATTTAACATGTATTGGTATTTTGATGATATCTTGAGCTGTAGATGTCCAAATGAGGTGATTCTCAATTCAGAATAAAGTAGTGACAAAATTTTACAACTTTCTTAAAGAAGTCTAAATTTGATTCTGTCTCTAAGACTTTAAAAATCTGGTGAGAAATTGATTCTTGATTGAGGTTGTAGTTCTACCCGAGACAAAAATTATGTCTTGATGTTTTCATAAACACTAAATGGATATAGGCTGAATCAGAAAAAGGTATCTTCACAAAAGTTGTAGTTTCGCTTATCTTTCAGTTGGTATTAATTTTGTAATTTTTAGATAACTGAGTTGAAAGTTATGAGTCGTACAATTTGAGGGTATGATCATGAACTAGTCAAAAGTTCAATTACACACAGTCTGTAGTATTGTGAGCATAACTCATAGGATACTGAACCAAATTAAATGATTTTGGTGTCATTAGAAACTTAAAAGGCATATAAATAATTTTTTAGAAGAAAGTACCCTCAAATTACTTCATTTTCATTATTACATTGATCATGGAAAGTTGACTCGAAAGTGTGTCTTAGGAAAAATCTGAATTGAAGAAATGAGGTATGAATTTTGATTTTTATGGTATTATTGAGGTATAAAAAATAAGTATAAATGATACTTATGTGAGTTTGGAAATATGTATGATTATGTGATGAGAATAATGGAAAGATACCCGAGATTGTCATTGAGCATGCATTATACACAACACATATACATATGTATGTGATTGGGTGTTCATATGATTGTGCAGTTAATAATGTGTGTAAATGTGTATTATATGATGTTGATACACAGGATATAACGTCCACATCCAGATGCTTCTGGACCATAGAAGCTAATGCTAATTTTAGAGCATACTTTGAGTACGCCTAGACAATTACTGTTGTGCTAAATTCTGTTTTGACTTATCTATGAATGTGATTTGATTGTTGAATTTCGGACATGAAGGTTTGATGATTCTGATATGATGATTGTGATAATGAAGTGCTCCTTGTATGTGAATGTGACAGAATATATGTTACTCAACAATGATGTTGAATGTTGGACCTTGGGTCCGATGTGATTTGAATGTGAATGTGCAAGCATATGTCCGATTGAACATATGATATGTGAATCATTTCAATATTAGAATGCATGAAAGATAAAGGAAGTTATGACCGGAGTCACCAGGTTAAAAAGCTTAAAGCTCAGACTGTGATCAAAGCCTCGGGCTCAGTTTTGAATGTACCCGGTATCTACTAAGGGATATGGGACATTATTTGATACAGCTCGGTATCCACTAAGGGATATGGGCTAGTAAAAGAGGCACTCGGTTACAACGACAATAATAAATGAAAGTGAGTTTTACGTGCATTGCACTTATATTTGATATGTGTATTTTGCATGAATGAAATGATTATTATGGTTGTTTTGAAAGTGAAAGGTGATGTTTTATAACTATGCAAAGATGTGAATTACATGTTATGTGTATTTATGTAACGCATGAATTGACTAAACCATTGATGATGGTTACCTCATCTAAGTTCGCAAAACTCACCCAAAATTTGCAATATTTTTCAGGCTCAGAAGAGTTACCCCGTTAGGATAACGGGAGTATAGACGATGCATTTGAGTAAGAGATAGGGGTCAGTTTGCATATACATTTGTACTTTCTTATTTTTGTATCAATTTGTATATTTTGCGATTTTTGTACAATGTGTATTTGAACATTCTGTTTTTATAATTTTCCAAATGGAAAATGTCTGTAAATGATTTTGTGATGTAATAAATTCTAAAATTGGAAACATTTTGCAAATGAAATTGATTAAAGTGTAATTGTGATTTTGACTTTTACGAAATAAAAGTTTAGGTCTGAATTTGATTATTGATTTTCACATACGTTAGTGCAAAACAAAAAAGGAGTACCGAGTTTCAAGTGTTTGATTGATCTTGCAAGAGTGAGGTGCTACAAAAAATATGTCCAATTTTGTTAGAAATTTCATATCCACTTGATAACATGTTACACCTAAATATATCAACATATAAGTTGGATCGATTTACTTTAAGTATCCCTAACTATGACTGATTCTTATGTCCTTATATTTCAGCCTAAGATTACTTCAAATTTACTCCACAATAATTTAAATCAAGGTCAATCTTGATCAGTCATAAATCCATTTGATTAAATTTATTTTTGGTCCATTTTCATACCAGTCAACCCTAAAATTTTTTTGCCTATCATTTGACTCTAATACTTTTCATTCAGAGTTGGGTTCCTAATTCACCTTTTAAAGAAAATAAAATTTACATTCACCCAAAAACATCATTCACACTAAATGAAATTTTATAAACATATGAAAAGAAAAGTTTGGGGTTTTACACTACTAGCAAGAATTCAAAAAAATTCAGTAGGTTGAATTATGATTAAAGAAGGAGATTGCAAAATCAAAAAACATAAGAAAGTTTCTTACCGATTTAAAAATTGCTTCTTACAATTTAAAGAACTATTTAGTTTATTAATTGATTAATTAACATATACATAGATTATTAAAGCAAACTAAACCAAAACGTTAGTCGAATTCCAATAATTCTAGTAAAACTAGTCAGCCTAGTTCAATTTTTAGAACACTAATATTTATTTTAGTAATGGAATGAAATAAAAGCCCATGCATTAAGCAACCAATTTAGGGTAATGATATGTATTGTAATCTTAGGTCTACTACAACCACTATATAAACATTTATGCATCCCAAATATGAAGTTAATTTTTCTACATGGTGATGATTTATGTTTTAACTGTAAGCGCATGGTGCAGCTATAGCTAACACTAACAAGAGGACTAGAATTACTAATATAACCATCTCTCTATTATCATGTTTAACAAATTATGGTGATGATGATTGATAAAATTAAAAATTAAATAATAAACTAAAATAAGTTAACATAATTAACTAATTAGAACAAAGATTAAACTAAGAAACAAGCAAAGAAAACAATGATAATTAGAATTCGAATTCGAATCTCTGCTAGGACATTTCACACAATTAAGTTTTTACCCATCAAATTAATCTAGAGTTCATTAGACTGTGAAAATCCTCAATTATACTAATATCTGTCTCAAGATTAGTAACAACTAATCTTTGGTTGACTAGTTGAAATCTCTTTCTAATTAAAACCTCTAAGATTACATTAATCATTTTATAAATGTAACTATTATGTTTGACCCTAATTTGAAAGATTTATGTCGACCTATCTCTAAGTTTGCATGCAGCTCTTTCTTAATTATGCTAGATTTATCCATACAAAGGATTTCTCAAGCTCAGTTATATAAAGTCACATATGTAACATACTAATGATATTAATTCAAGAATAAATGAAAACATATAATTGAATCTTAATGAAGCTAAAAAAATTAAATTCAAATTAAATCACTAAAAGGTTTTTCTCGGGAGTTATGTAATCCAGGTACCATTAAGGGTTCAATTCCTATTTATATCAAACATAACATCAAAATTAAAGGAAAACTAGAAAATCAAAATAAATATAATAATATCCTTTTTAATCTTTAAGAAATCCCCTTTAGATCAACGGAAATCCACTCTCAATATGTTTCCTTACTGGAAATCCACTCTCAATATGTTTCCTTACTTATTTTTCATTCTTTCTGTCATTCTAGGTGGTCAATTTGTGTTTCCTAAGCTTCCCTTTGCTTTTCCCTTTTATATTTTGAAAATTAGGTTTTTTATGGTATATAGGCATTAACACAAGAGTATTGGCAGCCATGCACTTCAAAAAATCAAGAAACCATTGAATTCAAAGCAAACACAGGTTTAAAATATGAATATAGGTATCAACAGAGGCATGTTGGTCTCCAAAATAGATTTGTTTATGGCTGTATAACTCTTTAAAACTTTAAAATCTCTTACTTTATGTGAAACATGGCCATGTTAAAGTACACAAGCATTGATACAGGCATATTGGTACCCATGTGTCTTTCCAACATCTTCATAACTTGTTCAAAACTGCTCCATACAGCCCCAAGCTTATCTCAATTGTTTTCTATTCCTTTAAATAAGTGAATTACAACCTATAAACACAATGTGAATGAATTAAGTAAAAAAATAAAACTTAAATAAATAAGTGAAATGCACTAAATATAAACTAAAAAATAAACAATTATGCACTTATCAAACTTCCCCCAAACTTAAGTATTTTATTGTCCTCAAGCAAATCAATTTTATTACTCTCAACTTAATTAAAAAAAACTATAGGAAAGACTTAAACACTTCGAAGATATCCATTGAGAATTTTTTATTACTCATTCGATTGCAATGTTCATTTAATTGTTAAGCACCTAGTTACTTTAATCAAATTATAAATAAATCTAATTCTCTCCACAATTATTCAAATTTCCACTCAATTCACACAATTTCACTTAATGGATAAGGCGAACAAACATGAGAAAAAAATGATAAAATCTTTAAAATTTTTCTTAGCGCTTATTTAAAAAAATAAAACACTAAATTTAAACAACATAGGAGTATTTAGAAGCTTATTTGAAATTTTACTTAACTTTTTGATGTGAGAGTAAACACATTGTCATTAATATCCTCAGTTACTCAACTAGGTCACTATCTTAAATAGATACTAGTACTACTATTTAACTTCGACATTTTTATTAGTACAAAACCAGTATAATAAAATTATTTATATTCATTTATTCAAATACATATATTTTTGTTTTGGTTTTTCTTCTTTTTTACTTGTAAGTGGGTAATGAAAATGCTCAAGAAGAATTCACATTTGCCTCAACGATTGTACAAATTAAAAAGTATCATAATGAAAATTAAATCATTCTCAATATAATGAACTAAATTGAAATTAACATAATCATTAAAAACTCATAACTATTTGCCTAAACAAATTAAATCATAATAAAAATCAAACTATTAATTAATCATCTTGATCAACATACTTTAAAAAATTTTGAATTATTCATTGTAAAGCTAATTATAATAAAATTGACAAGTATAACTACTAACTCCCGCCCTCATACTTTAGTTGTATATTATCCTCAATATACAAAATATGCAAGAATAATGAAAATATGAAAAATAGTGGGAGGAGGTGAGGATAATTGATTCTTCCCTGATAGTAAAAGATTTGTAGACTTAACTCATAAGGGTGATATACCCTTCATAGCCTATAAACTCCATCATCTCAAGTAACAAAATTAGAACCATGAGACTAAAACTACAAACACAAACTACTATTAATGAAAATCCTACAAACTACTCAATTAAAACAAAACACCTAATTGTTAGGTTGCCTTCCAACTAGGACGTCTTTATAAGTCTTTTGGTTGGACTTCTTAGTAAGTCCTTCTTCAACCTAGATATATAATCAGTGACTTGCTTTCAAAAAAGGGTTCATTAGTCTAAAAATAAGCTACATTCTATAATATAATAATGACTTATAATATCAAATTATTAAATCAACTAAATCCACCAATGCCTTTTTTAATAACAAACTATTAGTATAACAAAGAATAATATAACCCTTGTATCTTCAGTTGATTCTAATAGTTTGTTCTGTGGAAAGTAGGAGTCCTTTGAACTTAAGATTACAGTTAATAATTCCTCGATAGCCTCCTTATTTGACTCCTCCTCTTAATCTTCCTTCTGCTCTTGAGCAACAGCTTCCTCTTTTTCTACCTCTGTTTTCTCTTCACTGTTCAAAATTATCATATTCAATTGTTCCATCAAATATGACTTGGTGTATTTGAATAGAACATATGGATCGATAGTTTTATAATACACAACTTTGATTGTAGCAATGATTTTCATAAGGAGCTTAGTAAGACATTGATACTCTTCTTGTTTGTTGTCTTATAAATATAGATGAAGCTTAATCATTCCATACAAACTCGTGATAGTTGCTCCATCTTAGATTATGAGAATTCCCATATGGAGTGTTTGAGGCTAGTTCCTCATGCAAGTTAGATGCTCCCATATGCATTCTAATGCCTGACATTTGTAATTGGGGTCATGACCACCATAAATGTCATAACACATCATAAAATTTGGATTATTTAATGGAACTAAATAATAAATTAAATTAAATTAAAATCACTCCTAAGATCCATCTCGAGATTCATCTAATCCAAGTACCATCAAAGGTTTAGTTCTTAATCATTTCAAACATAAAATCAAAACTAAAGAAAAATTAGAAAATCAAAAGAATCATAATGAAATCCCTTTTAATCTCCAATATCCCCTTTAGGTCAATAAATTTCCACTTCAAATATGTTTCTTTGCTTGTTCTTCATTATCTCTACCATATTAGGTCATCAATTTGTGTTTCTCGAGTCTCCTTTTGCTTTTCTCTTTAGTTTTTCCTTTTATAGTTCAAAAATTAGGTTTTTAAGTAGTATACAAGCATCAACACAAGAGTGTTAGTGACTGTGTACTTTAAGAATTTACAAAACCCTCAAATTTGGAGCAAACACAGGCTCAAAATATGAACACATATATTAAAACAGGTGTGTTTGTCTCCAACATGGTCATGTTAATGGTCTCATAATTCTCTAAAACTTTAAAACCATTCATCTTACATGAAACATGGTCATGTTGAAGTATACGGGCATCAACACAAGTGTGTTATTGCCTATATACTTTTTTGGCATTTTCATATCTTAGTCAAACAGCTCCAAATAATACCAAACTTGTTTTATTTCATTCCTTTTGCTCCAGATAAGTGAATTACAACTTAAGAACACAATACGAATGAATTCAATACCAAAAATAAGAAACACACTCAAATAAACAAGCGAAATACACTACATACCCTTCACCAATACGGTAAACTTTATCTTTTTATCTCTTGTTAATTTAATCATCACAAACCAAACATTAGATAAAAAGCTAACATTTGCATTTATAGATAGGAGAGAAGCTTTCTCGAAACTTATACCATAGACATTAACATTGATAAACCACATATCAAATGGTATAGTCTCAAATAGTTAAACCCATACCCAAACCTAAAATTTTCATATCATAGAAATTACATTATATCATATATCACGATAACTAAAGGATAACCATCAATTTCAAAATCATTAAAACTAAAATATTGAAAACCACAGTTGACAACTTAAGAAAATACTTGTTTAATCAAAACATTAGAAAGTAAGTCACATAATAACAAGATTGTTAAGTTTTTTATGCACAAATTATCTACTTAATTTAAATCTGTCTTTAATCAAATATTTTGTAACATCATCTTTATTTTTCATTGAAGCAAGTTTACATATTAAAACATTTCCTCCGAAAACTTTGTTCATTTTAAAAGTAGGCGAAAAGTAACTTATATTGCTTATATGCTCACTACTTCTAATTCTGCTAATTCTAATTTAATTGATGGATTGTAATTTAAAATATATGAATTTACAATAATGATTAACAACCATAAATAGTTACATCAAAATATTTTCTAAAAGTAATTTCAAACTTTAAAATATAAATATACTTCAAATATTCAATGAAAATTAGTTAAATGAAGTTTTATAATTTATAATGTTACTATTTAAATACTTATCTTCCATAATGCTACATATTGGTAGGCTGCACTTTCACGCCTTTTGTTATTGCATCTAATCAAAATTAACCAACACAAAAATTAAATGTACAATTTAAAGGCAATAAATTCTACATAAAATATACTCCAAGTTATTTGCATCTTTTAAGATTTTCCATTTTACAAAATTGAACATTAAATTTGTTTCAAAGATTAACTGGTATCATAAATATCTTAAAATTCATAATAAATTGATGTAATTTCTTTTTACTTTTATTAATCATAGAACCCTACCTTTCAATTAGCATTTATCTAAATTTAAACAAATTATATCCCCTATACTACAGAAGAAACGTTAAAAATGCAAGTAGCGGATATATATATATCACATTTAATTAATTTCCAGAATAGGTTAATTTGGATCACCAAGTAAATTAAGGAGGCCGAAAACTTAGGAAGAGCATGTGGGCGTGAGGCATAGGAACACTAACGAGAGACGGAATATGCATAAAATCATTATAAACGAGACCGATAAGCATTAATTGACTTTTGAACGCGTCCCTCTTCGTCACCTCTCTCTGATTTTTCTTCAACTCAATTGCTTCCACAAGTTCTTAACAATCGATTAGATTAAAGCACTGGACCTTTCTCTTTCTCTCTTCTGTATTTTCACACCGATATATATATATATATATATATGAAATGCCGCAAATGTTTGTATTATTAAAGTGGATTCTTCTTCAGGAGGAGAGAAACAAACTTCTTTCTGTTTCTCCTCTTTCTTTATAGGCCTTTTCTAGGCATTGCTGGGGTTGATTATGTCTTTGGGGAGCTCATTACCATGTAAGCTATCATTATACGCTTCCTTCTTGCTCTCTCTCCCATTCCCTGCTTCTTTTGCTGCATTCTTTAGAGATAAAACATAAGTTTCTAGATATTCTGACCACATTCTCAATATGCAATTCCCTGTACGCGCCAATCACATATTGCAAGTTTGATTTGAAAACATAAAACTTTGAAGTCTAGAGTTTGCATAATTAAGGTGTTCTGTAGTGCGTAACACACAATATGTCATGTAAGAGGATTGTTTATGTAATAGGCTTAAAGAAGAAGCCGAAGAATAAAAAAGAATGTGCATCATCTCCAGGATCAAGTAGTGGGGAAGTAGATTCGAGTAGCTTTAGCTTTCAAATATTACCAGGATGGCAATATAAGGCTGTTTTTCCGTTTCTGCTTTTTTTTTTTGGGTCAAGCTGTTGACATTTTTAGTATGTCAGAAATTTTCTTCAAGACTTTTTGGACCATTTTTCTTTCATAGTTGGTTTATCTGCTTATTCTAATATTAAAAGAGTCTGTACTTGTTGCTTGCCTTAGATTGCATAAGCCTCCAAGATTTTCCAGCAATTGGCGGCTGCATTAGCTACCTCTCCTCTTGAAAGTTATTGTTTTGCAGCATGACAAAAGTTTGTTGGCCGTACTTTGATCCCGAGTTTAACAATCTGCCAGAGAGGATAAATGGTCCCACGTAAGTAATTTCGTCTTGGAATCTTAATAATCATGAACAGCCTGACTCATTACAGAGATCTTCAATTTCCATTCCAGTTGTAGAGTTTGGATTGACACTGAAACACAGGAAGATTGCACAATTGTCAAGGTAGATAGCGTAAACAAGCAGGGACTCCTCCTGGAAGTCGTTCAAGTGTTAACAGACCTGAACCTCACCATCTCCAGAGGTTATATTTCTTCTGATGCTGGATGGTTCATGGATGGTATGTACTTGAATTCCACAGAAGCCTCATCGTTTTTTAGGCCGTCAAAGGCATGTGCTTTAACTATTTTGTATATCATCCATTTTCTCTTTTTCCCTTGGCAGTTTTTCATGTTAAAGACGAGCGAGGCAATAAACTTATGGACCACAATATAATCAACTATATCAAGCAGGTTGTCTGATTATCTTTTCTCTTCTCTAATCTCAAATTGCTGCTCATATGTATACGATTTTGTAACTAGAATTCAATAGTAATCCCAAATCATCAGCATCGTCAGTGCTTAAAGAAGGCCGATGCCTTGCAGGACTGGCCTATATGCTACAACTTCACTACTTTCTATAACTTAATAACCAAGCAGATGAGCACTTTAACCTATATATACCGATATATGTATATCATTGCTTAAAGGCCATAGGTACAACTAAGGAGACACCTAGCCCGGACAAAGCGAGAGCATACGCAAATGATGTCGTCCATGCCTACCACCAAATAGAGCACACCGCCATTGAAATGACAGGAACTGACCGCCCTGGACTCTTCTCCGAGATATCAGCTGCTCTAGCCGACCTGCATTGCAACATTGTAGAAGCTCATGCCTGGAGCCACAATGCTCGTCTCGCCTGTGTTGCCTACATTTCCGATCAGTCCACCGATACCCCTATAGACGATCCGCTCCGCCTCGCCACCATTGAGGGCCATCTGACCACCGTTCTCCGTGCAACTACCGCTGGATCCCAAGGTAATAACCGAGACGTGAAGACGGGCGGACTTCACGGTGGAGAAGGTGCCATGAGTATTGTAGAAAGGAGGTTGCATCAACTAATGCTTTCGGTAAGGGACTTTGAGGGGCCCATAATATCATCGGAGATGGGACCAGAAGGCGATGAAAAGCAGAGAAAGATGGATGTTTGGATCGAAAACTGCGTTGAAAAGGGGTATTCAATCGTGAGCATAAAGTGCAACGATCGACCAAGACTCATGTTTGATGCTGTATGCACTCTCACCGACATGCAATATGTGATATTCCACGCTTCCGTTGGTTCTCATGATGGATCTGCATTCCAGGTAAATTACATTCAGTTTTGCATTTGTTCTTGGGAGTTTACTAGGACTAATTAATCATGCCTTAATATGTTCTAATACCCCAATTAGGAAACCATTAACATAATCTTTGATCTCATCGGTTTCCAAGCCACTTGACACTGTTGGCTGTTCATATATAATTATTTTGGAGTACAGGAATATTTTATTCGACACATTGACGGATACGCCTTAAGCACGGAGAGTGAGAAGGAAAGAGTAATCAAATGCTTGGAGGCTGCCATAGAGCGTCGTGTTTGTGAGGTACGTACCGATTCACAGGTAGCAATTTAGTCTCTTCACGTACACTTATTAAGTTGTGCACACTGCACAGGGAATGAAGCTAAAATTAAGTGCAGAAAACCGAGTAGGGCTACTATCCGACATAACGAGGGTGCTCCGAGAGAATGGTCTGACGGTGGCTCGAGCCGACGTAGCCACGCAAGGTCAGAAAGCAGTGAATGCTTTCTACGTTAGAGACATGTCAGGGAATGAAGTATCAGACATGGAGTTGGTGAAGTCGATGAAGAAAGAGATAGGCATGGGCCTAATTGAGCTTGAGGTCAACAAAGATACGGCGATGAGGAGACCTCAAGCTCAACGTCCTCGTTTCTCTTTCGGTGACATGCTCAGATATCAGTTTCAACGTTTTTCTGACAACTTTATTCTATTCCTGTAAATAGGACACTCCCACCTCATCATATTTGTAAATATAAAAGAGGGCTACATCTATATACATGCAGCTTGCATTGGATTAAAGATATTTTAGGAAGAAATAGCTTATGTTGTGATTCAATTTAAAATCATGACTTTTTGTACATAAATAAAGAGAAAAATACAATTATGATCTATGTTCTCTTTTCTAATGATTTTAGACCAAAAATAAATTGCATGTCGCTACAAGAACAAGAGTGCAGTAAGCAACAAGTCAGTCTTTTCCCTCTGAAAATTCATTTTGTTTTCTTAATGCACATCCACTTATCTACTTCTCAGATTTAATCTCCTGAGCCATACGGAGTGTAATATCATATGAAACATGTCGGGTCTCTTAGCTGGATGATTTAAAGTCAAATGTCCCCTAACAGCCTTTACACCCTCCTTAAGCTTCTTATATTTCTTCTCCGGAACTGATAACACTTCCTTCAATCTCGGAATCTCCGATGTATTCACTTGGACCGAAAATGCTTCCCATCTCAACACATCACTAAATGACAGCACATAACTACTGGATAAGATAACGGGCACGCATTCAGCATAAATGGCCTCCACAATTCTAGGACTAGCAACTTCATACCCACTAGGACAAAGACAAAACTTGGATTGGAGCATAAACGTATAGTAATCCAAGTTTTTGGGTTAGTACTCGTAGACACGCAGATGAGTATCACGACCCTTCCAGTGATTGAGGAGGAGGGGACGGACTGGACCGTGCAGTCCACCAGCGAAGAAGCCGAGGAAGGGACGGGAGGAGTTGTCAGTTGGTGGATGGACGAGCTTTGGATTTACTACCCCACCATAAAGCTTGATTTTGTTGTGAATATTGACTGGATTAGAGCATATTCGCAGCTAAATCGGACTGAAATGAATAGTAAAAAATACACAGATTTTACGTGAAAAACTCCTAAATTAGGGTAAAAACTATGGACAAAGATACAAGAATTTTACTACTGGAAAAATTGGAGAATTACAAGGAAAAAACTACACTCACAAAAATACACAAAATATTTTTGTGTGTCTTTCTCTCTCTCTTTTTTTCTCTCTCTCCTCACACCTCTCTTAATTTTTTGTACACTGCCCATATATACCTCTCTTTGTTCACCTTAGGAGGATGCACATAAAGCCAAGCATGGTAGGCACCGAAATGCCTATCATGTTTGACATTCACTTGGTAGGCACCGAATGGTGCCTATCATAGTTGACAATTCTTCCACTTGAAGATTTGCTTAAGAGTCAATCAGATCTTCACACAATTCTTTCTACCTTGCCGCTTCATGTTGATTACGTCTCTGTCAGGCCACACGAGGATTGACACCACATAAATTTGTCAGCGTTGATTGCTTTTGTCATAAAATCTGCCAAGTTATCCATTGTATGAATTTTCTGAATATCCACTGTCCTTTCTTCCACTTTCTCACGAAGTGATACTGAACTCGAATGTGCTTTGTCTTTGAATGAAATGCTGGATTCCTTGCAAGATGCAAAGCACTTTGGTTATCACAAAACAGCGTAATATTCTTTTGTTTATACCCAAGTTCTTCCAACAACATCTTCAACCACACTGCTTCTTTACTTGCTTGTGTAGCTGCTACATATT
>JANZXP010000008.1:17221688-17241044 GCA_027576715.1 Erythroxylum flavicans | reverse complement strand
TGTAAAAGTGTTACATTATTTGTAAGCGATTTGTAATAATTTTATAAAAAGATTGTATTTTGAAATTTAATGGGCCCAAGTGGCTAATAAGAGCTTCTATTGATTATTATTGTGCTGTGCCAAATTGTTTTAAATAAAATGGGCCAGTTTGGATATCCACCTTCTGTACTTCATTTCTCGATCAAAATGTGATGTGTTTTATTTTCAGTTGAAGTAAGAAAAATGTTTTGAAAAAGAAAGAGTAGGCCCACATGAGTGACAAGTGTAAAGCATTCACAAAAAAATTTTTACCAACTTTTGCTTAGTAAAGTGATGTGACACGTCACTCTCGCGGGGCACAGACTCGGGTATCACTGTCGATATCGGGTTCGGGTTCAGCGGGAGTGGGGTGTTACATCATTAATAGCAAGACGTAAATTGTAAAAGTAAATTAGCAAGATCACTTTAGAAATTATTCATATATGATATCTCACATACAATTTAGCAAACATAGTTAGTTAATTATTGCATTCAGATAAAGTTAAAATGACAATACATGTGCACCAAAAGAAAACCAATAGCAAAATGGTGAACAAAATTCTCATACTCACTTATTAAACTTTGCTCCAACAATTACCAAACTCTTATAGGTGTGCTCTACTTCAAACGGCCAAGTGTTATCTTACCCAAATATTGCAAGTGTAGTTTTTAGTTTTAGAGTTTTAGATCAACAAATCGAACACTTCATCAGAGTATATATATATATATATATATATATATATATATATATAACTAATTCTATAGTTGGTACTCTTGTTGATGAAGCTATTGATTGCCTTATCCTTATCTACTATCTTTTAACATATTAAAACCTTGAATAACATAGTAGACTGAATAAACTTGAACTCTATAGAAATATGGATTGACTACTAGAATTAGAATTTCACTCCAAAACTCATTCATCAACTCTCAGGTTTCTTACTCCTCCGTCCATCTAGTTCTGATACCTTATACAAACTTGCAATATATTCTTCCATCATACTCTCTAGTAAGTTAACAGAAGTAATACTAAAATGGAAAATGAGTAGTACATTGCATTCAAGAGACATGTCAGCTGTTATTCCCATTCCCAGTGAAAAAAGCGACAACATACTCATTTTTTAGTCGAAATAATCTAATGAATGGCTTTAGAAGATTGGGCTTCTCCTTTATAATCTTTACTATTTGCGAAGGCTTTCCTCACCTATCTTCATTGAACTAAATACTTTATTCATTTCTAGAAATAACACAGACAGCCATCCAAGTTTAAAGCTCTGCCACTTCAGATCTGAGAGAAAGCCCCAATCATGATGGTCACTACATCATGAAGAAAATCATCCTGACAGCCACCATAACTTTGAGAGAGAGATTAACAAGAGAAGCAGCAATTTCAAGAAAGAACGAAAGATCATATTTGAAACTAAAAACAATACCCTTTATTTACCCATAAATGGAAGCAATGAGACTTATGAAGAAAAGATGGTGAAGAGCAAAGAGTAAAGCCGAGGAGAGTTTTTAACTTTTGATTTCTGAAATTTAAGTATATAGATTGACCGGTTCCAACTGGTTCATTGATAATCGACCAGTTCTCTAATAAATCAACCAATTTGTATATATACAAGTTATTAAATGAAACTGAATCGGACAAATAGCCCATTCATACTATTCCTGGTCGAACTGACTAGTTCAGTTCAGCTTTTAAAACATTGGTTGGCTCACATTAGAAATCGTATAGCTATTAAATATAAGTGTTGTAATCAACATTCAACCGTACATTTCAATTTTCAAAAAGTGCTTTTCGTCCCCTTTATATGAAATTTTAGTTCTCGATACTCGAAAAAAAAAGAAGATTACCTTTTTATTCTTTTTAAAAATTCCAAAAATTAATTTATCCAAGACTCACTTCTCAAATTAATTTCTAGGTTTATAATTTAATAATTGATAATTGATTGAAAAATAAAAAAGAAAGAGGTAATTTTCTTTTATTTGTAAACATCATCTTTGTTCCTTGCCAAATCATATTTTATAAGATAAGCAAAAAACACAATGTACCCCACTGCACAAGGCTTCCTCGCTTTACGAGGGTAAGGGAAGGTCATCAATATACGTAGCCTTTCTTTTCTATTTTTTTTCACAAAGAGGCTATCTTCGCAACTCGAACCTGTGACTTTCTGGTCACAAAGGAATAACCTTTACTAGTTGCTCCAAGGCTCTCCTCAACTCATATCTTATAAGATATGTTTTCATATATTAATAACTGAACATTCCAGTGAATCAAACTCCTTACTTTAATTTCAAAAATTAGAATAAAAATCTCATTCCTAAAGAAAACGAAAATCCATATAATCACATTAGAGATAAACTTTTGCTGAGTTGGGAAATCAATATATAATAAAATAACTGAATATACTATCTTTTAAGTATATTTTGGGGGCTACAAATTTCAATGACAATACACTAAATGTATATTACCATAGGCATTATATCGAAAGGTATAATTAGCCATTCAATGAGTGTGAAATGTATTTTTCTATAGGCATGAACATACTTTATGGATTGTTTTCATAATTTTAGTTACCCAGCAATCCAAATATGAACTAAACTTGGTCCTAATCAAGAACATCATAGAATGGTGGAACATAGTATCTAAAATGCAACCTGTGTTGAGTCTTCTATTATAAGTGTAAAACCCTGAATCTTTCCTTTCATTGAATATAAATTTTTATGTTCGATGAATAGTATTTTTGGATAAATAATGATTTTTGTGAGACCCAACCTCAAAATATTGAAATTATTCAAAATAAGTATTAGAGTCCAATGATAATGAAACATATTGAAAATAAGTTTGATATGATGGATTTCGGGAGTTTCGAAAGTTTGGGATTAAAATGCCCTTTTTGGAAAGTAATGGGTATTAATGATTTTAAACAAATTCAAAAATTTTTAAAGCATCCACTCAATAATTATTGACTCTAATTCTAGTATTTCATGGTCAATTTGATGATAAAACAGTTGTGGAATATTTTTGAGATTTGCTTCGGTTACTTGGTGAATTAAATGCATTAAAGGGCAATTTGGTCTTTTTGTATGCACTAAAGGGCAATTTGGTCTTTTTCGTATTCATTAAAGTGCAATTTGGTCATTTACATGGTGTTGGTGGAAGGATGAGTCATTAAAAGAGAACCAATGGGAAGTTGTCATGTGGAATCGGTTAAATGAGTATAAAAAAGCCTAAAGTAAGGCGTTTAACTTCATTATTTAATGTAACTGTAAGTGTTGAGAGAGAGTAAACATGGGAGAGGAAAAACAAAAGTGAAAAGAAAAGAAGTAAGTGTAAAGGTCAGCCAAGGAAAGAAAAAGAAGAGGACTTTCATTGTTAATGGGTTTTGATGGAGCTTTGAAGAGATCTTGATCAAGTAAAGTTGTTCAATAAATACCCAAAAGATTAGAGGAAAAGTGGTAAGTGTTCCTAGCTTAAATTCCTAATTTTTATGGGCTTTTGGTATGGGATGGATGTGTTTAAGTTTAATGGTGCATCGGTATTATTTTGGTGTTTCTGTGCATGGAATTGATTGAATATGAAAAGAGAGTAACGTGTAGTAGAATTCTATCTCAGGTTTATTTAAACCAGTCACATTGTTTCAGCCATAAATAGGCCTACAGACCTCCAAATTGGGTGATTCTAACTGAAAATGAAACATATGACACAGTAATAAAAATTCCTAGAAGAGACCCTGACCTAATTCTGGCTGAATCATATTGGAATTTGAGATTGAAAATGGTGATCTAATACTATCCTATGTTAGAGCATCTTGTGATATTTGGTGCATGTTTCTCGATTTATAACTTAAAATGATCTGATTTTTAATGATATGGAAACTAAAGATATAGGGGAACAAATTTCTAGAACACCTTAAAACCTAATATGAACATCTATTATGTGAAAATTTAGGAACAATTGGATGTATGAATTCTGGATAGGGGTCATAATCGTGACTCATCATACATGATAGTGATATAGTGAATTAAATTGAGTAAAGTAGTGTTTTGAATAAATTGGTAAGTTAGAATGGATACAATAAGGTATTTAAGTGACTTTTGAAGCTATATTTGGAAACAAAAATTAATAAGTTAGCTTATAGAAGTAAGCAGAAATACAATTAGTATACATGTTACGGGATTAAATACTAATCTCAAATTCGATTAAACCAAAATTATAGTTTTAATGTCTTATTTTTGAATTTGGAAATACATGCCTAAGTGAAATGCATTTTGTGTAGGTAAAAGAGAGGAACTGAACACGTAAGTGTGCTTGGCGATAAGTTTGCAAAACAGTAAGTGTTCTTTAAATTGATTTTATGAAAATGATTTCTATTCTATCATAAAGTGAATATTGATTATGAGTTTATGTGAATATTGCTAGTATATTGTAGCAATATATGAATTGAAGTTTGAAAGTTAAATCTTATATGATTTGAGTTTACATTGAGGTGACGTTATTAGTTGATAAAAAGTTAATGGTTTTTAACTTATAGTATACTGATAGGTTTTATGCATGTTATTATATCGGTGTATAACGGTTAACCTAGTACAGGTAAGGGATGTAGAACCAACACTGTAACTACTATTATATAGTGGTTAACTTAGTACGGTAAACGATGTACAACCAGCTCTGTAACTAGTGGTTAACCAGTTGCGAGTAAGCGATGCAGAATCAGCTCCATAACTACCGATGTATAGCGGTTATCCTAGTATGGGCAAACGATGTAGAATCAGCTCCGTAACTAGTGGATAACCAATCGCAGGTAAGCGATGCATAACCAACTTTATGACTTTATGCCTGAGGGTACCATATGGGAAAAAAAGTTAGTGATAGGCTATGTCGTGTAAGAAATTCATGACATTTTTAATGCCACCATTATTTATTTAAAAAGTGATTTGAGAGACTTGATTCTAGGAAGCATATATGTTTCATATTAGTATTGAATTATACGAATTTAGATGAATTTGTTTTAGGGAGGTTTATATTGTTAATTATGATTTGAATAGAAAATCTAGCATTTACTGAGCTCATTTATCTCACACTCTCTTTTCTGTTTTTTAAATAAAATCTCTCAAGTGCACGCTCAAGGGTTTCAGTAGTAGGGACTCCACCTCACGAGTAGTCAACTTTGTCACATACTGTTGTGTAGGCATTTTTGCCTTATAAATGTTTTTTTGGGAACATTTGCATTTTCATGAATATGTTTTAGACTATATTTAGTGTAAAGAATACATGTATATGAATGTTTTAAAGTTAAATGCATGAATATGTATGAGTTTTTTTAAGATTATTTAAGTGATTGTTGAGCTTGCTTGTGAATGGACTTAAAGTCCAAAATTTATAGTAGGAATTTTGAGATGATTATAAAAGTATTTTTGAACTTTTACAGAGACTTGAAAATTTTGGGAAGGTCAAAATACAGTCATTGGGTTGCCGAAATTTAAAAAAAAACTCCACTGCTTATGTCTTTTAATGTTAATTTAAGGCTTTTAGGTAAAAAGGGCAATAGGCCTAGCTCCACGAGAACCTTCTAGCTGGATCAAACATTGGCTGGAGGGCCACCACGGGGTGTTGGGTAAGTCGTCTAGTCATTTCAGGATAAGAGCCTGTCAATAAGCCCATCCAATAGGACATAACCAAAACTTGCTTGGATGCATTAGTTCCATGTTTTAGGATTTGAAGGAGGTACATTGAAAACTTAACATCATTCTTAATATCTTTTCAATATCTGAAAAGTAAATTCCTTACGGCTTAAATACAATGTTATGAATATTATGTTAGATCGTTACTAAATTTGGTTCTGGTATGAAACTGTATTGATATTGATCAATATTGGTTATCATTTCAGGTAATTTTTAAAAATTATAAAATATTCTTTGAATTTTTTAAGATTGCAAAATTGTATCTCAGTATATTGTGTTATATAATTGTTAATTTTACATCAATCGTGTCTCTAAAAATTATAATAATATAAGTTTAAAATAAAAATTATCTCTATATTTTTATTAATATTACTTTTCATATATTTCACATTTAAACAATAATCACAATTAATATAAGAAAAATATCATTTAATCATCATACATATTTTAAACTAAGATATATGTATGATGATTAAACTGAGATATATGTGCAATCATACCAACACTAATGCACCGGATCGCATCAGAACTTCAAAGTTAAATGCGCTTAGGTGAGAATAGTACTAGGATGGGTGACCTCGTAAAAAGTCCTCGTATTGCACTCCTCAACCACATGGTGCATAAATACCATCTCAAAGATCAAAATTTCTAGTAGGTAGTAAATTCTCGTGAATTTTCTTGGATTTTCAATTATCTACTCAATCTGAGAGATATGAAATATCCATACATCAAGCATAATTTGGGAAATGGAGATACTATTTGGTTTTGGTTTGATAATTGGACTATCTTTAGTCCTTTTATTCAAAGAGTAGATATTTCACAACTTAGAAATAAAATCCCTATGAATGCTAAAGTCTCCACACTCATCCATAATAGAGAATGGTATGCCAGTTTTAAAGATTTTTCTTTACTTGCTGAATACTTACATCAAATTCCTGAGGGGTATAGAGAAGATATCATCATTTAGTCTCCTAATTCGAGAGGGACATTCACTAATAGTTCTTATCATAAGCTAATTGCAAGCAATGTAGAAGAAGTTCTGTGGCATGCAATTCTATAGAAGCAGTCTCTAAACCTAAAAGCCTCATTTTTCACTTGGTTAGCGATTAAGAATAGGATCAAAACCAAAGATAGACGGTTTGAGGTATATGATCCCATTTGTGTCCTTTGTAAACAAGCTGAAGAGAGTAGGAATCACCTATTTTTTCTGTTGCAGGTACACCAAAGTAATTTGGAGCATAATTCCACATTCATTACCAGTTCCTTGCTATACATTTGACTGGCCTGAGACTTTGAACATGATAATTGAAATCACTAAAAAAGGAGAATTGAGTGGGTTGCTTATTAAAACAACCTTTACAACCACCATTTATTATATATGGAAGGAAAGAAACATGAGACTATATAAGAAAACTAAGGAGGAAAAATACCAAATTACAAAAAATATTATCAACTAGATCAGGGTAGCTTTGATAGCAAACAACAAGAAAAATCCAATCACTTATAACACGAAGAAAAAATTGATGTTGTAATGCAAAGTGCTAATGTTGCAATCTTTTTTAATTTCAATTTTTGTTGAATTGTAGACAGATTAAACAACTCATTGTAATATTAATTTAGCTTTTTTATTATTATTACAATTCGTTTTATTTTTCAAAAAATAAAATACTAAAATATTACAATTTACATCCTTTAATAAAGAATAATTACATTAAAACATCATATAGTAAGAATAATAAAATTCCATGACTTCATAAATATATTCGTGCCTAAGAACATAACCAAGTATAAGGGAAACCTAAAATAAAAATACTTATAATTAAAAGTTTTATATTTATATTGCATATAAAAAATTAACATATGCATCAAATATAAGTAAAACTAAAAGAAAAGAGAGGAAATGAAAAATATAGTAATTTATTCAATCGAATATCTGCTCAAATCTCATTGATCTCAATTTTATTTAGTACAAAATTCTCATTATTGAGAGAAGTCTTATCAATACCATCATTCAAATTGATTACTCCAAATGACATATATCAATATTTTCCTATTTAGGATTATCTTTCAAGTTACTCTTATCTATAAAACTTGGTTCCTCATAAACCTAATCTACTAAAAGATCAATATAGTTAAGAAAATTAGATCTATAAAACCACTTTTTCTATTAAGAGTCCTAGTAAACAAATAATATTAAATTTATAAGAAATTAGAAGAAATTATATTTAACTTAATAATGATAATAACATAACTTTCTCAAAGCTTTAAATTGTATCAAACAAAGACCAATTATTCAATATTTTGTGTTCCAATCTATTCCTTTTATTGGAATGGATGATTTCAAATATGCTTCAAATCCTTTCATACCATGCTTCACTCACATACTGACTTAGAATCAAATTGCAAACCATTGTAATTCTGGAACACTACTTTCGAATTAGACCACCAAGTAACTACATGACAACAAAAGTAACCTTATAAACAAAATAAAGTGATAATTAATTTTTAACAATCAATAAAACTGAAGAAATATATGCCTGGACTAAGTTTGTCTCTTTGTAAAATTATAATGGGCATCCCAAAATCACCAAAAGCATCCTTATAAACCTCTATTTGTAAGCTTAGGATGTCTTTCATCATCTCATGAGTAATAATTATTATAATTGTTAATAGCATTTTCCTATTAAATTCATATTTATTTGTAAATCTTAGTTTAAAATAAACATTAGGATTCAAAAATTTCACAACTTCAAACAAAAAAGAGTAAAGTTTCCTTTCATTAACGACTACAAGATAAGTTATATGCAAAGAACACTTAATTTTAGATTGACCTTGATTGCTTCCTTTTTCCTCTCTATGGCATCATAAAAATAACACAGACTATCAGCTAGATGAATTACCCTCACTGGAGACTCACAAACTCGTATGAAAAATTGACATTAGAACCAAAATTCATGATCGTTAAGTATAATTCTAGAAAACTCCATTCTAATATTAAACCTGGTATGCTAATATACAACCTACTTTTCACTTGTAAGCATTTATTTGTGTCTCCTTCCTCACTAAGAAAAGCACTGAAATGTTAAGAAATTAGTCACAAATCTTATAATAGTAAATGACACAAATTCTTATCAGTGGTAAAACACTTTCTCGTCAAATTCAAGACCTATACACGATTACAAATGAACTTGGTCACTTTTTTCACTTTTTACACAGTTTCATCAGTAATAGGAAAGTATCTAGGATCTCCTATATTTTCTAACATCAGGATAATGCAATGTGTATCATAATGAGTCCAATAAAAAGAATTATACCTACTTTAGAATATTTTTTAACTACTTTAAAAGCATAATCATTATCAGTAATGACTTGTACAATATTTTTTAAGCCGAACTTCATTCGTAACTTCATTAAATATCTAAAATAGAGTATCAACATTTCTAACAATACTAAATGCATCAATAAACTTTAAAAATATTATCTTTAGAAAAATAAACCAAAAATTAATAATAGAGTTATATCTTTTGTCTATCCAACTAACATATATGATTGAACACCCATAAATTTCCCAAGTCACTCTTCTTTAAATAGAGTATCAACATTTCTAACAATACTAAATGCATCAATAGACTTTAAAAATATTATCTTTAGAAAAATAAACCAAAAAATTAATAATAAAGTTATATCTTTTGTCTATCCAACTAACATATATGATTGAACACCCATAATTTTCCCAAGTCACTCTCTTTAATTCAAATAAATTTTTATTTTATAAATAGAGCTGCTCAGAAGATTACTTCTATAGTCATCAATTGAAGAAGCTTTATATCTTGGATCTTAAAAGGCAATAACATCCACCATAGGATGATAATAATAAGATTAAGCAGTATTGAATGATATTCCTTAGTCATACCACCATCTTGTCATTACCATATCTATATTATAAGTTGTTTATTTCAATTGTAGGCATTATGAATTGAAAGTTGAGCTCTAGGATTTGTTCGTAGAGTAGAAAATTTAGACGTCTATCTTCTTCTATTCCTCAAATCAAGTGTAACATTCCCTTCTTGTTAAGTAGGAAAACCATCTTCAATATATCTAGTATCATCCTAACTACTTAAAAAAAATTCCATTACCAATTTCGTAGTTTAGTCTTAACCTCCTATCTTTCTCATATTGATCCTCTTTGAGCAAAATTTTTATTTTCCAATTCATGCCATGGCTAACTTCTTATAATGTTTCATAACACCTTTGATCCTGACCAAATGCTTCTTTAATCTGGTGATTTCCCCACCTTTAAAATGTTTGTTGTAATATAAACAAATGGTATAGTTCTTCATTTTAGGAACTGATTTAACAAGAGCCCAGCTAGATCGTTGAATCTTCCTAAACTTAAGTTTGTTGAATTGTTAGGAGTACTTGAACTTTCCTCCATTTATCAGTAAAAATAAATAAATACAGATATCAAGATTAAATTAATAACTTCATATTCAAAAAATGAAGTTTATGCATATAACATCATTACATAATAGATTCAATAGTACATAACTATATAACATCGTTACATCTTTCTTTTGGTACTACACATTGCAAATATGACTTTATTGTGCAAAATAAAAAAAAAGTTAATTAGTTTTCTCTTTAAATTGAGCAATGAATATACTCTTATAAATCAAGACTAAAGATGTCAAATTTGGCCCGACCAAACCAGCCAGGTCTAATTTTGGCCCAGGTCGACTGGGTCACATGTGGGTCATGGGCAGACCATGGTCGGTCCGACTGGACTATGGACTGAGGTCTAGTTGAGCACGAGCCCCGGCTTGGCCCATGGCCCTATAGTTACTTCAAAAAAGATGTCGTTTTTGACGTTTTTCTTTAAAAAATATATGATGGGCCGGGTTGGCCGATCTGTTGAGCTGTGGGCCCCACCTTAACATGCTGTCGAGTCAGGCCACTCAGCCTGGCCTATTGATATTCCTAATCAAGACATATCTTAAAACTCATTTTAATATAATCATACAGAAATTTAATTACCTTAAGTTAAATATAATCAATGAGAAGTTAAACTACTTAAAGTACCTTTTTCAAATTCCCATGACCTATTTTATATTTTGTATTTAACCATCTATAAGATAGGATACAAATGTGCATTTGAAAGTTTGCTATTGTATTATAAAAAATGCTTTCCAAAGTTTAATTTTGTGTATTTGTAATGCTATTTTCAGTAAAAATAATATAAGAATGTAGACAATAATTCAAAAAACTCAAAATTTACTCATTTTTATGATTAATATAATAAAATAACTTGAAAATCAAATAAATAGGACTTCATCACTTCATGTCTTCATAAAGTAATTAATAAAAATATTCATTAATAATTCACTTAAATTCAGCAACATAATCTCTTACAAAATCAAGTTAATAAGAAATATAATGACATAAGTCAGGTTAATAAATAATAATACCATTACAAGCTACAAACATAAGTTAAAGTGTTACTTAAAATTAAACCAAACAATGCTTGTATAATAATACCCTTGTACTGCTTGGTTCGTAAATGACATAAAAGTTGGATAAATCAGTCAATAACTAAGAATCAACCAACAAAAACTCGCAATTTACAAACCAATTAACCAACACGAATGACAAAAGCTAAAAGGTCCCAAACAAAACCATAACTTCAACAATTCAATCATCCAATAACTGGAGAAAATGATGAAGCAACTCCGTGCGGTAGAGGAGCTACAGATGGAGGAGGAGTAGGCAAACAACCTAAAGGAGCATATCTGAGAACCAAAAAGCAACATAGATGGTAGATTAGAGCAAATATGAGAATCAAAAATCAAAGGAGCAGATATATGACAGCCAAGCGGTATGGACTGTAGTAAATGCGAGATAGGGATAGCAATGAACAGTAAGCAAAGCAAAGTTGAGTAGGGCAGAAAAAAAGGAAAAGTAGAGAAGTGAGAGTAAGAATGAGCAAAGTAGAAAAGAGTCAAGTTGGGGGGTAGAAATTTAAGGTTTTTTTCAATTAAGTCATCAATTTTTTAAAAAATTCTGCATGTTGAACTTGACATGTCACTAGTATTATTAGTATCGGTTGATACTATCCAAAATGATTGGTACCTTAAACTAGTGTAGTACCAATATATATTATACTGTTTCTAGCCAATATGACTTATATCAACTGGTACGGTATGAAATTTGTTTCCCTGCTTGAATGCAGTACTTCACTCAACACATGAAATCCAATTATGCATCTATATAACCAAATTTTAACTACAAAAACTTGGAAAAGAATTATATATCGGTGCTACTTTAATTTGAAGTTCAAGTATAGAGATTGGTTAGCATTCAAGATTGCTTTTATTGATCTAAAAATTTTACCCAAAGTATATGTCCTTAACATTTTCACACCTTCTAAACTCTTGCATAACGTCGTCATCTATGTTATTGTAAGCCAAGGAGTACTTTTGTTTACATAGGTTATTTACCTTATGTTTTTTTATATGTTGGGTTATAATATCCTCCTTAGAAACTTCTATGATTTCATTTAGTAACTCAAGATCCTTTGCTCTTCCAATACTTATTGAATTTTCATACTCCAAATTCATAATTGACATCATTAAAGTTTTCATCTCTATTGAATTTTATAACAATAGTCTTGGATGAAGTAGTCATTTATTGAAGTCTTTCATGATACATTTACTATTTGATTTTTAGCATTTCCAAATTATTTGATGCAACTTTCTAAATTAAAACTTAAATTGTTTTCTTAATTACATTTCGAATCAAAAGATTACTAAGTTTCAAATCATTATCCACAAAATAACTTATTAATAACTAACCATTCTATTTAGACATTTTTTTTCAGATATCATAAGTAATATATACCACAAATATATATATATATATATATATATATTTGAAATAGCAATATATTTTAACCATAACATAATAATTACACTTAAGTTTTGGTAATACACTAAATATCAAAAGTATTCATCTCTCGCATTATATGTAATCATCCTAATAATGTTCAATAGTAAAACACTGTGAAACATGCTCCTAAATACTTTCCTTCTCATATACTCCACTAATAAAAGTCACCATTAAGAAGTATGGTGTGTAACAATGAGAATTCCATATCCTAATCAATGATTCTCCCTTTAGAGGCAATGTTTTCCTATGAATTGCCCAAATTAACTCTTCAATACAAGTAAAACCTTCATAATTAGAGTGTATGAGTTCATGGATCATGGCATAAACATTCAACACATGAGTCCTTAAGTCAAAGTCAATGTACCTAATGCACAAGGCTCCTTGCTTTGTGAGGGTCTAGGGAGGGTTATATTGTATGCAACCTTCCCTTTGTATTTTTACAAAGAGGTTGTTTTCATAACTTGAACCTATGACCTTATGATCATAAAGGAGCAACTTTATTAGTTACTCTAAGGCTCACCCTCCAAGGAGTAACATGAGTCCTTAAGTATTATCTATAAAACACATGACAGTCTTCTAGTTGTTTCACTAGGTTAATGATGTGTTGTATTTGTTTAGATATGTATGTTAATCTTCCCCTTCTTATTTTTCGAGACTCTTTCTTGAAATCATTTTAAAAGATAAATCATTATCATGAATGTTCAAATAAACAAATTAGTAGAATAGTTATAAAATAACACATTACTGAATGATGCCTATCAAACAAACCAATAATTAAATAAGAAGGTTATTAAATGAATGAATTATTTGATGCATAATACAGTCAAATAAACCAAATATTTAATAAGTAGAATACATAATTCAATCTTACTTAAATATGGAAGTGTGAAATTCATGGGGAGTACATACATGAATTAGTTCTTAAACTTTTAGGTTGAATTAAATTTACAAAACATAAATGAATATGTCTAAATTAAATTTATACATGTAATAAGTGTAAATTGGTTAATTTGAGTTCTTAATAACAAAGTTGAAGGGTTCAACTCTCTATAAACTTCTTTTTTACTAATCTTGATTAAGACCAATCTTGGTTAAGTTCAAATGGTTCATAGGTTAGGCCCACATATAAGTTGGCTTCATGGACCATTTGGCATAAATTAAATATATATTTTTATTTAAGTCATAATCATATTTAATAATTAAAATTTCTTAATTGTCAAAACAACTTTATTTTTTTAAAAAAATTAAGTTAATCTTATATATATAACAAAAGTTTTAAAAACCTTATTCAAGACTTAGAATAATTTAATCTTATAATTAAACAAGGTTTAAACTAGGATAAGATTATGGTATCCTTGTAGGCAAATAAGGCTTACTTTAGGTTTAGTTTTCAGTTGTCCTTGTAAACAAGCATCACTGGCGCTATGATTAGTTTGAGCTTTATTCTAGTTTTAGAATATCCTAGCCTACATTCAGAAAGTGGCTTCTTCCACTTTAGAAACCCAGACACCTTAAAACAATCACAAAGCTGCCACCAGCCAGTAAAGCATCATTGGTCGCCATCTTCCCTGTCACCATGCGAGAAACTGTCGACGACTACACTAGCAAGAAGAGGCGGCGACACTGTTGCTCATCCAATAACCATTGCGTTGACATCATACTTTTCCAACTGTTACTAGCAATCACCTCAACACAACAAATGACGACCACTTGCCAACAACAACCACGTTTTCATGCCATCATCCATAAGTCTTCCTCAGCAATAAGGTGATTCATTAGATGGTGATGTGCTTAAAACACAAAAGCTGTTGATTTTACAAACGTAGAATAGGTTTTGTTCAACAATTAATGGTGGCCTCGATGGATAAAACCCAAAAAAAAAATTCAATGGAAGATTGTTAAACAATGGGCCTAGGTGGAATATTTTGGGACTTCAAGAGTAAACTTTCATGTCCTAACATATGAAGTTTTGTATAATAAAACAATAAACAAAAATGAATACTGCATCCTTAAGTTCAAGTTTTGCACAACCAATGACAAACATACGCAGCCATCATTTTCTTGGAATAGCAAAGACCCTACCCAAAAAAAAAAAAAGAAAAGTGCACCCTAATACGTGGATATTGCATTGGGTTCATGTAAAAAAAATCCTCATAAGTACTTTTTGATAATATTCAATTCTCTTCATTTTGTTGTAGAAAAAAATTTAAAATTATAAGTCCAACATAAATAATGAAAGATATTACTTTATCCTTTTCCAAATAATTAAAAATGATTCATTTCAACAATTTCATTCATTTTGAACAATAAAAACAAGAATTTTGATCTCAATTAACATTAACTGTATTAAAACTCTAGCACTAGTATTGAATTTAAAGGCAAATAAAATGGTAGGATTGAGAAAAACTTTTATATGATGATATGAAGAATAGAAGGGCAAGAAGTGTGAAGGTAGTTATAAACCAGAACTATAGTGGTAAAAAAGGAAGCCTCTACTAAAGAATACCAATAACAAAAATCCTTTCAAGAAATAAGATATAGGTAATAAAGGAAATAGGAAAAGGGCAACTTAGCTTTAATTCCAATGCTCCCAAGAATAAATGTTTTGAAAGAAAATATAGTTACTATCAAAAGATTGGGCATAAGAAGGCATATTATAAGAAGCTTAAGGCTAGAATTTTAAAAAAAAAGTAATCTTTAGTTGAAGGCTTACTTAGAATGTTTTCAAATGCTTAAGGGTTAAAAATTTGCTGTTATAATTCACGTTACCAATTTCTTGTAGGAGCTTGCAAATAGAGAAAACCCAACTAGCATAGAGCAAGATGGATATATAGGAAATGGTATAATAACCAAGTTGAGTTTTTGGGGATAATCAAATTGTAACTTACCATAAGATATCTTCAAGAGTTGTATGAAGTTGCATACCTACCATCAATAATGAGGGGTGTAGTTTATGTATATGTTTTTGACATAATCGATTATAATTTCTTTAAGGAATAGGTAACTTTCTAATATGACTCTATTTAGTTTGGAAATGAAATTTTTGTATGGTAATCTTTGCATGCTTGGTTTGGTAAATGTGTCTCTTTTTTCTTCTTCTCTTAATATTGTTTCTTCCATAAAAAGGTTAAGACTGGATGACAAATCTTTCATTCTATAGCACAAGCAATTGAATTATATTTATAAACAAAGACTGAAAGAGAAAGGATGAGATTCTACAGGATCTTGATTTTTCAAATTTTTTTGACTGTATAAAGGAGAAATTGAATGTCAAATTTAGAAAAACTAAAGTTGAAAGTGTATAAAACTACCTTAAGTTGATTCGTATTGATAATTATGGGCCTTTTACTCCTCTAGTAATGGGTGTCTACAAGTATATCTCTACAAAATGGAGTTAATGAAAGAAGAAATCACCCATTTCTTAATATAGTTTAATGTACATTGGCAAACTCTTCCTTGCCAAAATTCATATGTAATCATGCTTTAAGAACTGTAGCTTATGTTTTGAATCTATCACCCAATAATTTTGTTCCAATGACTTCCTGAATGGAGACTTAAATGTAGATGGCTACATGATTTAATCTTCTAATTTTGAGATAGCTACAAAAGAAAACATAGTTTGTAAGCCTTTTATAGATTGATACAAGCTTCAAGGCATGGTATCTTAAGTTTGATGAAATTTTCACTATTAACATTTTAAACAAAAAAATGTTGCTAATGAATGTATATACATGAAGGTCAATGGAAGTAAGTACATATTTTCAATTTTATATAGTGAAGATATGTTTCTAATTACTAATGACCCTAACCTATTGATCAAGATAAAATATCTATTATTGAGTTATTTTGACATAAAGGATCTTGGTAAAGCATCATATGTTTTAGGCATACAAATTCTTCATAATAGGGACAATGGTGTTCTTAGATTATCTTAAAGCATTTATATTAACTGTATTTTAAAGAGCATTAATATAGTTTAGTTCCCTTGTAAAGACAAAAATTGTGAAAGGTGACAAATCCTCCACTACCCAATGTCCTCATAATGATGTAAAGAGAGAACAAATTAAATCAATCCCTTAAGATTATTTTATTAGAAGCCTAACGTATGCACATGTCTTGACACTAACTTTGAGTTTGCTATGCTCAATAGATAGTTAAGCAATCATGGATAAAACCATTGGAAAGCAACTAAGAATTCTTGAAATATCTTTAGGGTACCAAGGATCTTATATTGACATATTAGCTTACTGACACTCTTAAAGTGGATGGTTTTAATGACTCTAATTATACAAGTTATGTAGATGAAAAGAAATCCACTTTTATTCTTGTCTTTTTTATGGAATTGTAGGTTTTCATAAAAAGTTCTTTGACCATGAAGGTAGAGTATATTACATGTTTTAAGGCTACCTTTCATGTAATGTGACTATAATACTTCATCTCAGCATTGGAAGCTAATGACTCTATTTCGAGGTTATTGAACTTGAATTGTGACAATTATTTAATTGTTTCTTTCTCTTAGAATATTATGATTTTAAATAGCAAATTAAAGTCTTACCGATTTATGTGCTTTAAAAACATGTCCCTCGTATAGGATTGTTAAGAGCCTAGTTTCCTTTGTTTCAATAAGAGCTATGTTTTCCAATGATTGCTTGGCTTTAGTGTAATGCATGCATATCATGGATGTTTCACAATGCTTATGACATTTTATAACTCTATATTTCTACTGAATTGTAATTTGATGACATTCATTTTGTTGAATCCATATTGAAGTTGTTTTCATATTTCTCGATTAGTAGTGCCTAATTATGTGGGACCCATACATCCTATCAGTGTATCAGTTGTGTACAATTAGTTTAGCTATGTATATTGTTATGAAAGCTTTATGATATGTTTATGCAATCCAAGTGGGAGAATATTTAATTAATTAATATAAACAAGTATAATCTACAAAAATTAACATTTTAATTATATGCGTGTGAATTTGGACCATTTATAGAATGAACATTATAGTGCTAACAATATTTAGGGCCCTTAGGTTCATTCTCCAGTCTTGCCCAACGTTTATCCATTAGGCTTATGACCCATCACAAAATAGTATTTTTAACTTGGTCGATATGTCTTTGAAAACCTATGATAATGTTAGATGTTGTGTGGTATGTGGAAAGATTAGAAAATAGGCCTTTATTTTTCTTCCACTATGCTTGTTCTTGATTTACAAAAATTTATACTTGAGTAATGATGTCTTTCAGTCATTTCCACCGTAATTAGGAGGAAACTTTCTAACTTCTTTATGTACTCATGCCTTAAAACTATAAAAATTATATTGGTTAGTTATGACATTAAATGTTTGATCATGTATATTAAAAATGTTGATTTTGTACTTTTAATGCTTATCAATTTATTGTCCACATCCAATACTAAAATGATACATATGTAAAATAATTCAACAAAATTTGAATTTAAATAATTGAAAATAAAATACTCAAATTATATTTAATAGAACTAAAAGTTAAAACTATAAAATGATCTAAAGAAGATAAAAATTTATACAAGAGTATTTTTGTTGTAAGAGTTTGCATGCATATTGTATAATGTAAGTGTTTGGCCTCGATGGAAAAAATTATGGAATTAAAGTTGAAAGTTTATTAGGCAAAATCTAAAGATTGAAATTTTGAGAGATGATGTATTAATTTATGTAAATTTCAAAGGTTCATATTACCTTTTTTATTTTTTATTATATAAACAATATGAAATACTTGATAATAATTACCTATATAAAATACATTTCAGATTGTTGAATTGAGTAATTTAGTTTACAAAATATGAAATTTTTATTTAATTATTTTAACAATGATTTTAACTTAATTATATGTTTTTAAAATCAGATATTAATAAATTCCCTTCAATTTAGCGAATTTAATTATGTCCTTTAAAATTGAAGATTATAATAGTTCGAGTAAATTATGAGCATAATCTTTTCATTTAATCTAATAAACATGTTAAATAAATCAAGATTTGATATTATTTAAAAAAGTTTTAGGATCTTGTTTTTGGAATTTATTAAAAAGCTCTTAAAGTACTAACAATGATACAACTAAAAAGGGTCACCAGAACTACATTCATAGGATAAGTGTTCCAATACAAACATTTGTATTATAAGTTAAAGCCTTGTTGGATTAGTAGTTAAGAAATGTTGGAGGCCTTAACAATCATTCATTTATGTAAGATTCCAAGAAGTTAAGAATGAAGGCATTCCATCTTAATGTCATAGCTTGATTGATGCAATTTTTAGATCACTTAACTATGATTATTTCTCTTATCATTTAGAGAAACAGTTGAAAATGCTATTGCAATCTCTTGATTCTCCTTTAAAAATCCTTCTATTTTTCTCCATTCAGATAGAGTAAACATTCAACTAGGGAGATTTTGAAGATCTTGAGATCAACTTGATGGTTATAAGTGTAACACCTCACTCCTGTAAGACCCGAACCCGACATCGATGGTGATATCCGAGTTTGTACCTCGCAAGGGTGACATGTTATAGCACTCGATCATTCAAATTTTAGTACAAATTTTTTTCTTTAATTGATAATCAAATTGGGCCCACTCAATTCGCAAACTTTTTCAAACATAACAAACATAACAATACAATCAACAGACTTTTCAATAGCCATTTGGGCCCATTACAAATACAAAACATTTCCAATTCCA
>JANZXP010000008.1:17206391-17221588 GCA_027576715.1 Erythroxylum flavicans | reverse complement strand
TGTAAAGGCATTTCTAAACGCCCATGGACCACTCAAAATTACTATTCTACCCTTCCCATCGGTGATGAGATGTTACAATAAGTCACTTTAGTAGCCCAAGTTAAGATATCATTCCAGTGGGAATGCGTACATCTTCTGTTGAGCAGAAGGACAAAGTATATTCCATAGTTGATATTTCATATTCACATCGAAAGAAAAGATGGTCATGTCATTAAGGTTCTAGGTCACAAAGCGCACACATAAAGCTAAATGGATATCAGAGTTAGTCCTTTCCCCATTAAAAAACCTCTCTTTGATTGCTAACCATAATATGAATGAAGCTTCGAGTGTTTTAGGGTAACTAGAGCAAATTTCTCCATTGTACATCTTACTTGTTATATGTGAATATTTCCCATCTTAAAATATTGTAAAATTATCTACACTATTCTTCAACTAGAGAAATTTATCTTTATTTAGTTGGTTAGGTAGATATATTAGTTGTGAATTGATTATGGAATTGAAACCTATTGAATGTAAAGGCAAGCATTATGTATTTTCTTATATGATAGTTGTCCCTTTGGAGTTATCTGGCAAGAAGTTCATTAAGGAATTTGACTTTAGTAAGTTAGATAGTGGGCTAAGGGGAAGCCAGTTATTATACCAAAATGTAGTGCTTTCATAATTTCCAATAATGAGACCTATATGAGGTTTGATATTGTCCCTAATCTTTAGTATTTACTTAAGATTCTATAAGGTGTAGCTTTTGGGTTGAATTTTCTATAAGTTAATCCCTTTTAGAAATTATGAGTGTACACATATAATCTATAAGGATTCGTTCCTATTGAAAAGCTCCTATATCTTTTTTTCAAAGTAGCACCTTATTTAGGTTTGTTATATATTTAATTCCAAGATCCCCCTCTTTTTCTTTAAAGTGGATTTCAAACTAGTTTACCTTGATTTTTAAAAAGTCTTCATATTTTTTAGTTCCATAAATAATTCTTCAAATATCCTTCTAATGGCTTTGACTTGGCTAACTGGGAGGGTTATATTAAAGCACAACTAGACATTATTTTTTCTAAAAATATGAATTAAGAAATTTTATTAAGACTAGCTAAGCTATTATAGCATTACAATGATAAAGGGATTACAAAGTCCAAAAAGACACTAATGTACCACTAGACATTGTTAATGATAAAGATAGACTTGATGAGTATGACCCTCTTTGTATAAGTTAAAAATTTATTATTATAGCTTTTAATCCTTTTATTGATAACATCATATAAGGGTTAGTAATCCTTGTAGTTTAGCTTTATAGTAGAGATAGAGATTCTTAAGCATTTAACAAACAATTATTGAAGCCTAATACCAATAAGTTAAGCTAGTTGCTCAGCTTTTGATATGTTAAGTCTTTGACTACTAAATAGACAAGCTAACATATTGTTGAATTGGGTTAAGGAGTCTATTACAGTTTTAAGAGAACCAGTATTAACTTTGTAAAATAACAAAAGGTTATCTTCAAAAGATAATTAAAGAGTTTAAAACCTTTTCAATTGAAGTTAAATTTAAAAAATCTTCTTAAACTTATGCTCTTAGTTATGAGTCTTGTAAAAGTTTTTATGCACAAGATGAATATATAAAGGAAAGAAGGTCTCCCTATCTTAACCCTCTAGCTTCCTCAAATATTTTAAATGGCTCCCCATTAGCCATGATGCTATAAGAAGTGTTGTAACACATTGTTGGATCCATGAGATGAATTTATTAAGAAATCAAAAGGTATGGATGAGGAAACTCTAACTAATTGAGTCTAAAGTCTTGTTAAATCCATTTTGATAGCGTAACTTTGAGTTGAAAGCGTCTTATGATAGTTCTTGAAAAGCTCTTAATTGTTAAAATATTATTTCCATTGCTTCTTCCTTACATAAAAGTTCATTGGCTATATCTAATTAAGAAATATGATTTAATCTTTATTCTAAAGGTAAGCATATTATAATTGATCTTATATAATAAATTTCAATATGCTATTGGTTTATAGTGTTAGAAAGTTGAGAGATTGGAGCACTTAGGAATAAGGCAAGTATGAATTTTATTAATCCCTTTAAGCAATTTTCCTATTATAAAGATTCAATAATAACTCTTGTGACCATCTCACTAGCAGAGTTATATGTCTTCTGGTAGAAGTATACATTTAGACTATCAAGTCCTAGAGCTTTGTTGGGATTGAAGTTGAATAAAGAATCTTTAACTTCTTGTTTTATGAATTACTTGATGAGACTTGTATCTTAGGTTTGGTTAATTGATTATAAAACAAATGATCAGATTTGATAGAGAGAAGAGCTGCTTAAACTGGGAAGACTATAGTTTGCTTGAAGTAGCTAACTATGTATTCTAAACAATCATATTGATGTTTCTCTTAATGTAAATAAAGTTATGAAAAAACCTTGTATTTGTATCTCCATCATTTAAGCATTGTACTCTTGATTTCTGTTTCAATAATAAGCTATGATTTTTTAATGCCTTAATTATATAATAAGAAAGAGAAATTTCCTTTCAAGCTTATTATGCAGGGTTTATTGGGTCTAGGCTCAATTACTTTTAAAGGGAGATCAATGTTTTCTTGATTTTTAAAGTTTCTTCCTTTATATTGTTAATGCTCCTTTTATTGGTTGTTTTATTTCTTATTTAGAAATCTACTGTTTTTTAACACACTTAAATGCATCACAACTTGTGACCTAAGTGCTAATTCCTCTCTTGATAGCTTCCTCAAAGCCTAGAGTATCTATTAGGAAGTTAAAGAATTTAAATAGGGGGAGTTTCTACGCTTTAGATTATTTAGCCAAAGAACCTCAATAGGGATATAGTTTGAGAGTAAAGGGAGGTAAAGTGAGATATGCTATTATTAAAAGAAGTGAGCCATAAGGTTTTTACTTATGCACCATCCAATTTTTTCCTGATATGCCATTTTCCTCATTGCTTGTTGTTCCAACTGAAGAATCGAGCATCAGTTTTCAAATCAGTCAACCCAGATAGAGAGATACAATTCTTAAATTCATCATTCTAAAGTTTCTTAGAGATTATTTGACCATTTAATTCATTGGAAAAGAAAGCATAATTGGAATCTCCCAAAACTCCCCAAGGGGAAGTTATAGAATTAGAAATTTTAATGATATCAACTAATAGCTTACTTCTATTGTAGTTGAAGTTTTATGTATAAAAAAATGACTTCCATTTGGACATTTTGAGGTAAAACTATCAGCCTAAGGTGAAGTAACTAGTTGGTGTAAGGATGACAGGTAACTGACATTCCTTTTGGATCAAAGGTTGCAACTACTTAACCATTATAATGGGCATTATGAATGGTTTTGGATGACCAATCTTTAGGCAAGAACTAAAAGTGTTTGCCTAGCTTGTATGCTTTTGTTTTATTTTTTTGGAGACCAATCAAAGATAGAAAATCACTTTTGATGTACTTGTCAATTATTGTTTACTTTTAGACTTTGCTAAAGCCTCTAAAATTCTAGAAGAGGAGGTCAAATGACATTTTTCTTCACTTTTACATCCTAGTTTTTTTTATTTACAGAGGAACATTCAAAAACCTTAAAAGGGGTTCAAGGGGAGTCATAAGGTTGAGATTTGTGTATTCTCTACTTTTGAAGATAAAGACGGCTAATCGTTTGGTAGCTAAATTCTCTACTTTTGAAGATAAAGAAGGCTAATCCTTTGGTAGCTAAATTCTCTACTTTTGAAGATAAAGAAGGCTAATCGTTTGGTAGCTATATAGGTGATTTAGACGAGTCATCTACAACAATAAGAGAGCTATGTTCATGGTGAGTGGTAGTGTTAGCAAAAGGGGCAACCACTTTAAGGGGGTGAGTTTGGTACAATTAGGTTTTGCAAAAATAAGGTTGTCTAAGTTTGAGGGAGGAGTTGTATAACTACTATTAGAAACTTGTTAGCTTTATGTTTCTACAAGAGCTCTATTGCCAGAGGTTGGGAGTGCGGTTGTGCCTCTAGGTTGAGGAACCTAATTACTATATAGGACTACATCAAAAATGGTCATGTGAACTTGAAAAGGATTAGTATCAGAAGAATCAGGAGCTTGAGTGCTTTATAGTTCTACATATAGTACGATCTAGAATTTTTCTTTATATTGTCTTCCATTCCTTGCTTTCCCCTTATGATGGAGGCAGCTCTTAGTAGTTAACTTACATTTCATCTTTTATTAGATCACCATCATCACCTAACCTTATAATTCTTAAGGATTTAGGTAACTGAGATTTTTTACCCACTTTAATACACACTATTGCATGTCATGCTCTCTTTATAATGTTTGTATGCTTATCTAATCTTAGGATCTTTCCTAGTAAGCTAACAATGTAGCTTAATTCAGTTATAAACTAATATTCCAGTGATAAGTTATGGAATTTTATTCAAATTGGGACATGCCTCAACTTTATTGCCTTTAAATCTAGGTCAAGTTTCCACTTTATTAAGAATAAAGGTTTACCTTAAATGTGTCAGGGGCCTAATTCTATAATATTCTTCAAGTTATGTTCCTTACTGATCTTGAAGAGGAATAGATCTTGTTTGTTAATGAGAATTTCCTCTAATCCTAATTTAGACCAGTTATTAGTGACCCATTTTTGAACTATAGGGAAAGCCAGCCTCTTGTTAGTAAAGAAGTGAAAAAGGATATTAGACCATTTAAAAAAGGATATTAGACCATTTGCCTACTCCATACATGAGAATTTATATTGCATATAGCAATTGTGATATACTACCAAGAGCTATTGTTGGAGAAGGAGAGAGACACCTTAACTTCTTAAAAGTTAAAGGGCCATATACTATTTAGCCCCATGTTTTCTTATAAAACACAAGAGAATTTTGGGGTCTTAGTGGAGGCTCAAAAGTAGGCAAGTTGAAGGCTTGGAGGAGAGATGAGCTTAAGCTAAGCAATATAGAGGTCAAATTAAAGGGGATATATAGAGAGGTTATGGGAAAGTACTGAAGAAGCCATGAAGAGAGGCTTAATGGAGAGAATCAGATTGAGTGAGAGGAGAGTCAAATAGACAAAAGGAAGGGACGATTAGAGGAGAGAAATGTGCTTAAGATTATAAGGTGAGAAAAGAACCTGACGAGTAAAAGAACCTGACGAGTTTCTAGGAAGAAAAATCTCATCTAACCAACGGTCACTAAAAGAGAAAGGTGTTTGATTGAAAAAGAAAATGAAGAAGGTGCAAGATTAAAAGAAAACTATAGAGAGGCAAGAGCATAAAAAGAGATTCATCACTTTTTGTTAATGTTTTTCTTTTCTCCTTTTTTTTCATTTTCTTTCCACTAATGTTTTTTTTTATAAGTGTGACTCAATGATCAAAAAATAGATCTAATTATCATAATAGTATTAACTTGTCAAATCCAACTTGATTTGAGTTAAACAAGAAATATAGATCAACTGGTGGTAAATCTCCTATTTTTATATAAAATCTATGAGTCTGATAGGTTTAACATCTAATTCAATAATTCAATAATTATTTTTTGACAATTAGATTTTTTTATATTTAAACTTCCATGTTAAATTGAAAGAGTCTCAATTGATCATAATTTGATACATTAAACTTGGATTATCTTTTTTTGGGGGAAATGAAGAAATTTTATTAGCACGAGCTAAGTTGTTACACCATTATGATGATAGAAGTATTACAATATCCAAGAAAACACACTATTGTGACAAGAAACTTGAGAGCTAAGATTTAAAGATTTCATCCGAGTTTCATGCCTACAGTGAGACTATTTTGTGCATTTTTTGCACACATTAGTTCTCTGGTCTAGTTTAGTGTACACTCCATTAAATGATGTTTTTTAGTGGCTACCCTCTTTAAAGTTATTGTATCATTCTTTCCAAATTAAGTAGATTGTGGATAAACTTGGATTATCTTGTAATTCTAATTCAATATTTTGTTGTTGTATTTCTGTGATTATTTGAAATAACACCACCTAAGCACAACTTTTTGAGCGTGAAATTTTAACCATATTTAGCTATTATATTTCCTAGACAACCAATTGAATACCTTTGTAGGGTGACTTAATTTGGCTTTTGATGCTTTTGATACAAAGGATGTTCAGTGGTTCAATATAACCTTTGGTAAAAGCATGTTCATATTTTGATGTAAGCATATTCATAATTTAATACAATACCCTCTCATTAAGTGATTGAACGCTGAAATTCTAATTCATATTTCAACTTACAAACCAGCCACTTAACTTTCCAATCCAATAGCGAGAGCCTTCTGAACCTTTTGGTTCATATATTTTCTTTTGTTTTTTTATTTTTATTTCTTATTTTATTTTTAACTTATAAAATCATAAAAATAAATTTTAGTTTTTCTTAACCTAATTTTATTATTAGTTGATATGTAATATTTAATTATATATTATTAATTACTAATGATTAATATAAATAAAATTATTTAATTTGTATATAAATTTTTAAAATATTGTATTTTTAACTTTGATATTTATTTTATGAGTCTATTTTTAATTAAAAATATCTTTATTTATTATTTGTTTCAAATTCTTATTTAATATTCAACTAGTATTAATAGTAATTATATTTATATTTAATATTAACAATCAAGTAGGAAATTATTTATTTGAAGAAAATAGAAACCAAAATCAGTAAACGGTAGGATAAACGAACTGTGCAAAAAATTTTACATAGAGCCAAATCCAAAGGCCGTTCTGTGGGCCGAGATGAAGAAACCGTTATAGCGTCATTTGCTTTTCCGAACCCAGCACATAGAATTATTCCATCGGAAAGGGACGGAAGATTATTTGGGATTGGGAGACAGATTAACAGCAAGTAGTTGATTTTCGAGGCACAGGAATGACAGCAACCTGGTTTTGCCACCTTACTTGCTCCCAATGGGCAATGGCCTCAGCATCATAAATAAGGAGGAGAAATGGACAAACAAAACAGTGCCTTTAGAACCGAATCCGTCATAAAAGATGCCACGTACTAAGCTCTACCAAAGCCTGACGAAGCATAGCAAGTGGCACATGATTGAGAGAGAAGGTCAATCATTGGAATTACTCAACAACAGGTAATTCAGTAGCCCTTGCGAATTCCTAGCTTCTCCAATGATTCCTTGACGTCATCAAAACAATATCCTTTAGTTTGGAAGACGTTGGGCTTGTCAGCTGGAATGACATCTTGTAAGGGGTAGCTTCTGTTAGCATGGAGCTGACGAGAACTGTTACCAACTCCATTCAGTATTATACTTGTATGAAGCCCGCCAAGTAAGCCTTCGTAATCTGTGTCGCCACACTGTCCCACAATAACCACTAAATTTGACAAGTCTATGCCCCATCGAACATACAGATACCTGAACATATTAAACATCATAAGAAAAGCAATAATGAAATTCCGTGCTTATTTTCATCAACATCCTCTACTAATTTAGCAAGGATACCTGAGAGCTTGGGACCGAGAAGCCAACACAGGAATCACATTCACCCTGGAACCATTTTGACAATAAATAATATGGCATCGAAGAGCCTGAATCCTCATCAATTTCCGAAGTTCCTTCACTGGAAGAATCTGGTGTGCATCACATAGACATAGGATTTCGATCGAATCACTATAAATGACTATAAATGGTAGTGCAGTATGCAATATATACACTAATTAGTGCCAAAACTAGTGGATATAATCAAAAAAATTACCGATGATATATCTTTCACTTTGAACGCATAGCAATATGCAGTCGATCCACACTCATCTTCGGCAAGTTGTTCCTGTCCCTTCTTTTCATTGAAAGAGGCAGCCCAACGAAGCAAAGTCTTCCTCAAACCCTCTCCACCCCAACGATACTCAATCTGTGAATGATAATCCAAGTCCAGGGCATAGGGAAGGCCAAGGGTACTCTCAGCACTTGAAGATGGATAATATAGCTCACTACCACTGTTACAGATCAATGCATCAAAATCCATTGGGCTCAAGCCTCCTGATACCAAAACAGAATGTATCTCAGATATGGCAAGTGCTGTGGACAATATGAACCCTGTTGACCCAGTAGGGTTATCTGTCTCAGCTGCCTTAAGAATTGTCTTAGTAATATCGAGGAACTCAGAGGCTGAGTCACAATCAACAGCAATGACAACAAGGTTTTTCCTTTTCCTCAAGGCTAGAAGCTTATTATTGGCCGCATTATGGTCTGCTTTCTCTGCTGAGCCTGCTTTCTCAGTGCCTCCTATAGAACCTCTTGGCAATGAGGAAACAGCATTCTCCATCCTTTTTGACCTATCTACAGCGCTTTCTTCATTATCTAACGAACTGTCAAGATTGGCACTTTCATTCTTGTCTCCATCCAAAGAAATCCTCAAGTTCAAAGATAAATCTTGTATGTCTCGCAAAGAATCACCAGGGGAATCAGAACCTGAATCTTGGAGATCTTCAGTCTTCTGCCATTGAGGCTTCCTAGGCCTGCAACTTGCTATCCGAGCTAAATAAGTTTTACAATGCTCTGGCCATGAGAAAAGATGAATATTCTTCAGACCATTCTGTCTGCATCTTGCCCAAAGATGCTTATCAGAGACAAGCTTAAGAAGAGCATCAGCAATGGACTGTTGGTCATGGGGATCAACTAGTAGTCCATTGTCAAGTACCTATATTAGGTTATGGTCAGTTTGAGAAGTTAATAAGACACTTCACTTTACAGAAGCTTCAATACATAGACTTCAAAAACTACTATCAAAATTAAGAATGGTAAAGAACTGGACACACCCGATGAATGTCAACAGGACCCCCATTTTTGGTAGCAACAATTGGTAAACCATGAGCTGCAGCCTGTTCAGCAAGGACTTGACATGAGATTATCAGGAACCAACATAAAAACAGAAAATAATCCAGATAAGGGACAAGAATAAGCACCTCGATCAAAGTAAGCCCAAAAGGCTCAATAAAAGCTGGATTAATGAATACACCCTGAATGAAAGAAAAACAATAAATTGTAGAACTTATGTTCAACAGATTACAAACTGCAGCAATCTCACACTAATCATTAATTTCCTTAGCAAGCAACTGTGCATTGTGTGACTCAAACAAATAGGAAGAAGCAAAGAGCCAAGTGGCAAGAATATCTACCCGATTTCTTGTTTTACATGTTTTCCAAAGAAAAACATAACCTCAAATTTTTATATTCTACTCCTAATTTTCAAATCAAATTGATACTATTTCCTTCTGTTTGCACAATCCAAATTGAATTACACAGGCTGTAATCACCAGCTAGATGTTAAGTACATACTCATTTGAACCATCAAAGATGCAATGCCAATCTTTCGACACTCTATTAACTACGCCAAAAGGAAATGTATATAAAAACAGTGTAAAGTACTGCCAGCTTTTATACTGAAAAGTGTTCTGTTGTAGTAAGCAAAAGTGATGCTTTCACTGCAAAGATAGCAGTAATACCTTTGTTTTTGCTGCCAGACGATATATGTCAGGAACATCAGATTGCTTGTGATGCTTAGGATATGCTACTTGACCATAAAGATCATATTTGTCAATGAGCTTGATAATGGAAAGAAGGTAAGCAGCATTCCCACTTGACATGTCATCAATATCATCACGGTTCCCCATTATCAATGTCTGCAACATGGACAAGCAATTGCGCAAAATAACCATGTTGAGTAAACATTGATATGAGAGAAAGAGATAGATGAAAATGCATGTAATGAACATGTTTAGCTTGAGGAGTAGGGCATACAAGGTTAGCTAGCTCCCTCAAGGGTCGGCATTCTCCAAACGCTTTGACTAAAGTTGTAAGATTCTTTTTGGGATCTGGCCTGGCCAAGGCAAGTATCATGGGTTTCCTTGGATTGGAAAAGAAGCGCATTATCTGCCAATTCAGAATGGTGAAGCAAAAATCATTCCTGAAAATGTTCCTAGATATGGAATGTTGATTAACACGCTCTCCTTAACACATACAATGTGGTTTCATCCTTCATTGCCAATGATGATTCTACGAATTAAGAATCGATGATGGAAACAACAAATAGAAACTAAATATAAATCTAACAGGCTGTCAAAAACAAAGGAACTCATAGCAACATTGTGCTAACCTCTGACCAAATTGGTGGGTCAGGAGAAGCAGGATTATCTTCATTTCTTCCATCTTCTCCGTCCATATCTCCTTCATGTGGAACGATGTGATGGAATTCCATTCCAGGAGGAATTACCTGCACATAGGTTACAAGTTTGAAATAGATTAAAGAGAACAAGAGAAAATATAATGCCAGTACATGTTTTAGTTAGATGCTGCTGAAAGCTTTATTATTCCAATTACTACATCTTGATACTTACAACCATGCAAGGCATAAACCTTCCATGACAGCTCACACCCCTTTTGATTCTCGCTCGAAGTTTACGCTCTAGTACTGGGTCAAAGCCATCATACAGGCGCCATTGCTCCTCTATCTCCTGTTTAGTGCTAGTAATGATGATCTCGGAAGCATCAAGAGTCAACTCCTCTGCTTCTATCCGTCGCATTATTTTGTAAGTTTCATTTATTTCTTCCCTTGATTGCCGTCCTTGTTTTAGAAGTTGTTCAAGCTTATCTCTTCCAAGTGAATGCCCAGTGAAAACCATGGGCACATTTAGGGCTCCTGATAAAAGAGCAGCAGAATCACCAGCATCAGCATAATGTCCATGAATTGCAGCAGGCCAGACTGGATTTCCTTCACCAATTTGCTCCCCCAAAACGTTTGACATCTGCATAATATGCTTGAGTGCTCCATCAACAAATTCTGGAATATGAGGCCAAAGTAATTCCTTTTGTATATATTTGTCCTTTGGACCAAACGGAATACGGATTATGAAAGCACCGCTGCTCTCTCCAAGTTCCTGCATCTGATTATCATGGTTTCTCGGATTCAGCATCTCAGTTGGCTCAGCATAACTCCAATCAACATCTGGAGCTGATACTTGTCTCGTCAACAAATCAACCCTGTAAACTCCTGGCATTGTGCCTAAGGCCCTTGCAAGTTCCACTACATACTTAACCTGCTTAATAACACTAAATTAAGGACATCCCAATAGCTAAAATATGGCAAATGATTTCTAAGATGCTATGAATGATTGATCCCGATATCATGTAATGAAATTTGAAAGGAGAAAGAAGGGAAGGCCAAGATTTACCTGACCACCAGTGTCTGAATCACGCCCTAGCTCCATGTTTTCACCACGAATCAGACCATGGAGACTGCACAGAGTGTTTATTAGAAAGAACTAAGACCGCTATAAACTACGGAAAAGATGAGAACTCCACAAAGGGATATATATATATATATAACAACAAAAAACTGCTAGTCATACCTTATCAACACAATGTAAAGTTTCTTCTTCTTGCGTTGAACAACCCAATTCTCCATAACATCAACAGAGCTTATTCTGGGAATTCTACATTTAAGGCCATCAGCGTGAGATGAAAGTTCAGCAGTAACGTCTCCTTTCTCTCCTTCTGATAAGTCTTCGGACATGTCAGCAGTTGCCTCTCTGCGGCCTCTTTCGCGTTCCCGATTACGCTTACCTTTACGATAAGCTTCCTCTCCTTCAAGCTGAAGACAGAAAACATCTCAAGTTGAAGACATAAAAACGAAAAAGCAGATAATACACAATGAGAATGTGGTGCTCGTTTCAAGTGTGTACAAAGCGTCTCTGTCTTTTATAAGCAATTCTGTTCATTATTCATGAGAAAGAACTAACATGGAAACAGCAATATAATGTAAATTGGACAGACAAGAGACCTGCTTCTTCTTGCGAGCCAAATTCCAAATTCTCCAGCACATATTCTCTAATCTGGTGTTCCTCTCCTTGGTAGTCCTCATGGCTGCCGCCTGCAATCAAATATCACAAAAATATTCAAAAAAGAAATGAGAAGGAAGCGAATAGATAGTGTGTACCCGAAGCCAGGACCGGTGAAGATCACTCTCATCGAAGCCGGTGATGACCTCTTCCACGAAGTAGCGAGTAGGACTGAAACGGCCCCTCTCTCTGAGCAATAGTGATGGCTTCGTCTCCTCGATTCCTCGATCCACATCCAGGATGGCTTCCAAGTAACCGTTGATCCAGTCGTTTCCCGCCATTTCTCTCTCTCTCTCTCTCTCTCTCAAATTGTACTGTATATTGTATTCCAGGGAGGAAGAGACGGCAAAATGAAATGAAATGAAATGAAAGCAGTTATTATGGAAAGTTTGAGAAGGTGCGTGCGTTTCTGACGTTAGTCCAGTCTTGCGTGAAATGAGAGTGAGAGAAGCGGGCGAGTGTGAGTGCGATTTCTCTGGAAAACTATCTTGCTCTTTCCAATTTAATTCAACTATATTTTAATTGTTTTTAAATATAAATAAAATAGCGATTTTCTTTTTAAATAAAATTCAAATTCATGTTATTATGTTGGGTGGATGGTTGCATATGTTTTGAATTTTGCACATAACTCCGTTTGGATCTTCAATTTGTAGATTTCTTGAGAATTCACTTTTTATTTTCTAAAAACATATAACATTTTTATCACTGATGCAACGTCGACGGTCGAGTTTTGTACATTTGCTAATGCTTATCAAATTGTTTTTGTTAAGACAAATCTCACGTGAAGTCATAAACTCAAAGGATACGTGTAAGATATCCGAATAAAATAAAATTAGTTAATTCAATAGACTCGTGAGTGATTCCCTAATCCTTGGCGCCGTGTCAGTGATCAGGTCAACTTTCCCAGAAAAAAGGGAACACGTGTTAAAGCAGCGTGGGATTTAGTTACTGACAGATCAAAATAAAATGCCATAAGCATACGATGCCCGAGTCGGGCATCAGGAGCGGATGCAAAACGTCTGTATGTTCACTCTGCCTTAAAGAATATTACGATTTACGGCTAACTTGCTTCTCACTTCACGTTATTCCCAATATTATTATATTCGATGGCATTCTCTTCATACGTTCTTTTCATTATTTTAATAATTAGGTGAAATTTATACGCAGAGGTTATTCGAGTTTTTTTAAAGCAGCCCAGGTCATTAGTATGTCATATCACGTAAACTTGCATGAGATAAGTCAAGATCGAATGACTTTCTCATCATGCACACCTGATAGACTGGGCCGGCCGGCTCATCCGGCCGGTGCGAGTTACGGGCCGGTTTGTTGCTCTGCGTTACTAAGGTTAGATCAGACTCGGCTTGTCTATTGACATTCTTATTAAAAATTTTTTTGGCATTTTAAAATTTTTGGTTGAAGGTATATTTTATTTCAATTATATCCTAATATTTTGTAGCATATCGAAATAATCCTTTAATTAATAGAATTGCTAGGGTTTTGTTAACTATATTGAAATACTAAAAAATTAATTTTAAAGAGTTCAAGTGAGGCACGTACTATAATGTGAACTCCAAATTTTTGTTATATCCACACACTGAACATGAGCATATTAGTCTTCCAAAGGCTCCAACATTTCAATTTAAATTTCACTGCTTCTTCTAATTCAATCCTTCGTAAACTTCAAAATCCACGTCTCTTCACTTCGTTTTTTCTACTACTTAGAAATCAAAGACTATCTTTATTTCTCATAAATCATGTATCAGTTACCTTCATCTCCTCCATGTTACAAATGCAACTTCAAACTATCAACCAAAGTACACGAATCTGACATGAAAAATCTAGTAATCTCCTGGAAATGTTAATCCGAAAGGATGTAGTTTCTCATAAATTATAAATGATCGCAGTCGCTATAAACTTTCTGACAAAAATGAAAACAAAAACATCAACACACGAAATTTATTAACGTAGTTCGATACATCTTAAATCACGTCTGTGGGGTCCTTACCCAATTTAATATTTTCACTAGTGACAATAGTTTTATATAACGCCTTACTGAGCAGACTCAATCAACCCTCCATACTATCCCTCGTCCTTACAACCCTTGAAAGTATTCCACACCTAATAACACGACCACCTTATGCTAGCATCAACAAAGAATTTTCTCAACAAATTTTAACGATAATGATAATAAACTAACAACTAAAGTGATTAATAATAATAACGAACATAAACGAATACACTTGAAATAAGAAAAATAACTTCCCTAATTAATTCAGCTTTTTCAATGAAAGATCGGAAAGTTCTCCATCAATAAATCTATTGTAGTCTTTTGATATTATCTCCGTAAAATCATATACACAGCAACAAACAAATTTCCGACACGCGTAAACACTTCTTCATCGAAATCATCCAAATTATGGGGCTGTAACAACCACAACAACTACTAGAATTTTTCTCACACAACCACAAAACTCCTATAAAACCCACTGTTATCATTCAAGAGATAGAGAATACGTAGTTGCAAAGATTCCACACAATCACACAAACACAAAGAGAAAAGTCAGCTACTAAATTGCCTTTAATAGATGTTCAAAACAGAAAATAATGTAGCTGGCCATCAACAATTGTTCAGCCCACTCACGTCAGACAATCAACAGAAAACACAACAACAGTGACTTCACACACAAACATCAATGATCCAGCCAAGTCACTTAAACACCAATAGAAAACAACCACAGCTACATAGACTCCTAATCAACATCCAAGACTGGAGAGAAACGCCGCTATAAGGATTTCACTCAATCACCAATTACCCAGTCACCTTAGTCACATGATTCTTGATAGAAAAATCAGCATCGGATAAAATATTATATTGACCTAATCAACCTAAAATCCTAGCGGCCAAAACCACACAACTTGTCATTTTTCCACACCAAAAACTACACAGTGTAGCACCAAAACTTGTGTGAAAACTTGTCAACAGACCAGCTACAAGATCCTGAAACCCTAGTCTAAAAGTTGCAGCACAAACTTGGAATATTATCCCACAACTACTGATTCTTATCAAAATCCCAGCCTCCAGGTCATACAAAGCCTATTGTTTCTCCTCTCCAAAAATAACAACACATCAGCCCACTATGCATGAAAAACTGTTACGGGATATATAATTTACCATAATTAGGAGATGTTGTGATTTATGTACATTATTATAAGAGACAAAGTAGGAGAGTATTGGGGAGAATATCGTGGACGTGATTCTTGGCGTGTATCCGCAAGGACACGCTTTCCTTGATCTTCTAATGCTCGAATTTCCTCTGCCATGGCTTTTCTCCAGCCTTCATGTTTCACTGCTTCTCTAAAA
>JANZXP010000008.1:17192977-17206291 GCA_027576715.1 Erythroxylum flavicans | reverse complement strand
CTCCTACTTTGTCTCTTATAATAATGTACATAAATCACAACATCTCCTAATTATGGTAAATTATATATCCCGTAACAAAAACCATGTCAATTTTTTGCTGCAAAAAATCAAAACCAAATCTCCAAAATTTTACTTCCTTAGATAATCATTATCCCCAAAATGGGTTATCTATTAGATCTCATATTGATTAGGATTTTAAACCTTATCAAACTTATCTTAAAAGAGTCCCATATAAATCCTCTAGGTCCAATTATCAAATAATGTTCAAAATTAAATAATAAGATATCAACATATATGTTAACAATATCCCCCTTTTTGGTATTATTTGTTACATATTGAAACTCCCCCTAAAAAGTATAATTGAACGCATAACATCAAATTCACAAAACATATGGGAACTCCCCCTTAATCAAACAACAATATCCAAACATAATCAAATAGCCAAAGGCAACAAAACACTAACCAACAAGGCATCCAATCATAACATGACCTGTTTCCTAAACATGTTTCCCAAACTACAGTTTTCTCCCCCTTGGGACAAAAAAAGTCCAAAGACTAATAGTCACGTAGGTACCTGGAAATCTCCGCTAAACTGAACAATGATATTAGATGAAAGTAAACAATGCCAAAACAAAGAATGTTTTCAATACGATCAATCTCGGCGAGTTAAGAAGCTTTAAAATTAGCAATAGGTGTAGTGGAAGAATTATAAGCACATCAAGATGGCAATTTACTACTAGTCAAAATACTAGTCATCATATCATTACTTACATCAAAGTCATTCGCATACGACCTATTAAATTCAGAAATCTCAAAAATGCATTCAACGAATCATAATCAAACTTAATTAATCTATATGAACACAATTGCCCAAATTTATACAGCCTACAATATAGAGAAATCAAGATAAAACTTGAAAAACTCGAATTATAGAAAACTCGAATCTTTTTATAGGTCTCCAACCAAACATCAACTTTTTCTCAACATAACTCCATTAATCAAAATCCAGATGCAGAATTTTCAAATCATCAAGCAGAGCCTCATTCTCTTATCAAATATACTATTCAACAAGGAAAAGCCAAACACACGCCTATCAACTAAACCTTAGAAAACTCAAAAATAAAAAAATTTAGAAAGCTTAAACGATAACTCCTTCGCACTCCTTTTTGTTTTTAAGAAAAAAAATCAAACTTTACTTCAAAAATGTAAAGTACACAGTCCTTGTGCCCCTCGAAGAAATTCAAACCTGACCTTATTCCTCATCACATCATCTCTATCATCAGATGTCTGGTTGATTTCTTTTCTAGTAATAACTAACTATGGATCTGGACAATTTCTGGTATTAACTCCTTTGTGTGTTTGTTATGATGTGTGAGGCTGATTTTTTCTAACCCAAGTTTGTTTTGATAACATGGGCTATTGCTGGAAATTTAATGAAGAGTGTCTAGTTTTTCAATTTTGAGCCCTTTGAAATATCATTTGCAACAACTTGTAATATTTTGGTCTTATGTACTCATTTACTCCACAAAAGTGACACGTAGGTATAAATTTTCATTTCCTCCTTAAAGTTTCTCCCTGGACAGATCTGACCGCACCATTTTTCTCATCATTCGACTTAGAACATTCACCTTTATAGTCAATGCCTCGAAGGTCTCCTTTAATCTTACCAATTTCTAGCAACTTATCTTATTTTTCGATGCCTCCATTTAACATTCTTATCCCTTTTTCCGTACTAACCAACTTCGATTTTGTTTCATTTAGCTCATCTATTGTGGATAACAACTTATTCTCTAGATCTTGAATGATGTTCTTCATGGTTAAGGTGTCCTTCTTCAACTTATCATTCTTCTTACATGTTTAGACCCATTTAGTATATATTAACTCATAAGCTTTACAAATATCCTCCCATTTTTAATCTGACTCATTGTCATCGCTGTCATAATTTGGAATTAAACTTTGAACTGACTCATTTACATTTTTCTGAAAATTTTGGATTGGTTTATCCATGGTTTCATTGTCAGTTTCTTCCTTCTTGGGAGTTGTTAAGTAAGCAACTAGACTTCTGCTGTATAAGGCAACTAAGGCAGCATTATTGCTCACAAATTCCTCTTCACTATCATACTCACTTCAAGTACTCGTATAAGACTTCCCTTTTCACTTCTTCAAAGTAATAGCACATTCTGATTATATATGTCCGAAACCTTGACATTTATGATACCGAATTTTCTTCACTTTTCTTTCACCCTTTTGAGTTTTAGCTTGATGTTTGAAATTACTATTTGATGAGCTCCTACCATTTTGCCTAAAATTAGATATATCCTTTTTCACTTTCTTTAACTACTTGCTAAAATTTCTTGTCAATAACTCCATATCCTTATTCTCATCGGATTCATCTCCCAAATCATTCACGACTTTTCCAACCTCAGCCTCAAAGTTTTCTTGGTAAGTTTCAGATTCAAATACTTCTTCCCAAGTTGATGTGCTTGGTTTACTATGTCACACAATCTTTCATGGAATTCTTCAATAATTTCACTTTCTTTCATCCTCAGCTCTTCAAATCTCATAACCAACATCTGAAGTTTCAAAGCTATCATAGATTTTGATCCCTCATGTATAGTTTGCAAAGTGTCCTATGCTACTTTCGTTGATTCACAGGTTGATATCATAGAAAAGTGGCCTTCATCAACTGCACTAAGGATGACATGCAGAGCTTTAGAATTTTCGAGCGCTTTCTTTTCTTCAGCTCTTGTCCACTCAAATGCATCTTTAAGCACTGCTTCTCCCTTTTAATCATTTGTCACTAGATAAGTCCAACTATTTAAAACCAAGTTCTATGCTTTTGTTCCTTGTACCTGAATGAATAATCTCATCCATGATTTTCACGTAGGATAATTTGAACCATCGAACAATGGTGGCCTGATGATTGATGCCCCTTCTCTTATAGCTATAATTGCGAAACATAAATCTACACCAACTTGACGTACCAAATTCTAATTCAGTGATTACTCCGAAAGTATATAGTTTCGCACAAATTATGAGTGGCCACAGTCGCTATAAACTTTCTGACAAAAATAAAAAACAAAAGCAATCAAAAATGAAATAAAAAATCAACACATGAAATTTATTAACGCAATTCGACACACTACAGGGCCCTCACCCAACTTAATATTTTCACTAATAATAATAAGTTTTATATAAGGCCTTACCAAGCCGACTCACTCAACCCTTGACACTATCCCTCATCCTCACAACCTGTGAAAGTATTTCACACTCAAAAACATGACCGACTTGTGCTAACCTCAACAGAGGATTTTCTCAACAACTTTTAATGATAAAGATAATAAACTAACAACTCAAGTGATTAATAATAATAACGAACATAAATGAATACACTTGAGATAAAAAAAACAACTTCCCTAATTATTTCAACTTCTTCAATGAAAAATCAGAAAGTTGTATCAATAAATCTGTTGTAGTCTTTCAATATTATCACCATAACATCATATACAAAACAATAAACAAATTTTCAAAATGTGTAAACGTGTCCTCGCCGAAATCATACAAATATTAGGGTTGTAATAACCACAACAATTGTTGGAAATTTTCCCACACAATCACCACTATCAACAACTACAAAAATCCTACACAACCCACTGATGTCATTCAAGAGATAGAGATAAAGAATATGCAACTACAAAGATTCCACACAATCACACAAACACAAAGAAAAAAGTCAGCTGCTAAATCGCCCTCAATAGATGTTCAAAACATAAAAGAACGTAGCTGGCCATCAACAATTATTCAGCCCACTCGCATTACACAATCAACAGAAAATGCAACAACAGAGACTTCTCACACAAACATTGATAATCCATCCAATTCACTTAAACACCAATAGAAAACAACCACAGCTACATAGACTCCCAATCAACAACCAAGAATGGAGAGAAACACTACTACAAGGATTTCACTCAATCACCAATGACCCAGTCACCTTAGTCACGTGATTCTTGACAGAAAAATGAACAACAGATAAAATATTATGTTGACCCATTCAACCTAAAATCTCAGATGCCAAAACCACACAACCTGTCATTTTTCCACACAAAAAATAACACAGTGCAACACCAAAAATTGCGTGAAAACTTGTCTATAAGATTATGAAATCCTCGTCCAAAATTTGCAGCACAAATTTGGAATATTATCCCATAAAATCAGTTGCTAAATCTTATCAAAATCCCAGCCTCCAAGTCATACAAAGCCTATCGTTTTTCATCTCCAAAAATGATAACACATCAGTCCATTATACACGAAAAACCTACCTAACTTTCAGCTACAAAAATCAAAACCAAATATCCATAAATTTGCTTCTTTAGATAGTCATTATCCCCAAAATAGGTTATCCATTAAATCCCATACTGATTAAGATTTTAAACCTTATCAAACTTATCTTAAAAGAGTCCCACATAAATTCACTAGGTCCAATTATCAAATAATGTCCAAAATTAAATAATAAGAAATCAACATATATCTTAACAAGAATCCATCATCCCATCTAAACCAGGAGAATCAAAGAAGCCAAATGTAAATCCAACATAGTCGTTCCAATGTTGGTTAATTCTCTATTCTTGTTCCATGGTCTCCATGCTCTTTCTTGATCATTTAAATGAGTATGTCTTAGCTGGTGGTTATCTAGCAATTGGGTACGCAAATATCACTGATTACTAAGTTCCTTTGGGTCTTGCCATTAGAATAAAACCAACTTGTGTCCACTAAAACTTAGGTTGAACTTTCCTTGGGAGTGTTTAAAAGAGTAAAAATTGTTATTGAGCTTCGCTATTCCAAGCTACATTCTGACTTGTTTAGAATGAAAGTGGTATGAGTTGTCGATTTCTACTATATGGGTCATTGATAAACCCAAAAGCCGTTATTGCCTCCATGTGAATATTAACTTAAACAATAATTTTAATATACATTTTTCATCTTTATTAAGCTTTGGTATCTCGTAATAGGGATGATTATAGAAGAGATCTAACTTAAAATAGAAGTTTAGTTTTTGGGATCCATTTTAGCCGCTGAAGTGGTTTACATAGGCCCCTTAAACTTAATAAAAATGCATCAATGATGGAACTTTAGCAATTCTATAAACTAAAAGACTATTTTAAATGGTTTCTAAAACATTGGAATCTTTTTTGTGCATTACAAAATGTTATGAGTTGATGATTTTACTACGTGGATTGTTGAAAAATCCAAGATTGTTGCCTCAATGGGAATATTGACTCAAACAACAACTTTAATGTACATTTTTTCGATCTTTATTAAGCTTTAATATATCTTAAAAGGAACGGTTATAAAAGAGATAAAACTTAATTTGTAGAAACCTTGAATTCCTGAATTAAAATAGAAATTCAATTTTTACGATATATTTGAGCAATTGGCGTGGCTCACGTAGGTACCTTAAAATTAATAAAAAGGCGTCAGTGTGCATAGTTGATGGAACTCTAACAATTTCGTCAACTAAAAGACTATTTTAAACATTTTGTAAAATGCTAGTCATTTTTATACATTACAAAATGTTATGGTCTAACTTAAATTTTAGTTAAAATATTATAAGGTAAAATATACCATCAGCCTTTTAAATTTAGAAGAGAGAAATGTTTACTTACAGGAATATTGTACTTTTCTTCTATGTTCTAAAAACTTACCAGATAAAAATCGGTGATAAGTCTTATTTTTGATAAGTAAAACATGGCTGCCAATTTAGTTGGATTACTCAAGTTCCCAACTAAATAGTATTTGTCTATACTAGTTAGTATGTTTGAATTTATACCACAAATTTAATAAAAATAAGTACTAAAAATAGTGTTACTAACTGAAAATATCAGTCTCTTTATGATCATAATGAAAGAAAGAATCAAATAAGAAGAAGGGAAAAACATTTGTTTGAATCTATTACTTTCAAATATCTCAACCCCATAATGAAGTAGGCAACTAAATCAAAAAAAAACTTTCATGAATTAGTGCCATATTTATCTTCTTTTAACTCCAATAGAAAAAGCTAGAGAGACTTTAATGTCCTTTCTAAATTTCTTTATTGATAAATGTGAATTGGTGGATTGTTATTTAAGAGGGAAAAAAATAGTGTTCAAACTTCAAAGGTAAGGGGATTCAATGTAATCTATGCAACCATCAGTCAAAGCAACAATTCTCTTCTTAAATTAATAAAAAATTATTTTTATTTTTCTGGTATATAACTCCATGAGTTAGGACCGCATTATCAAGACAGGATTAAAATATTGTCATCTTTTTGATGGGTCTATACAATGCATCAGGTGATAATAGGTTTCAACCTTTGCAGATAAGAGATTCCAACCTAATTGAATCAAAACGTGAATTTAAAAACATAAGGATTCAAGTTAGGTTTAGATTCAGGCTTTATAATCCAACCCAGTCCAAAGTGTAAACGTCTTCTATATAAAAAATAATGTTATTTATTTGTATCAAAACAACATCATTTTCTATGTAGATACGTCTATCAGTGGCTAGGGTTGACAATAGAGATTTTATCCCTATTTTTTAGGTATTGGTCTATAATTCTTATAATCAAGAGGAATGAAAATCATATTTGATATAGGTAAGAAATAAAAATTACATATTTGATAAGAAATTATGATTGAATAAATAGAGATTTTATCCCTATTTTTTAGGTATTGGTCTATAATTCTTATAATCAAGAGGAATGAAAATCATTACTTGATATATTTATAGTTTGAGAAATTAAATAATTAACCCTTTCCTAAATCTATTAACTAAAATATAATTAATTGAAATAATATAATTAATTAATTATAATTCACTAATTAAAATATTGTAATTAGTTAATTTAAATCTAATTAATTAAATAATATAATTAATTGTAATTAATTAAAATAATATAATTAATTTTAATTAGTTAATTAAACAAATTATAATTAATTAATTAGTTAATTGTAATTAATTAATGAATTAAATTATAATTGATCAATTACAATATAATTAATTAAAGTATTATTATTAATTAATTATATTATAATTACTTAATTAAATTATAATTAATTACAAAAAATAATATTATTTTATGTATATATTAAAATAATGTCATTTTGTATGTAGAAGAATAATTGTGTCGGTGGATAAGGTTGACAAGAGTCTTGTTTATCCTCCCTCACTAATCATCAATCGTCCTACTTCTCTGATCTTCATCTATGCTAATTACTGCCTACGTTTCCTCATCATTTCCCTCCCTGCAATCTTCATCTCACCTAATTAGAAAGGTAAGTATTAAATGGTATTTAGTTTATGTAGGAGTTCTAATCTCACCTAATTAGAAAGGTAAGTATTAAATGGCATTTAATTTATGTAGGAGTTCTAATCTTACTCGTTTGTATCATCTTGGTTTATATGTTGTTTAACTTAAATCATGGTTATCTTATTCATATTGTTTCATATGGATAAATTTAATCCTTTGACAATATAAGCTAATGCACTGGAGAGTTCTATTCTAGTACCAGTCATACATTAGGTGAAAAATTAATTCAGATTTAAGGAACCGCCTCGTTAATGATAATAACTACTTTACAAAGACTAAATCAAGTGATGGATTTGACAAGTTAGGGTAAAGTATTGTCGTAAGATTTTGGATAAAGATTTTATGGGCACCTTTAAGTCGTTAACATTTAGACTAATTCCTGTTTGAACTGGGTAGGTTCTTTGCGAGAGGCAAAGCTCTAGCCTCAAATTTTAAACAGCTGCATATAAAAGGGAGATTTAAACTCACGACCTCACTTAAGCTAGGAGACTCCCTTACTAACTCACCTGTGCCCTAAGATTTGGAATATCTCATTTGAAAACCCCATAAATACATATTTTCTTATTGTTTGTAGCAAAGTATTTGAGTGTCTTATACACAAATTTTTAGGCATTTATTAAGCATTTGAGCACTTCCTCGTATTTATGTGAGTGAGCTTCTTTGAAGTTGCCAAAGTGGTAAAGTGATATATTCTAAGTTGTAAACCTTAGTGGAGTGTTGTATATTCCATTTAGGCGTGTTTCAAATGAAAGAAAATTTATAGTGAAATTTTAAGAAGAGTCTTGAGAGCTAATATAAGCAAAGGTTATTTTTTAAATTACCTTAAATTGGTTTGAATTTTATCTTCCCTTATATTTTATATTAAAAAACCAAACTTTAAAGAACTATATAATAGTTTTAAAAAATTAGGAACGAAAATGAAAAAGACACAAACCACAAGTATATATCCAGTGTAATTTATCCTTCTAAATAAGTTACACACTAACACCATAATGCAATAAATTGACGTTGCCTTATGGGAATCGGTTATTTAGTCTTCTCTTTTTCTAATTTTTATTATAAATTATATTATTAAAAAGAATTTACATGTACCATATTATTTTTATAAGGCATAATTTGATATGAAAAGTGAAGTTAGGGTTATAGGTTTAAGATTATATTTTATGTTATATAATAAATTTATTCAAGTTAAATATTGCTTTTCTCATATTATAGCAAAAAAAAAAGTTATGTGTTTTAAGTTTTAACTTCTTCGATTGTCCTAACACTATTTTGATAGAGAATACTTACATCATTAAAAGGAAAACATCAATAAATTTTAATTCTTTGCAAGTAGCATTTAAGATCTTATTTGATAAAAAATTAACAAAATAAATTTCTCTATTAAATAAGACTCTTTTGTTTTAGTAAAAAATGTATTTATGATTATTAAATGAATTATATATATATATAAATGTATTTGTGATTATTAAAATGAATTATATATATATAATTAAGTTTTATATTTGACAATACATTATAACTCGTAAAACTTTTATAAATCATAAAAAGATAAATAATATAATTTAAATATACATTTAGGTTTATCTTGGTTATACATGTATTTTTCATGATATGTGAAAATAGTTTTAATCTTAATTTATTTGGCAATATGCTTTTTCATCTCATACTTACAAAGACTTACCCCTCATCATTCTCAAAAAGTTTGGAAACCTACTATAAATAAATTATATAAAGGTGAGTACCAAGAGCTCAGTGGAATTACTAGAGAACCTGAGAATAATCGTGTTGATCCTCTAAGGCCAGATGTCCAACTTATTACTACAAAGATCAATGACTAGGTCTTCTGGTAGTTTAGAGATCTTTTTACTTCTTAAAATGTTCCTAAAATGCTCTCTAGCTAAATCCTTAAGCTCATACTGATCACTCACCATGTTGCCCCTTGGGTCTTTTAGACATAAGATCTTACTTTTTATTCCTCCTCCTTTGAGTTATAACTTTGAGTTTTTGTCTCTTTTTTTATCTATCTGATTTTGGATTTCTATCTTAATTAAGGATGACAATAGGTCGGGTTAGGCTCGGGACACGTCTAGCTTGGTGTAGCCTAACTCACGGACTGGCAGCCCATGGCCCGGCTGGATCATGGGCTGAATGCCCTATGGCCCAACAGGCCACGGGTGGGATGGGCCATCCTGGCCCGTCTATCCTATTTTTAAAAAATTAGAAAAATGATGTTGTTTTTGACAAAACGATGTCATTTTTGACCTTTCTTTTGGGCCAAAAATCTTGGCCTGTGGCTCGACCAACCTAAGCCAAAGTCAAGCTGGGCTCGGCCAGGCCGGGCCGGACCAAGCAGACTGGGTCAAGACTACCATCCCTAGTCTTAGTTATGAATTGTAAGTCTTTAGAGCATCAAAGTATTTCTTCAACTCCTCAAGTTCTATATCTTAGAGATAGGGATCCCAATAGCGCCTGGCTAAAGCTTCTTGTACATGATTCAGTTGATCAAATTCTTTATTTTTTCATGTTTTATTATATCAGTAGCATCCTTCATCAACATTAAACAATTGACTTTGATTGCTTTTAGGGTCTAAGTGCATTTATAGGCATGTGAACCCCTACAATAAGTCCTTAGCCTATGAGAAACTATAGTATAAAATTCAGGACGATGTAGCATTGAGTTAAAGATCCTTAATAGTGTTTTTGTTTTTATTGCAAACAAATTTAGCTTAAACAGTTCAGGTGAATGATCTAAGAATAAAGGGTTACTAAAAGTAACAAAACTATCAGGAAATTTGTTTAGCGAGAAGTTATTTACTATACATTTATCAAGTTTCCTTAAATGGGTCTTTCTTTATTTTGACTATTGCTCCAAATGAAGAAATGACTAGTGAACCTCTAATCCATCAATCCAACACTAGTTATTGGATTGGAAAGCTCATAAAATTTGGAGAACTTGCACCAATAACCTCCTTAGGATTCCAAGATTTAGTAAATTGGACCATAATTTAGCTCTTTGATATTCTTAATTGCTAGCATTAACCATTGTGATGAGTAGTTCCACATTGAAGATCTTATGAGTGAATTCACAATGAATAAATTAATCAAAATAGTGCCAATTTGTCCAGTGGAGAATTAGGGATCTAAAGAAAAAATTACTCTTCCATTCAAGTAAGATGAATGGTTACTGAGTGTCACCTAATCATCATGCAAAAAACTGAGACCACTTCTAAACTAATCTTATTTTATTGTGGTCTTAACAAAATCAACAAAATGAGGCTTATTAAGATAAAATAAGTCTTTAAAAACAAGCTAATAAAATAAGTCTTTAAAAGTAAGCTATTTATTCAGGCTATTTAAGCCTCTGACATTCTAGAACAAAAATCCCATCATTTTGGTTTAGATCGAAGTAGAGACGTAATTTTATAGAGTCATTCGTCAATTTTCTTCCTCCTAGTTTTGTTATTACTAATGCTCAGATCAATCCAGTCCTTATTGTTTTCGTCCACTAAGTTGTTCATGCGTTCCATTTTTGTTTAAATAAGTTGTACTTCCTTACCTTTTGACTGTTTTGCTATAGGGCTTGATCTTCCTCTTCACTTTTCTGCATGAATGAGAAGGAATCTACATTTTCCTTCATTTAAGGCTTAGTCTCCAAGTTCTTTCTATTATTAAGATTTAACTACTCTCTATTACCACTTATTTCTCCAGTTGAGTGAGTAGAATTCCTCTCCTAGTTTTCCATACAAGGCAAGGGATCAATATTTCTAGTTACTTTGGAATTTTTATTCACCACTGCTTGAGGTTGATTCTTGTTAGGCTTCCAAACCTTCATCAAACTTGCTTTTAGAGACTTTTAAGGATAAGTGATCACAAGGCCATCTTGGAATAATTCACCTCTTGCATTAAATCTCATAATCTGTAGGGAATTAGGTGGCTCCTTTTCAAGTTCAACTTCAATGCAAACTTTGGTGAAACTTATCCTCTTTAGGTTAGCTACATTATCATCTAAGGCTATTGGGTTTCCAATTGCACTAGCAAGATAACTAAGGCCGTTAGATGACCAATACTCTAAAGGGATTTAGTGGAAGTTAACCCAGAGTGGAATTTTCCAAAGTTTTGATATGTTTAGCTTCAGTCCATTTTGTCATTTCTTCAAAAATAATGACTTTCCTTACAAATGCCAGGGGCATAGGCTTTCTGAGCTTGTTCATCCAAGGCAAATAGATGAAGAGTTCATCTTCACTCACTAAAGTGTTATTCAATTCTATCTTTTTTCTAGTTAATATTTTCCCATCATTAAACAACTTAGAAAGCCAATCTCTTTTTAAGAAAATAACTAATTATTTTCATGCTTCATTGCTTCGCACCTTTCTCCTAAATTTTAGTTGGAGGGGATATAGGTACACCACAAGCTAATGAAGGAACGTACTGAAGCTTTACAAATGTCTCAAGCCCCCCACCACTTTTCACCAAGTCTATCCCTCTTTTAGGTTCTCATTAGTTGAAGAGATGGTCTTCTTGTTTATGGCTAGGTTTTATATGAGGAGAGTTAGGAAAGCTAGATTTGTGAGGGAACTAAGAGCCAAGCCATCTTGGTTGGAGGGAGGGGAGCTTCGCTCTACATCTAACATGTTTACTACTAACGATAAACTATCATACATAAAGCTAAGCGAGAAAAATGACCGAGCTAGATGGGTTATTAGAAAAGGTAACCAGTTTGATAAAAAACAGAAGGATTGAAAGCTTTAGTGAGATGTGGGAGTTTTTCGCACAAGTGAGATCCAATAATTCTGCTCGCCAAACATACTTATATTGCTATGCATAAATAGAGAGATGCAAAATTATTATAAAACTTCACAGTGGAGTACCTTAAATAACAACCAACTTTCAAAGACCTTCTTTCTTCTTTGGGAGTACATGACCTAATCTTAGCTATAACATGTTAGATATTTTCCCATTTGTTGGACAACAATTAATTATATTTTAATAGTTTTAATAACTTATAGGTTAAGTTACATAAATTTGATCCGAATAAAGATAATAAAGTGGCTTTGATATAAATTAATGGGTCAAAGTTCAAGAGGAAAATGGATTCTGATCAGTATAGATCGACCCATATTGAGCCTATGATGGAGAAGCCTAATATGGATACTATATATAGATTGACCTTGAGCTTATTTCATCAGGACACATATAGAATATGTATATCCATAGATTTTGACATAACATAGGGAGGTATAAGTGTTTAATCTCATAAAGGTATTCTCTAATGCAGTTAGCATTCAGTGAGAGACTATAAATATTTTCTCTAATGTAGTTTAGCATTTAGTAAGAGAAAATAAGATTTCTCTGGTGTAATTTCGCATATGCAAATTGGCATAAAGTTTAGAGAAATCAAGATCTACAAACAGAAATATGATATATATCAGATCATACAAGTATCAACCAAGTTTGTCACACACTATTTTCTCATTCATGTTAGTAAGGTATTAGATATGCATGATTATATTGGACTTGTGTCACATATGACATATATGTTTGATATTTTTTGGTATCGAAAGTCTTGTGGGACGAAATTAAGGACTTTCATTATATCTGGATCAAATGTTTTGTTTTAAACTTGGTACCAATTTGGTAACGTGGCTTAACTGTATTTTCAAACTGGATTTAAACTTTATTCAATAACGCAATTGATTATTGTCCAAGGTTGAGATTGTTAAATATTTTTCCATTTTATGGATAACAATTAATTATATTTTAACAATTTTAATAACTTATCGATTAAGTTATGTAAATTTGATTTAGATAAAGATAATAAAGTGACCCGATAAAGGATCTAAATTAATGATCGAAGTCTAGGAAGAAAATGGACCCTAATCAGTGTGGACTTGACCCATATTGAGCCAGTGATGGGGAGGCCCGATATGGTTGTTATATATAGATTGACCTTGAGCTTATCTCGT
>JANZXP010000008.1:17176162-17192950 GCA_027576715.1 Erythroxylum flavicans | reverse complement strand
ATATATCATGGACTTTAACATAACTTAGGAGGATATAAGTGTTCAATATCATAAAATTGTTCTCTAATGCAGTTTAGTATTCAGTGAGAGAACATAAAAAAATTTTCTAATGTAGTTTAGCATTTAGTAAGAGAAAATAAGATTTCTCTGGTGAAGTTTAGCATATGCAGTTTCGCAAAATTGAGAGAAATCGAGACCTACAGATAGAAAGATGATACATATCAGATTATACAGGTATCATCTGAGTTTGTCACACTCCATTTTCTCATTCATGTTGGTGAGATATTATATATGCATGATTATATTAGACCTGTGTCGTATATGACACATGTGTTTGATATTTTTTGATATCGAAAGCCTTACGAGATGGAATGACGGACTTTCATTATCTTTGGATCAAATGTTTTGTTTTAAACTTGGTGCCAATTCGGTAACGTGGCTTAACCGTATTTTCAAATTGGTTCTAAACTTGAGTTAATAATGCAATTGATTATTGTCCAAGGGGAAGAATATTAAATATTTTTCTAATTGGTGGATAACAATTAATTGTATTTTAATGGTTTTAATAACTTATCGGTTAAGTTACGTAAATTTAATCTAGACAAAAATAATAAAGTAGCCCAATAAAAGATCTAAACTAATGGGTCGAAGTTCAGGAGAAAAATGAACCTCGATCATTATAGATTGGACCTATATTGAGCTTATGATAGGGAGATTCGATATGGATGCTATATATAGCTTGACTTTAAGTCTATGTCATTAGAACACATATAGTTTAATATGTATATCCATGGATTTTGACATAACATAGGAGGATATAAGTGTTTAATCTCGTGAAGGTGTTTTCTACTGCAGTTTAGCACTTAGTAAGAGAAAATAAGATTTCTCTTGTCCAGTTTCCTATATGCAGTTTGACATAAAGTTTAAAGAAATCGATACCTACAACCGAAAAGATGACACATATCCGATCATATATTTATCATTTGAGTTTGCCAAACTCCATTTTCTTATTCATGTTAGTGAGGTATTGCATATGCGGGATTATATTGCACCTGTGTCATATATGACACATGTATTTGATATTTTTCAATATCAAAAGCCTTGCGGGACGGAATGATGGACTTTTATTATCTTTAGATCAGATTTTTTGTTTTAAACTTGGTACCAATTTGATAACGTGACTTAATTGTATTTTCAAATTGGTTTTAAACTTTAGTTAATAATGCAATTGATTATTTTCCAAGGGGGAGAATGTTAGATATTTTTCCATTTGGTGGACAATTAATTGCATTTTAGCAGTTCTAGTAACTTATCAATTAACTTAACTAAATTTGATGCGGATAAAGATAATAAAGTAATCCAATAAAGGATCTAAGTTAATGGGCTTAAGTCCATAAGGAAAATAAACCCTGATCAATGTGGATCGAACCTATATTAAACTCGTGATGGGGATGCTCGATATGGATATAGAAGGTTAAGGTCCTCTGTGACTGCTGTAGTAAATCGTAAACATACGGATACTCTGGCCCATTTAGAGGTTCATATATACAGAAAGCTACAGAAAGGCTTTAACGTGTTGTGGTGAGCAACTCTCGTGAAGGTCTCGGTGGATTCGTGTTTGTTATGGCTTCGGAAAGCTCGTTGAAAAGTTATATAACCGAAATCAGATATTTTCGCATTTTTCATTATTTCTCTTTCACGTTCGATTCGAGATACGTAACTAAGGCTTCTGTTACATGTTCCATAGCATTCTCTAAACATCTCTCACAGAAACTACAATTAATGACTTCCAAACGTTGAACCGACTGTACATTGTAATATTCCCTTTAGTGAAAGAGCTGACATAGAAGCCGACAATATTTGAAGTAAGAACACTCATCAAGTTCCTCACCAATTCGAAGCGTTAGCACTGAAAATAGTCATATTACCACTGCTAAAGTCCCCATAGGTACAGACCATCTTATTTTGAGGAGTCAATGACTCGTTAAAATAGTTATATTCATTGTGCCCTAGACAACAGTCGTCATAAAATAACCTGCCTCCATGAGTGCCTAATTGCAACAAAAGATAACTTAAAATATGTGTCTTGCACTAAGCAAAACATAGATTACAGTATGTTCCATCAAGATCTTTCATGCACTCTCCAAATACACACATTGTAAATCCTAGTCACATATTTTTGTCTCACTATCTATGGGGTTAGCTTATCAAGAAGTACCACAATTTGCTACTAAACTTTGGCTGAGAATCACTATTATTTTCTTTGAAAAAAGAAAGAAGAAAATGCGTTAATAAAGAATGAAAGTTAAATCTTACAAGAGGGTGTAGGGGGATACCATTTGAAACAAGAGAGGTGTAAAGTTTTTAACTACTCAAAACAGAGAGAGAAAACCATGGTAATAACTGAAGAAGGTTGGAGCTGCTGTGTAATCAATTTATATATCGAGCTCTTTGATCCTATCAAGGGTTTCAGAGACGAAAACATCTATGTTGCCAAGGCTGAGAGTTACTATTGCTATTCTTTATTCATGCATGCTAGAGCAACTTGAGTTTCTATTAGATCAAACACGCAGGACTTAACAAAGAAATATAGGAAACAGAGGGGAGACAGAAGAAAGCATTTTAGGAGAATAAACAAGACGCATTTCGAAAACCAAACAAGAAATATTGAAGCTAAGAGTTTTCATAAAGGAAAAAAAAAACCATAAACATAGATATTGAGGAAATATCTGAAGTATTTGATATTTTTGAAATTTTTATTTGAAGTAATATAAATAAGATACGTGTGACCATTAGTTGATAATTTAATGATATATATTTTATAAAAAAATTGAGATTTAAAATATATTAATATTAATATTAATATTTATATTTTGTAATTTACCAACAAAATACCCTTTAACTGTACATCATCATAATACGCTAATCAAGATGCCAAGTGAAGTAAGCATGAACGTTGGTTTTTACTGTTTATCCTCCTTTTCATTTTTTATTAAAAAATATATAATATATTTTTGAATAAAATAAGAAGAGAAATGTCTAGGTTGACGATAGAGATGGTTAGAGGTGTAAGGATCTGATGCGGGAGCGTAACCAACCGAAAGGGTGTTGTACGGATCTGATGCGGGCACGTACTAACGGGCGCTGTCAACAATCAAAATCCAAATCCACCCAAACTGCGGCACACGTGACACGGTGACAGTACGACAGGTAATATAGTTGAAGCTGAAGCTGATGGCGGCAAGCCCATAAATAAAGTTAACCCCTGCTGAATGAATCTACTCATATATTTTTCTTTTTCCCTACGAGTCCCTCCATTTCCACCGTTGCAGCCCTCAACTTTTCCAAATTCTCATTCTAGCACCTATTCGTTTCCTCACTAGCAGTTAGATCCATTTCCCCCTTTAAGAGCGTTTCAAGCTACTGCTAACTAACTGTCTATTTAGATTTTTGAGGGAGTAATAGAAATAATACTTATATGTCCGTATATACGTCTCGTTCTGTGCCATTACTCTTATGAAGTTTCATTTGCTATTAAGTCTGCGAATTGTGTAATCAATTAAACTGACAAGTTCAATTTATAATCCTTCACAGGCACTAGAGGCAAACATTGCTTTATGTTTTGCTCTTCTTGGCCTTTTACGGAAATAGGAAACTACAGTCTAGTTCTCTCTATGCATTAAAAAAAACATCTTTTGTGGTTGATATGATATGGTACTGATAGAACAGATTCCGCATTGGGAAACTTAGAATTAAAGAAAACTACACCGTCCCAACCTCCTAATTCCCTTCATGCTCAAACATCCGAACTAACCTTTCACTGATCCAAATTCTCTGTTTAATAGACACCTATTGGTTTGCCGATCAAATGCCGTACCTGGGCAGATAAACTTTTTCTCGTACTGTTGTAGTCAGATAAAAGGAAAAATGGGTTTCTTAGTTGGTTTGCTTGTCGGGTTGTCTGTTGGGGTCGGGTTGATTGTGGCGTATGCTCGTTACCAGAATGTCAGATCCACGCGGCGCATTGAATTGGTATTATGTTTGTTTTTTATGCTGATACGATGTTCCTTCTGGTGGATTAAAGTAGCTGGTCCTCGTTTCAACTAACTTATTTAATATCTTTCTGGGTTTAGATTTGTTATTATTAATTTTTGTTGTCAGGCCAAGACAGTGGCAGCATTCGCAAGAATGACAGTGCTAGATTCAAGAAAGCTTCTTCCAGATGAGTTTTATCCTTCTTGGGTGGTTTTTTCACAGAGACAGAAGTTATGTTAAACACCTCCAACTTGACTCAATTATTAATTACAGCATTATCTTTTGAAAAATACTTTTATTCGGTCCAGGCTCTAACAATTTTTGGCTTCTTTTTGAATTGCAGTTAACTTGGCTTAACCTCCAACTTGACAAAATTTGGCCTTTTGTTGATGAGGTGATTTCATGTTCATTCTTTTTTCAGGGTTCAATCGTGATTCCGTTGTTCAAAACTATTTGATTTTTCAATATGGGACATAATGTTAGTTGCGGATGTTATGTGATGGCGTAGGCAGCATCAGAGCTTATCAGAAGCAATGTTGAGCCGATTCTTGAACAATATAGACCTGCTATTTTATCCTCTCTCAAGTTTTCCAAGTTCACCCTTGGTACCGTCGCTCCACAGTTTACAGGTAAGTTTGAGATTACTGCGATTTTAATAAGTGTTGTTTATATGGCCCTTAATATTTATGTGATGCAATCTGAACTCGGAACGGAAGTAAGAGAATGCAGATAACTTATATTTCCATTTTGTCCCTACAGATATCAGGATGTGTCAGTAGATGATTACTTCAATGGATTCGATGTAAATAACTTTTTTTGCATGTTTCTGGGTATAAAATTAAATGGAAAACTGTTTTTGGATGCTTGTTTAACTCCTCAATCATGCTTGTAAAAGAAGAATACCAGCAAGTACAAGAAGTGCTATTTGAATTTTTATTAAATAATGCTAAATGCTTTAAGTGGTCATTCTTCAATTGCTTTTGGTATAACATTTGCAAACTGCTTATTCAGGAGTTTCCATTATAGAAAGTGATAAGCCAGCTGGAAGTGTCAGCATGGAGTTGGAGATGCAGTGGGATGGTAATCCAAGCATTGTACTTGATATAAATACCAGAGTCGGTGTTTCACTACCTATACAGGTAATTTAACTCACTGCTCTATCTCAAAATGGTTTCGTGGTAAACCTGATTAGTAAATGAGTGAAATTCCCACAAAATAAACATTCACGCCATCCAGGTGAATTTAAATAAGATAGCCATTTGCCAGCATCAATTTCTTCACGTGTTCTCAGCTTCAACGTCTATCCCTAAACCATAAGAGAAACAGAGAGAATTCTCTTACTGTTAACTCACAAATTTAGTATGGCAGTGAGATCATCTAGAGATTCTCTTGATTGTTTTTCATGTCAGATTTAATTTAATTTCTTAGAGAACGATATTGTTTAGGTTGAGTATGATCTAAGAACTTTACAGGACTTGATATTTTAATTTGTTTGCAGGAACATAAATGAAATTTATCTAATTTCAGTTGCTATACTATCAACTCTATTTCGATATTCAGATACGTCATCTTCATCTATTCTCTTTTCTCTGTTTTTACCTCATTTAGGTAAAAGATATTGGATTCACTGGGGTTTTCAGGTTAATCTTCAAGCCATTGGTTGAAGAGTTTCCAGGTTTTGGAGCTGTTTCTTATTCCTTGAGAGAAAAAGTGAGTTTCTTTTATGCTTTTGTTCTCAACCTTTGTAGAGATTAATTTATCTGAAGTTCACATTTCTGATGGCATATCTGTATACCAAATGATTTGTACAGACAATGTTTATGCATGAACCTGTTGATGGCTGAATGCTTGTAACTTGTGAAGTGTAACAATTATCAATTTTCTCCTGCAGAAAAAGATGGATTTCAGACTTAAAGTTATTGGTGGTGAGATATCAGCAATTCCTGGGATTTCTGATGCTATTGAGGTATGAAGAGAAATTTTGTTTCCATAATCCTTTCATTTCTGTACTACATGCCATGCATCCGTAAAGATTACTCTCTGCTTCTAGAAGAAATTTTACAAGCATTACTCTGTTGAAACTTTTATTGAAACATGATTTTGGGGCTCCACTACCTGTTTTGTGCTACAAAGTTCTACTGGGAAAATACAAAATCATAAAAAATGTATAAACAGTTGAGTTTCGAATGTGGCTTCCAAGTTTCAAGTCCAGTCTCCTCCTTTCTACCTCCCTCCGCCTCATCCATATTATGTAATCTCTAAACTCTTAAGGTTGACAAGTTTGGAACCAAGTGATATGGGCCATCCTTTGCATTGTGAAGATTTAGGTTGACTTAGTCATAGGTTGTTGCTTTGCTGTTCCATTTAATAATTCAGTAGAACTGGTTTTTAGCTAAGTTGGATAAGAAAGAATTGGCTGTTAGTTACGTTGGATGGGATATTCTTTTTTTTCCCTGTTTTTTAGCCGTAGCTGTGTTGTTTTAGTGGTATAAATTGTACTCTTGTCAGATGGAAAGGGCAGTGAGTAACAACTCTTCAAAATCTTCTTGTTCTCTTTGCCTCTCTCCCTCAAAATTCTACTTGTATCAGTGGTATTAGAGCCGGCTACGATCATGGATACTCGCAGCAAAACTAATGCAGAATTTCGCAATGAGATTAGCGAAATCTTGGCTCGACATGAGTTTAGCTTTGACCAAGTTAATGCCACCCTAGAATGAGTGTGTAACCGAGCTACAAGCTTTACGAGTCTCGCAAAGTAACAACCTATGATTAAGTCAACCTAAATCTTCAAAATTCAAAGGATGGCCCATATCAGCAAGCTGGTCTTACACCATTTCTTGTATATTCCTAGATTCATAATTGAATCAAAAGCTTTTCAATTGAATGTTCAGAGAACTGCTCTAGTACACAGTTTCTTTTTTTTTCTAATGCAGCTCTAGATAAGGTAACAATTGTCCATGTCATCATATTATTTATTTTGTGTTTGGAGGCTGGCACGGAAGTGAGCCTATTACCTTTCCCTTGATGTCAAAATTGATCCTTTTCTTGATATGACCTCAAATACACTATCTTAATAGAAGATAGTAGTAATTTTAATGGACAACATTTTATCTGTTACTTTTGTTGATGAGACTAAGCTTACATTACTTGTTGGTCTGACAAAGCTCCTTTTTTGTGCAGGAAACAATAAAGGATGCTATTGAAGATTCTATAACATGGCCAGTTAGAAAAATTGTACCCATTTTACCTGGGGATTATAGGTATCCTGCTATTATCAGTGTTGAACTTAGAAATTTCTTTGGTATCCTTAGCCCTAGACTTGGTTTTATTTATTTTCTGAATTATATGCTCAGTACAAGCTATTTGTTTGTCCTGTGTAATTTAATTTTATCCATGTTGATAACTGTTAAATATCAGTCTTGGAATGACCAGAGCCTATACTTCTGAGCAGCTTAGGTTGGACTCTTATCAGCCAGGTTCCACATCTTCATGGAATCTCTGGATTATGTTCAATAGATATTCATTTCTGTTCCACTTTAAAGTTTGATGGATACTTTGATATAATCATATAAAAAGTAGCAGTCTCAGGCTCCTTTGAGTTTTGCATGTCATCATCTGAATTGTTTTGGGTTTAAACTAGATGGATATGTGAAGGCAGCGCATGGATTTGCAATTTGACTCCCATATAAACTAATGGTTATTTTCACTCCGAATCAAAATCTGTTATTTCTTATACAAACTGCGACTCTCAGTATTTTTTGTGATGTTTCAGTGACCTGGAGTTGAAGCCAGTTGGAATGCTAGAAGTAAAGCTTGTTCAGGGTAAAGAATTAACGAATAAGGACATCATTGGTAAATCGGATCCTTATGCTGTTTTATTTGTACGTCCTCTGCGTGATAGAATGAAAACCAGCAAGATAATTGTAAGCGAATATGCCCTTCTGAAGCATGGTTTTATCATTTCCTTTGGATCATTCATCATTTTGTGAGACATCTGCAGAATAACCAATTGAATCCCATATGGAATGAACACTTTGAGTTTATTGTCGAAGATGCATCAACTCAACACTTGACAGTAAGAGTATTTGACGATGAAGGAGTTCAGGCCTCAGAACTCATTGGTTGTGCTCAAATCGCAATAAAGGATATAGAACCTGGTAAAGTAAAGGATGTATGGTTGAACTTAGTCAAGGATTTGGAGATTCAAAGAGATACCAAATACAGGGGTCAGGTGAGAGACTTCTATGCCTGCTAAGATTTCACTATGTTTATTTCAGACTTTTAACCCTTTACACTCAGTATGGAGATTGTAACTACCATTAAGTGATGAATGCTATGCGAAACTGAATTTTGTTTCATACTTAAGGTTATATGCAATGGAACAGAGAATAATGTCATTTGAGGGTATCAAAACTTAGCAGAATGGTCTCAGCCAAAAGAATTCTTTAGTTTCCTGATAAATTTGCTTTCAAGAAGGAAACATAGTTTTCAGCTCCAACTATGTAAATGTGAGATCAAATCTATTGTTTTGAAATATTTCAAACACTACAAAGTGTTATTGCTGCTTCATTTCCATTCTCATGACTCCGGACTGTCATTTTCTATCAGTTTTTTCTGTTCTTTTTCATCCTGATTTTCCTATGAAGTTCACTCATTTCGTGAGGGTGTGTACTCATTCTAAATTGTTCTTGGAATTAGGTGCATTTGGAGCTCTTGTATTTACCTTTTGGAACAGAAAGCAACCTGAAAAATCCTTTTAATCCTGATTTCCAATTGACTTCCCTAGAGAGGGCCATTAAGAATGGCAGTGATGGTGCAAGTGATGTTAAAGGAATTATGGACCAGAAAAAAAATGTCATTGTGAGAGGAGTATTATCGGTGACTGTTATAGCAGCTGAAAATTTGCCAGCAGTAGACTTGATGGGAAAGGCTGATCCCTTTGTTTCTCTGGTGATGAAGAAATCTGAAGCAAAAGCCAAAACTCGGGTGAGATGAATTCTTCTGTTCACAGTATCTGCTTGTTCTTCTTTTTACTACTTCCTCTTCCTTATCATTTTCATTTCACAAACATTGTCTGATGAAAAATCTTTTGGATTCACAAGTCATTACTCGCTTTTGAAAGGTCCTCATCAGCTGAACTTTCTGAGTATACTCTTATATGTACTTGGATCATTTTTCTTATTGAAGATTGGAAGGATAGAAAATTGAAAAATCTTATGATGTTTTCTTCTGCTTCTCAGGTAGTGAATGACAGCCTGAATCCAGTTTGGAATCAAACTTTTGACTTTGTTGTGGAGGATGCATTGCATGATATGCTGATCTTGGAAGTGTATGACCATGATACTTTTGGAAAGGTGATTCTCTCATACAATGCTAAATGTCATAACATTGTATATTCCAACACTAGTTCTTGTTTTCAGCATGTCTTTCCACGCATGTTTTGCGCATTCACATCAAATTTATGCTTGATTTTCTGTTGTGGCATGAAGTTGAGGACTCGCTGCAACTTAAATATTGATGAATAACATTAATTTTTCAGGACAAGATTGGAAGATGCATTATGACACTCACCAGGGCCTTGTTAGAAGGAGAAATTCAGGACAGTTTTCCTCTTGATGGTACGAAATCAGGAAAAATATTCTTGCACCTCAAATGGACACCACAGCTGAAATTTCGTGATATTTGACGTATAAGGTATGATAAGGCATAAAGTTTTTTGACTTTTCATATTCATATCCTCGTTTGCGGCTCCCCTCTCTTCATAAATTAAGGGCAACGTTAAGTTTTTACAGACTTTGCAGTAAAGAGAACTGAAGATGGGAAAGAAGGAGAGTTGCAGAAAGTCAAATTAGACTTCATTGCTTATACCGTAAGTTGGAGGTTGTAAAGCCCAAACGTCCTCTTCTTCTTCTCCTTTTTTTGTTTCTTTTCTAAAATAAAGATCTCGCCTATATGGATTCCATCCTCTATAATAGAGTTCACTATGAACTTCCCTTTAGCCAAATTTTGGCAGAGCATTGGTCGATGGAATCAATTACATTTCAACAACTCCCGAATTTGACAAAATTGATGTGCATAGCTCCTCTTCTCTCTTCAGTTCTTGTGAAAGTATACTAATCGCATGATACTAAGATTTCCTCGTTTCTTCGCTTAAATGGCGGACATATAGTGCACGGAAAATCGAAATGCTTCCAACTGGAAATGCGTTCATCGCATCAGTTGTCTACATGACTTCGTTACAATACACAATCTCCTGCTACCGTCTCTTTTGGCATTTATCAAAGATGTCCATTCCTAACAGTAACTGATCTGACATCCACCATCGAAGCTCTAGTCAATTCATAAAGGACTTATAGTGCCCAGATTCCCGTAGTATGACGAGATTGGTTGGGTGAACATAACGAGGTCATTGAGAACGGTTTTATGTACTTCCTGTTGCTAGTGCTCGTTGAAAATGAAGGGGAAATCTATCAATCTTTACACTGTAGTCCAAAAATATGCGGTGGCCTTACATTAAACTCTGACCCTTGGCCACAACTAAAGAAATGATAATTCGGATGAATCAACATCCCCCTTGTGTCAAGATGCATTGCCCTGCATGACTACTGACAAATCCATTTGATGCTGATAGAGTGTGCAAGATAAAGAAGATCACGAAATAACTTGTGCAATTTTATGATAACAACTCAGAAAAAAATAGCAATCACTTTGAAATTACATGTTCACGCCCCGATATCTTAAGAAATATTAGTTCCGAATAACATTGCAAAATCAATGTGACAACAAAAAATAAACCAAAAGAGGTTTCTTAAAAGGGCTTAAAATTTTGAAAGATTCCTTAATTTCTGAGTGGGAGAATGGCCTAGATAGATAAGCAATTTCCACATGCACAATTTCTTGAATTAGGGAAATTGAAGACTTGTTAGTGTGGGGAGATCTCATAATAGCAGAGAAGTGATCCACTACATCTCTAAAGATACCGTGCTGTGAGGTAATCAAAGGACTATATTTTTTAATAGCAATGATTCTCTTAGAGCATCCTCTAGCTACAATATTTCTATAAAAAGAAGGCAGAAGTCTTATCCTTTTCAGTGATTGTGGAAAAGTTTGAAACCATTCCAACTTGGTCATACACCTATCCAACTTTTTCCTTTGAAAACAAGGCTCCTTTTATTTTTTGCTCCATGTATAGAGATTTCCTCTCAATGGAAGCTTTGTAACTTATATATTCCTAACATAAAGCAACAGATCATCACAATAATTTCTAGGGGAATAGTTACCTTCTGCTTCATTAGGATCTAGCATAAAGTCCCCCAAGATGAGCCATGGCTGATTAATTACGGTTTGCAGCTCTATTAGCTTATTCCATCAAGGCACTCTCTGGAAATTGAGATTAAAACCACAAATCATTATTGTAAGTACATATCTATTCTCCTTCAACAGTTTGAGCTTTAAGTGAATACATTGATCTGTGATAACCATATCAAGTACCTCCACCTTGCCTACAACATGCAAGACCACTATTCTGCCGTTAGAATGTCCTGAGTGATTAGTAAGAAAGTAGTTAGCGTAGTTTTTTTTTAAATTGAAGGCCAAAATACAGGAGAAAGTGGAACTACACGGAAAACAAAATTGAAGGCCTCCCATGAAAATAGTCTAGTTAGGATGTTAAAAGTAAGCTCAAGGTGAAGAGCCCCAGAGAACCTCAGCTGTAATAGTGGCAACCTCTGCTTCTGAAACATTGCACTCTTTTACTCTTCTCATAATTTCCAGTTTGAAATTTGTTCTCTCTTTCTGACTTAACCCTTCTGCCACTTCCACTTGCACACTAAATCTTGCTACACAGCTCGCAAATGGCCGATTCTCAACAGTTTTCTGGCCCTTAATATTAAAATCCGTGTCCCATTCTAAGCCACCGTCAATATCTACTATGTTTTCACTTCCATTGCATTCATGTATATCAATCAAATTGTCTCCATGAATTGATCTCTGCAACTCAACCAGTTTCTTGATCAATCCTTGTTCCAGTATTGCCTCTATCACTTCTTTCCTTCCATGATACGCTATTTCGCAAATGCATTCCGTAGTTGCAACCTTAATTGGCAAGTCTTCTTCGCTCAAAAGACTGATTATCCTGGGTATTTGTCCGTCCAGTTCAATTTGATCAATCAATGGAATTCTGATCAATCGGACGAGTGACGAGAGTACCTTTATTGAACAACACGAACCCAGTGATAACAAGGCCTGAACTATCGGACCCATTAGGACCAAACCCACAAACACATCCCTGTTGAATCTTACTAAAGCAACAATAACAGTAGCTCCATGTTCCCGAATAATCTTCGAACAAGTTGAGTCGCAGACCAAGGACTCAATGATATAGAATAGTTTTGCTTTCAGAACCAGTTCCTGAAAATCTCTGTCAAAACCTCGTAACAAACGCTTTTCTATCTCTTTCAAGATTATAACTTTCTCTTCTTCGGAGCTAACATGTTGAAGTGTCTGTACGAGCTTTTGCATAAATTCGTTGTCGATATAAACCTGAGTTTCAGCCTCAATTAGAAAGGCGATCTGATAGATTTTATAGTTGGTGATATGCCGTTGAAGAAGGGTTGAAAGGCTATGCCCCTGCAACTTTCTTAGCTTTCGAAGTAAAGACTTAACCTCGCAAAATTGTTTAAAGAGATTGGAAAGTTTTGGGTTACTGGGAAGAAGTGCTTGTGCCTGAGTATCAAGCTCCAAGAAAGTATCCATGGCGGGTTGGTAACGGTGGGTTGTTGTGAAGATGGGGTTGATTTGTAGTTCTTTCGAAGCTCTTTTCAGAGCTCCTACGAATGCCAACATAGGAGTGTCTTCCATCGGTGAACAGGGCTTCAAACTTAGACGAGGACATGAAGAAATTGTATGTAGAAAGACTGATCAAAGAGAGATGGACAACAACACAAAAGCTTACCTACCAGTCTTTATCGTCGTCGGTTGACACACCTATAGTAAAAATCTCTCACGATTTTAGGTGCTGGCTACTACTGACATACGAATCACGGTACAGCTACTGTTCCAAATCAAAGCGAGGCCCATGTTATTTTCTTTTTTTTTTTTTTCAGAAAATGATAATTAAACCATTAAAGGCAATTAAGAGTACAAGAGAGCTACAAAGAAGTATACATGAGTTTGCGAGGCAAAGCAAATCCTACAGGGTAATCCTAACTACACATTTCGCATTCTAGTACAATAATCATCATTCCCAAATTTGGACTTGTATAAGCTAAGGCAGCTTCTACTTTGTAGGAGAATTTTGTTGTCGAATTGTTCCCTAGTTAGACTCCTATTCTAAAATATGCGAGCATTCCTCTTGTGCCAAATGATTTTAGTAAGGACAGAGGTAGGCAGAAGCATCACTTGACAGGATCAGGGTGCTTGATTGCACCGCACCATATGCCTCGATAGAATTCCAATTTCCCGGAGGATTTTGAATGCGGCATTTATGTAATACAGAACTCCAAATAGTAATGACAAATTCACAATGAAAAAATAGGTGATCATTGCTTTCCTCGGCACTTTGACAGAGAATAAATCAATTAGGTATGTTAGGAAACTTTCTCAACTTATCAGCAGTTAGCAATTTATCTTTCATATCATAGCTAACCATAATGTAATAGAAGCTCGAGGATGTAGATGCTTGAACTAGACAACTTGAGCCCAAGCTGTTCTACTATAATGATTCTAAAGGATCTTTCTATAAGATTGATTAGTGAATTTGCCATTTTTGGTATGCTTCCAAATGATGCTATCTTCCCATCCAAGTAGGGTAGTTTGAGTAATCTCTTCATAAATAGATCTAAAAATGGAACTATGTGGGAAAATATGTTTGTCAACCAATGCTTTAGCAACTGTCAGCGTCTGACTAATAAGAGATTTGAAGACTTCCATTTATTGTAAGTTATATAAAGGGCCACAAGTGAGCTAATTATTAAACCAAAAGCTAGTATGTCTCCCATCTCCAATAAGAGTGACAAACTCATTCTTCAATTTAGAATAGCTTTCAAAGTTGAAGTTGAGGATGATTGATATGTGTAATTTGCATCATATTTTAAGGTTCAATTTGTCATATATTAAGTGTTAATTAGAGTGTTTAGTATGTGTTTAGGCTAGAATTGTGTTAATTTATGTGTTTATGTGTTTTTATGGGTTAGTATAAGTCTTTGAGTTTAAATATTATGTTTTTTAGGTAACTTGATGTGTTTGTTAGTGTTTCAAGATCAACGTCGAAGAACGGAGAAGTTTCAGAGACTTTCGAGCCAAAACCACGACCCACGATCGTGGCAAGCTCATATGTTTCTATCACGATCGTGACAGAGAGGTCTGATCCTGGACACAATCGTGACACTTGGGTCACGCTTGTGACAGAAAAGGGTGAAAACGTCAAGTTTGAGGAACATTTTGGACTGTTTCGACCTCAACAAAACCTTAGGACTACCAAGGTGTTTAAAGAACATAAAGAATACAGAAGAGGGAGCTTTTGCATCAGCCAAATCCTGAACCTTAGAGGGCTTTATCGAGAGATTTGAGGAAGGAAACAAAGGAAGAGAGACACGGAGAAGAAGCCTACGCGAAGTACTTCCCAGAACAGGAGGTTTCCCGTTGTTGCTGCCTCCATTATCCATTCCACTTGTATTTTTCGATTTTATTTCAATTTTATTGATGTATAGAATTGGGATAGTCGTTGAGAATAGGATCGTCGAATGTTGATATTTGTCTAAACTCACCTTCGAGAAGTTGGTCTTTGAGATTAATGAAATTTGGTTTATTACGTTTTTATTGAATTATTTGTGATTTAATTTATGCACTTCATAATTTGGTAACAAATTGAGAGGGTGAATCAAGTGAAAATCATTAAATTGGGCTAACGAGAGTTAGGAAATTTAATAGATTAAGAATTGAATCAAACCAGTAAAATTGTGTAACGAGAGATCGTACATAAGTTTTCGGTAGGTTATTGGATAAATTCAGATCTAATTTAGGTTTTAGGTAAATTGTGAATCGAAAAGTTGCAATTCCATAATCTAATTAGGGTTTATAAATTAGGGTTAAAGATTATAACTCGAGAGAGAGTAATCTATCATAGGACCGTCTAGACTCGATAATTCAATAATTAAATAATCAATTAGGTTTTCATTAAGGTCCGATTAAAATCCCCTTTCTCTCAATTGGTAGTTCCTAGGTTGATTATTGATTTGGTTGTGCAATTGCTATCTTGTTTATAATTTCAAATATAATTCTTGAAATTGATTGCTTGATTGAATAATTTTTTGCCTAGTTGTTTATTTTGAATTATTGCGAATTTGAGTTAAGCCTTAGATTTTAAGATTAGATTATTCCTCTTTGTGGGATCGACACCTTAGGTACTACATGAACGACCCGTGTGCTTGTGAAATATCGAGGTTTAAAAATATCAAAACTTATCATACATCGGAAAACCAAGGTCAAGTTTTTGACGTCATTACCGGGGAAGCGATAATTTAGTTCTATAGATGAGTTTTTTATTTTTGTTTTCGTTCTTTCATTTTATTTCATAATTTTTTCTCTTGCATGAACACAAGAGTCATGAGAGGTTCGAGTCTTGCAATGGAAACGTTAGATTTAGATATCAATTGACTAGAACAAACCCTTAGGAAAGCTCAGCGAGAAGAAGAATAAGAGATCGAGAAATCAACAATGGTCGAGGAGTTTCAATAGAATATGGACCATGAAGCGAACCAAGGATGGCAACAGCGGACCCTTATAAACTTCATGAGGCCAAGGTTCAATGCGGCGAACCAAGGAGTAGCTAGGTTGCCTGTTCAAGCAGTCTCGTTTGAGATTAATCCAGCCCTTCTCAGTATGCTCTAGCAGAATGTGCAATTTTATAGATTGGCAAACGAGGATCCCAACACACACATCATGAATTTCCTTCAAAATCTGTGATACTTTTCGATATCATCAGATGTCAGAAGATACGATTCAAATCAGGCTGTTTCCCTTTACCCTTAGAGACAGAGCAAAGACTTGGTACCATTCACTTAGCCCAACCAACATTACGACGTGGGATCAGTTGGTTCGTGTCATCTTGGATAAATATTTTCTGTTGACCAAGACCACGAAGATCATCAAGGAAATTACTAATTTCACCTCCTAATAAAAGTTTCTTTATGAATATTTTTATTAAAGTTTTTCTTTGAACTTGATTAAATGTCAAAGTAATATAATTGCTCTCTCTTTCATCATTACAAATTATTCCATGAGAAGGATTATCATCTCTCATTTAGACCTTCCTTTTTGTTCTTACCTTTATTTTTACTTATCTTAATACTTTATTTTCTTCCTTGATGACTCCCAACAAAATATTGAAATGATTAGCTTATCTTGAGTCTTTAATAAATATAGATGAAATTTCAACACTTAAAGTACAAATTCTTCTTTTCTAACTTTAACAACAACAACAATAATAACCTAATAGAAATCCCACTAACACCGGGTCTAGAAAGGTTCAATAGTACGTAGCTTTCCCATAACTAGTTGAGAGGTTGTTTCCAAATGACCCGTATGAAGAGGGGGAAAATACAAATAAAAAAATATAAAATATAAAAATAATAAAAAAGAAAAAATAATAACAATAATTAATAAACAAAATGACAATAACAACAACAACAATAACAACAACAACAACAACAACAACAATAATAATAATAATAATAATAATAATAATAATAATAA
>JANZXP010000008.1:17159876-17176062 GCA_027576715.1 Erythroxylum flavicans | reverse complement strand
AACAACAACAACAACAACAACAATAATAATAATAATAATAATAATAATAATAATAATAATAATAATAATAATAATAAAACTACTAAAATAAGCTAGGTAAAGGCTTAGGCTAAATACCTAGAGGTAAGTGTTATCTATTTACAAGTATAGGTTATATACAAGAGGAAAGAATTAAAATACTTATGAGAAATAGAAGGATCTCTTTACGGGGTATCCTTTATCTGAATCCTAATATACCAAAATTTCCTATTGCGAGCCATGTCTTCGGTAAGTTTGAACATTGTCATATCATTTTTTATCACCTCCCTCAATTCTTTTGGGGCCTCCCTTTTTCCTTTTACAATCTCTAAGTATGATCTTCGCGCATCTTCGCACTAGATCTTCTGAGCATCTACTCTTAACATGTCTAAACCACCTTAGCCTTATCTCTCTTAATTTCTTAATAATATTAGCTACCTTTCATTTGTTCCTTACCATTACATTCTTGAACTTATTTCTTTTAGTAAGGTTGCACATTCAACAGAGGATCCCCATCTCGGTCACCATTAACTTATGGCTATACGCTTGTTTGATAGGTCAACATTCCACCCCATAAAGCATGGCCAACCTAATGGCTGAATGATAAAATTTACCCTTAAGCTTGAGTGGTATCTTCTTGTTATACAAAATTCGTGATGCACTTCTCCATTAAAACCACTCTGATCTGATCCAGTGAACTATGTTTTTATGAATCTCTCTGTTGCTCTAGATGATAGATCTTAGATATTTAAAACACTCCTTTTGTGATATAACTTCTGAACTAATCTTTACCTCCATATCGTTAACCACCTGATGTCCTGAAAAGTTACACTTTATATACTCAGTCTTCATCCTACTTAATCTAAAACTCTTTAATTTTAACATATCCCTCCAAAGTTCTAGCTTGGCATTGAACCCCTCTTTTATCTCATTTACCAAAACAATGTCATCAGTAAACAACATACACTAAGGCATATCCCTTGGATATTCTTGGTAAGATGATCAATCACTACTAGAAACAGAAAGGGGCTCAAAGCTTTGGTATAGCCTAATATCTATTAAAAAATTCTTTGTATTTCCTTCTATCGTCCTTACTCTAACTTTTACACATTCGTAAATATCCTTAATAATTTTTATATAAGTCATGGGAACTCCCTTGACTTCTAAACACCTCCACATGATTTCCCTAGGTACCTTATCATACGCTTTCTCTAAATCAATAAAAAATATGTGTAGGTTATGTTTCCTTTTCCTATAATATTCCATTAACCTTTTAAGGAGATGCAAAGTTTCTATCTTGGACCTTCCTAACATGACGCCAAATTGGTTTTTCGAGATAAAAGCATCTTTTCTCACTTTCTTTTCAATTACCATCTCCTACAATTTCATGGTGTAATTTGATGCCTCTATAGTTGCTACAGCTTTAGATGTCCCTTTTGTTCTTATATAAAGGAATTACCATACTAAATCTCTACTCGTTTGACATGTTGGCAAACTTAAGAATGACATTAAAAATCCTGGCTAGCCAAGTAATACCCTCTTTACCTAGGCTCTTCCATACCTCTATGGGTATCTCATCAGGCCTTACTACCCTACCACTCTTAATCTCCCTCAACGGTTTCTTAATTTCTTCTCTTATAATATGTTGGCAGCAAATAAAATTATGAAACCTCTCAGATAAGCTAAGGTCACCTAAAAGAATAATAGCATTAAAAAGGCTATAAAAGTATATCTATCATCTTCTCTTGATGTCATTCTCAGCTATAAGCACCCACCCTACTTCATCTTTTATATAAACGAACTCGATCAAAATCTCTTGATTTTTGTTCCCTAGCTTTTGGCAACTTAAAAAATATCTTTTTCTCTATCTTTAGTGTCTCAATTGTTGGTATAGTTTCTTATAAGCTTTACTTTAGTATTTGAGATTATCATTTTGCCTCTTTCTTTGTTAGTTTTTACCTTTCTCTATTACTAACTCTCTCCACCTCTATGGTGTTATTCACTAGAGCTTTGTAGGTAGCCTTATTGAGCTTAACTATTTCTTGAACATCTTCATTCCACCAACAAGACTCCTTCTTACTACCCCTCGACCCTTTAGAGAGACACCCAAGTTCTCTAAAGCTGTATTCCTTAGAAAAGTTGCAACTCTCTCCCATGTCTGGTTAGCATCTCTAACCAAATTCCATTCTTTTCTATAAATTACTCTATCCCTAAATTGTTTCACCATATCCCCTTTCAAATTCTACCATCTAATTTTGGTACATTTCTTAGGACTTCTCTTCTTCCTCCAACTCTTAATAAAAAGATATAAAACTAGCAATCTATGTTGAGTTGACACGTAATTACTAGGAATTAAGTTGCAATCCTTGTAGCTAGATTAATCACTTCGCCTTATGAGAAAGTAGTCAATTTAAGTCTTCGTGGTTCTGTTCTTAAAAGTCATCATGTGCTCCTCGTTTTTCTTAAAAAAGAGTTGCCTATTACCAACTCAAATGCTACCACAAAATATAATAAAGTGGTCCTTTTAACATTTCTTTCACCGTATGTGAAACCCCCACGAGTTCTTTAGTAACCATCTAAAATTGCTCCTATATGACCATTAAAGTTTCCTCCTAAAATAACTCCCTCGTTATGATGTATTTAATGAATCACCTCATGATTTAGCTTTTCCTAAAAATGATGCTTAAGTTATTTGTCGAACTCTATTTGAGTAAAAAAGGTCTAGTTAAGATTAGTGACTTTGTCTTCTTCAATAATATTTAAAATATTAATAATAGATTAAAATATGAGCCTATCTACATTTTTATTAATAATTCTAAGACTTTTTATTAAATTATTAACAAGATAAATGTGACTCTCTTAATAAGTTCGATAAATTTGTGTTCATTTGAATGCAATTTCGGCGCCATGTTCTCGTCGTGTATCAGTAATGCTTGGAATTAAGGAGCTTTCACACCTTTTGGGGGTATTTAATATTCTGGCTCCCAACAAGATATACAGTGCCCCGGCATTAAAGAAAACGAAAAACAAATAGGTTCGCTCCACACTCTCATTTGGTTATCATGCAATTAATCAACGAATACCAATATAGTAAAACAAAATGAAGAAATGCTTTAAGCACAACCATGGACACGTGGCCTTTGAACTGATAAGCACACCTAAAATAGTTAAGTTTTAGGATGTCTTTAATCAAATTTATTAATTTTAAATCACGTAGGACCGAGCCAAATTAAATTGGCAACACTAATTTAAGTTTTTAGTTTTGATAATTATAATAAATTTATATACATCAATTATGCAGTGCAATAAGCCAAAACAATAATATAGTATGAACAAGTCTATAAGATTTGCCGGTAACAAGTATTTTAACAATATTTTAATTACTTTAAAGCACACAGCATAAGAAGTAAAAAAAAAAATCCCTAACTCAGCTGTGTTTTATAGAGATGTCAATTTTAACCCGACTCGGCTTATTTTTAGCCCTAATTTAACTGACCATAAGTAGATCACGGGTCAACCATAATCCGACCGAGCCGAGCTGCAGATCACGGGCCAACCCGCAGCCAGCCATTTTTGAGGCCGGACTCCTGCCCATTGCCACCCCTAATGTTTATGAGTTGCAAATAAAATATATTTTCCGAGTAAATGACAAATATATTATTAGTTGGTGAAACAGCTAACATTTAAGACACGTAAGAGAGAAGGAGACTCCTTAACAAATAACAACCGAAATTTCATCTTCTAATTAATACATACAGCGTTAACTGTTGGCTTGCATTCTTGTCTCCTTTCGTTTGCAAAGATCCTTACGTGCTCACCGCCAAGAGAATCAAACTTTTATTCGTTTGCTGGTTTGCGATCGAGTCGACGGTCTTGAGCCTTGAAGCACAAGCTTTCGAGATCTGGCCATAATATCATTCAAGTAATTAACAACCCAAAAGTCTGGGCTTGAGCTAAGATCTGAGAGTATTCACGTAATCTGCCTAACCTGGTTTCTTGATTAGTTCGCCATGAGTTGGAGATACAGGGCTGGTTTGCTTTTGATGCTTACTGTTGTTGTTATATGGGTCTTGTCTGCAGAAGTCACCCAGGTATGTTTGTTCTTATTTTTCAATTGTACCCTATAGATTTGAGTTGCGAGTAACTGGCTTATTGTATTTGCATCAGTTCCTGCTGCGCCTGTATTTTACGCATTCTTCATTTTGGATTAAAGTCCCAGGTTTTAGCAATCGATAATCCCCATTGGCTACGATCGGTAGTTTCATGTATATAAATTTCTATAAAAGCAGTTTTATGTCATGATTTCGGTACTTAACACTTTTTATCCTAAGAATTGGATTAGTCGTGAAAAGAACTGGGCTGCAGCACATCAGGGTGTGGTGCGTCTTCTAGATAAGGGCTTTTTCTTCTCCTTATTCTTGTTAATTATTGAAACCTTATTTGCCTTCCAAAAGAAATAGGGAAAAAAGTAAAGGCAAGGGAGTTAACTATGTCAAAAAATGAAATTATGATCAAGCACTTATCATCACGTTGTATTATTTATCTGCTATTTCCGTCTTCACGTTGCATTGTTTACCTTTTACTTCTCCACCAAATTACATGGTCCCTACACGCTGTGTTGCAGGATATCTTCACAGACTATAAGCAGCCATTTGCTGTAACATATCTTGGAGCTTCTCTTTTGGTAGTTTACCTCCCAATAGCATTCCTTAAAGATTGGCTATGCACTCTACTTAATCGGCAATCTTTAAAAAGTGGTAAAGTCACAGAAAACATCAACGACTCTTCTGATGGATTTAACTCTCCTCTGAGTCGGAAACTCTTTGAAATGGAACTTCAGGAAACTTTTACTAAAAAGGACGGTGAAGTGAACTTTTTGACTGAAGAAGAAGAGTCATTGGTTCCTAGACACAAAGAAGATGTAAATGTTTTGAAGCATGAGAAAGAGCTCAGCAACAAAGAAATTGCGAGATATGGCTTTTATATTGCCCCTATTTGGTTTGTAACAGAGGTAATTTTATTCTGGACTATCTTTTTGGTGTTTACATCTACAACACTTTATGATGCTATTATTTATCCACTTATAAAATACCAACAATCTTGAAAGCCATAATAAGTTAATCAGAAAAGTGAAGCATCTTTTCAACTTTTATGAAGCTGCATCATTAAGGTGCTGTCTTTAGAAGCTCAACTGTTTTTAACCTTTTATATTCATTATTATCTGGACAAACACTAGAGGGTTCTTAGGCTTTTATGAATTTGGCAGTGGCATGCATTTGAGATTCATTTTCATGCTTGTAATCCTTAACATACTCTACCTTGGAAATGTCTGGTTGAACTGAGATTTTGGAGGACATTTAACACGTCCTTAGATGTCCTTAATGCATGTTTTTATATTTGTGAGCATAGGATTCACCTAACTGATGCACGGTTGCGATAAATCAAATTAGCTAGTGCGCCACCACATTAAGATCCTTGACCAGTTGATAATTTCATGCATGAAGATTTTGGAGTGTATAGGTTTCTTTGTCAATCAGACTTTTTTCTGAACTTTGAAGTTTATTTCAATGCTGTGGTATGGATGTTTAAGAATACATTTACTTGTTGTCAGGAGTTGCTGAGTGTGCTGGGAACATGAGTTCTTTTTTTTCTTTTGAAGAGGCATTCATTGCCAAAATAAGTTTATTTATAACAATATCTGAGATATATTCCACTTTTAAGATTCGATTGACTTCTAGAGATCACATATGCTATTTCCTAAATGTCCTTGGATAAGTTTATTGTAATTTTAAGAGTAATTGGTTCATGATTTTTGTATGGTGCAGTATTTATCAAATGCTGCACTTGCACGTACAAGTGTTGCAAGCACAACAGTCCTGTCATCAACTTCAGGACTTTTTACACTTTTTATTGGTCGATTACTGGGCCAAGATTCTCTAAATGCTGCAAAAATAATAGCTGTCCTTGTGAGCATGTTTGGTGTTGTCATGACTACCATGGGTAAAACATGGGCTACAGACGATTCACAACTAAACCCTTCAATGTAAGTATATTACCCAATATTGACTTTTTATTTCCTAGTCAATTAGTTCTGTATGAAATGAAACAAGTCGCTACATAAACGCCAATTGATGGGTCTCTACAAACCATTGGTCCATTTCTTGAGAGAGGATTTTGATCTGCTTCTTTGCACTGCTCAAGGCGAAGAAACCCATTCCCTTGCATGTTTTTGCACCTTATGCAGCATCTTTTTTTGAAAATTCTTTTGAACTTGTGATGTTCAGTCAATGTTTTCGGGCATTGTCATATGAATTCTTCAAGCAATTTATTTGTATGGCAGCTATGGTTTCTGTTTTATTCTTCATCATGATAGCTTGGATTCTCTTTAAATTTGAGTTTGGTGTTTCATATCTGTGTTCAGAAATGGGAAACGGTCTCTTGTTGGAGACCTTTTTGGCCTTCTGTCAGCCATGTCGTATGGGCTATTTACAGGTTCGGGCAGTCTTACTGTCAGTTCATTCATGATGAAGTTATTCCCTTCTTTTGGTAGTTTGGGATTTTCTTGTATTATACTGATAACTCAACATAGAATTATTGCTGCAGTCCTGCTAAAAAAGCTTACAGGTGAAGAAGGAGAGAGGGCCGATGTTCAAAAGTTGTTTGGATATATTGGATTGTTTACCCTTGTAGCCTTGTGGTGGGTGGGTAAGTGCTCCATATGGTTTAATTTATTGAAATGTTATTTTAGATTCGTAGAGTTATAGGAGTCTATCAGAGGCTGAATGGAAAGCGTTTCATCTTACTCCTATTTCTTTGACTGGATAACTATTATGTACAAAACAAAGATATCGTTATGGGGTTTAACTCGTGGCTAGGGCTTTATTCCTCTAACTATCATTTTCCAAATCTGTTGAAGTGTTGAACATGTACTTAATTGATTTTCTTTTCCTTTCTTTTCAACGTGGTCCCCTTTGGCAAGCAATCAAACTGTTTCATTCTAATTTGCTTACTAATGCCTGAGGTTGGTTTGCCTTACATGTCTGCTTGCCAATCTAAATCTTCTCTTTTTCCCTTCCCTTTTAGTTTTGCCGTTGACAGCTTTGGGAATTGAACCTAAGTTTGCAATTCCACACTCAGCCAAAATGGATGAAGTCGTTCTTGCAAATGGCTTTGTTGGAAGCGTCCTCTCAGATTACTTTTGGTAAATTAAAAGTAACCTTTTGATGCCATCGCTTTAGATGCAATAACCATCGTAACCATGCCCTAAAAATCTGATATCTTCCTAGGGCATTATGTGTCGTATGGACGACTCCATTGGTTGCCACTTTAGGCATGTCACTCACCATCCCTCTTGCTATGGTAGCTGATATGGTGATTCATGGGCGGCATTATTCTGCAATATACATTCTTGGCTCTGCTCAGGTGATGGCATTTTCATAAGTATACTCTGCTTTTTGACATGTAGTTAGAGGACCTTCGTACATCTATATACTCTTCATTCAAGAACTTTGATATTCTACCAAGTCCTAATGGTTTAGCAACAATTATCAGATGTCTTAATTTGTCCTACTGATCTTCGAATCCTTGTATTCCATGGATGCATGGTTGCAGGTATTTGCAGGATTCGTAATAGCTAACCTATCAGATTGGTTCTCCAGAAAGTTAGGGCTATAGCAAGCGGTGAAAAACCCGGACTTATTTGATTCTGATTCTTTTGGCCCTCTCTCCAGCATCTTGACTGGATATTCGTTTATAGAACATGTATACGGAGTTCTTCATCTCGTCATCCACCCACCATTGCACGGGTAAGCGTGGAAATATGTTGGTGATGATTCTGTAAAACAAAGCCAAAGGCTTTTAATCAAAAGATCTGGTTTGAAAAGAAAGGAGTATAAAAATTGTATTTTTCCTTCTCTTCTGTTTTTTTTTTTTAACTTAAAAATGTCATTTTTAATAAGGGAGTAGTATAACTGGTTATCTTTACTAGTTGTAACAAACAAAATACTTCTGCAAGGTTTGTAAAGCGCGTTCCTGAAATGATTATATGATGATTGTTTTCAACTATAAAAATGATGTTTTTATCCTAAATTCGCTTGAATTTATGTCAGCATTAGTTGTATTTTTTTTTAATGTCAAATTTCTAACAGCTTTTGATCTCTTCTTACTTTTTGTAATAATTTTATAGGCATTAACCATTTTTTGTATAAAATTTAAATGTGTTTGTTAAGGATATTTGTTAGGTTGTAAGAAGAGGAGTAAGAATTTTACTAGTTTTAGCTAAGGTTTTCGATTGTAATTTAATAAACTGAACTTTTGGTAATTGGGATCTTTGGATGTGGTTAATAACTTTTAAGTGAAAATTTTGATCTTTTTGTTAATACATAAATTTGTTTATCTTTTTTTTTTCTTTGCCGTCTTCAAACCAATCATCGTCGGGAAATACTAGTTTCTTCTAATAATAAATCATCATTATTGGACTCATTATCTAAATGCCTTTCAAAACTTTTACCATCTTATATCATTAAAACTTGTATTATTTATGATATTTTCTAATCTAATTAAGTTCTTTTTTTATTAATCCTATTGTTGTTCCTTAATGACACTCAAGAGAGAAGTAAATAAAGTGATGAATTTAAAAATCCTTTGGTACTTAAAAATGTGACTTAATCAAGTTGAAATAGAATGATATTATGGAATGACAATAACATTAAGTGCAATCAAACAAACAAAAGTAAGGTAAAGAGAGTAAGGGAGGGAGGCTAGAAACTAATTTAATAGTGATTTAACAAACAAACTTTACCGACATCCATTCCTCAAGACTCATTTAGGATTTCACTAAAATCTTCCTTCAATTAGATGAAGAGAAACCTTCTTACAATAATTTTTATTTACCACAAGTCTTTTTAAATCAATCAAAGGTAAGAGACCAGATCCTAAATGAACTTTACATCTTGAATAATCCTTTGTATTGCTTGCTCACTTCAATACTTTAAGGCTTACAATCATGTTGAAATGAATGTATAAATGTGTTAAAACTCTTTTAAATGTGATCTTATAACACCCAATTGTCGTAAAAGCATTCAAAAAATGAATACTCTAGTATTTAGTCATATTAGTTTGAAAATATTATTAGATACAAAAACTAGTTCAATGACATTGGCCGACAGTTTTGGCACGACCAAATAGCCATATTGGTTTGACCAATATATCAATCACTATTAAATCAAACTCATGGTATAAAATGTATTAACCAATGCACCAACAAAATAACAGTGCATTAACATATAGTATTGTGAGTTTGTCAAGCACGATGAGTCTAATTAGGAGGTATAACAAGAATTAGAATAGTATTGGTATACTTTTCATGACTTAATCTTCTTGATTTTATCCTTCACTTAAATGGATATGAAGTTATGAAAATTTGATTTCTCAATTTTATTTGTAGTCTCTATAAGGTGTCTTTTGACTTCAGTATTGCATGATTTTAAATAGCTTTCACATTGCCCTTTTTTATTGCATAAAAAATAAATCACTAGTAGTAATTATTTGTTGTCATCATCAAAATAGGAATTGGAAACTCCCTTAGTTCAAAACATATAATATTTAGTAATAGGACAAGGTGGTAATTTTAATTTTAATTTTGTTTATAATTTTGATTTTTCTCCAAATCATTTATATCGTTTCCTTTTTTTCTATCTAGGATATTTGTTTTTATTTTTGTTAATATACTTTTTTGAAGTTTTACTACAACCTTTACAAGTTTTATCGATGTAAGAGACATTAATTTGTTGAAAAGGATCCTAATTTTTTTAGTTATGAACATTTCACATTTTAATTGCTTCTATAAATTCATATCTAACATAATTTTATGCCTTATTTTTGAGTATAACCAATTAATTCCCCAAACATTAATATATTGTGAGGTATTTGATCCTTGTGATTTTTTAATTTTATTTCTAACTTTTTCTCCTAGAAGAGTAAGAAATCTTTACTTAACATTACTCTTATAAGGAAAGTATATTTGTATCATTTAAAATCTTAATTTTTTTACATATAAGGTTTTATAATAATTATGTATTATTATCTTTTAGGTAAGAAAGATTTTCTATAAAATACAATAATATTTCTAATTTGTTGAATCTATCTGCAAGTGTACATAATTGATTGTAGCAAGTTTATAAAACTGAAGTACTCTAGAGCATTAATCCCACATGGACTATATTACTATGTCTATTAATCCTAGCCAAATTAATAAAATAAAAATACTTAAAATATGAAACTAAGTATTATAAACCAGTTAAAACAACAAAGATAAATTAAGATAATAAAATATTAGGACTTTGGGGATCACTTATATGAAATTCAAATATGTAATTACCAACTTTCAATGCGTAATCTAAACCAAATTCATTAAGTTTAGTTAATCTTTTCTGTTATTATAGTAGGCTAGGATATTTTTGTTCTTTAGATCTAAGGTTTATATTCTCCAAGTACATGGATCATACTTCATACCTTCATACAATTCCTTTAATTGAATTTATAAGGACTAGTAACAAAATCAATAATTAAAAATAAAAAGAATAAATTCAATCAAACAAATAATCAAATAATACATTAATAATTTAAGAATCCATCATAATCTACATCCCTAACCCTAAATAGGGTTTGGCTACTAAAATTAATGAAAACAAAACTAAAATAAGGCAATTTTAACATAAAAGAAGGAAAGTGAATAAAGAACTGGAAGAATTGTCATGGTCTCCTCCAACCTTACTCCAAATCCATTCTTGATGTGAAGAAACCCTCAAACTAAAATCTTAATGACAAATGATGTTGTCACTAGCCTCTATAGTCTCCTTCAAAGAACCCAAATAAGAGTATTTATGAGCTACAGTTACATAAAAGAGTTTTAAGATGACTAAACTTGTAACTTCACATATCCTTAAAGTGTAAATCACTAGTTTGACGCCTGTTACACTTTCAGATCAATATTGATTTTATTTTAGGATCAATCTCTAATGCCTTCCATAAAGTTTTTTTTCTTTATTTTAATTTCTAAAAATAACTTTTGGAGCAACTAGAATTTAATTTCACTTCTATCAAATAATTTTTAGCTTCATCTAGGTACTTTTACTGCAATACTTTTATTATAGTTATTTCTATGCAATATGGATCATTTAAAGTTCTTAATTCTATTTTATGCTTATAGTTAATCAAATATCCGTTAAGCATTATTTTTAGGGTGCTAGGAAATTAACTTAGATGAATTGTAAACTATATGTGCTAATTATGGCAGAAGATGTTTGGTGTAAATTATCTTAGCTATTTTAGTGAGTTCAATTTGTGAAATTGGTTGGCATAGTTTCTAGACTAGGATAAAGGATTTATGAAGTTGAAATTTTAACATTATAGGATGTTAGTGATGGTTACATCATGCATGAAATATATTAAACTAACAAAAGCTATCATACACCATTACAATGAGTCATATGATCCAACCACAAAATCACATTAGGAACATATACAACAAAATAGCTACTACAAAAAAAATATTACAGCAACCAATTTCTTCTTATTGCTTGACTAAATGAATTTTGTTTATAGTTGGCAATGAAAATCGTTACACCCCAATTAACAATCTGATCTGCTAGCTATAGCGTATCTTCTTCAACTTCTTTATAGATTCCCCTATTCCTTTCCCTCCATATGGAATAGATGATTATAATGAATGCATTACTTTGTTTCATGTTTTATTGCATTATACTTTGCACTTATACAATTGTGATGTCAATTATTGTTTTTGAATATTTTATTGATGTCTTTTTTTAGAAATCATATTATAGCAAGGAAGTCGGGCCTATTGAGACCACTCAGAGACCTACAACACCACTACCATATAAGAGGGCTAAAGGAAGTCACGGCTGCTCCAAGGACATATGCTCCAAGGAGGCAACTGAGGCTATTACAAGCACCAACACCTACCACTCCAATTGAGCCACAGGTGTCGGCTAAGCCACAAGAGTAGTCCTATCATTTGTTACTGCATTTTAAGATAAAGATGCAACAGATTAAGTACTAGACCTTCTAGATGCAATAGTTTGAGGTGTTTATGCACAAAGAATGGGACATGCTGAGGGAGATAGATCTTAATGACATCGTGCACGAGATCATTTATTTTAATGGGTGATTTGATTTGTTTAATATTTGAGAGTTGTTCTATCAGAAGATAACTCCCGAGTTCATATATACGATGGAGATAAAGGATACCAAGATGTCTTGAGAGGATACCTATGTTCTCAAGTTTAGGTTGGACGTGTGGACCACAACATCAGTTTGAATCAATTTGTGGTTCATATTAGTTTCCATAATACAAAGCATACAAAGACCTTAATGCCTAGTAAGATCTCTTTAGATTAGGACTGGTCAAACATAGATTCACAAAACTATTGGTGATTGAAGGCCATTGTGTATCCTTATCACCCCCACAAAATTAAGGCATTAGGATTCAAATTTTTAATGGTGCAATCCATGACAAGCTTTTGATGCATTCATTTTGCACAAGAATGGAGAACACGGAAGTGGTGAGCAGGAGCAACCTTTTCCTCATTTATTTTTATGTGGATGAAGGGAAACACTTTGGAATCATCTTCATCCAATTAGTCTGTGACTACCTAAACCAGGTTAACTTTGGCATTATCAGTAGCGACTCAGTCATCATATAACTAGCAAGAGGTCTAGATGTAATAGTTGATGGCCTAGACTTGATAGTAGCCATCACTCCCATACCCATCATAATGGAGATGTTACTAGTCATCTAGATGGTAGAGTTTTGAAGAGACAATCGAGGACAGCATTTCACACTTGTAGATGGACCACCGTGAGCTACAAAGGGGACTCCAATCTAATAGGACCAGACTGTGGGTATGGAGTAAGCACTGACTCTACCTCTACTACCATCCTCTACACTAGCAACCTAGCCATCCACACTTAATTACAATATTACATGCACTGGCTGGGTGACATCATAATGATGATTATGCAACACATAGGAGTGGAAATCTTACTTTTTACCAATGCAACCAATGAAGCTTGCTACATATAAAGAGATAGAGCTTTAGCTCACAAAGCTCGAGGAAAATTAAGTGATGCCAAAGAGAGATTCTAAAAAATCAGTTAGAGGGGAGGATGTTGAGGACGATGATTATAGAGAGTTGAAAGAGATTGTCACATCATTACGAGAGGAGACAACTATTCTTGTAGTAGATAGAGAGATGGGTGATCATGATGATACATGGATAGTAGCTAATGAGTCTTTTATTAGGAGCCTCATAAAGATAATTTATTTTAATGATCTAAAGGACCAGCGGGCAATAGTCCTTTATATACCATCATCGATACCTCCACCTTTTTTATTGGAATGATTTGTTTATCTTCTGTACTTATATTTTTAATTTGTGTTAATACTCTTGATGATATGTATATATATATATACACGTTATAGCAGTCTTCTTCCTTTTGACCTACATTTCGCCAACTTTGTTAAATTAAAATCAACACTTTGATGGAAAATCAATGGAAATGGAATTTCATCTAGATTTTCATCATATATTTCAACTCAGGAAAGTTCAATTCCTCTATTGCATTTCCTTTTCCTTTTATTACTTTATTGCTATTGCATGTTTGAAACATTAAGGAAAATATTTATTTTAAGTGTGGGGAGGGACTAGAGGAGTATGGATATATATCATACTCAAACTTATCAAAGTTTTCTTAACTTTATTAATAAGAAGCAATTCTTGAAAATTTATTTTTCTTTAAAAGCATACTATTGGAGACCATTCATTATGAATTAGATTATTTTGGTGATTTGGAATATTTGTTTAACTAGTTATAAGTATTGGTGAATAAGTGGATTCAATTTGTTTTATAAATATAGAGAATGGATACTTTATAAGCATAATGATATTCTTTGTGTAAAATATGTATGCAACGAGTAATTGTGACTTATTGTAAGAATTTTATTATCTCTAAAAAATATATGAAAATATTTTATAAATGAGTATAAGTAATTTCACTTTACTAGCTTTATAAAATTAAAAAGGTTGAAGTTAGAGAATGGTAGTCACCATTTGAGATAATGTCCTAGTTGAATAGTCAGGAGTATCCATGACATGGTATTTACTCCCACATAAAAAAAAACTAGATGACTCTTTAAACAAGCTTCTAATGCTCCTATTTTTTTAAAATGCATGTTTTAACACTTTCTAGAAATTATTCTTTTTTGAGTTTGAATGATGGAATTGGTTTCTACGAGAATAAGTAACTCCTTAAGTGTGGGGAAGTTTGATGTATGTTAGTGATATATTACTTTTAACATTATTTTCATAGTATATTGCTTGTATTTTAGATGATTTTGGAGGATATGGTATTTAAAATGGGAAGTACTTTTATTTCAAGTTTTATTTATATCCTTTTAAGGAATAAGAGCAAAATTAGAGGAGAATTGGATTGACTTGAGCAAATTTGGATAAGTTGGAGAAGTACCGCTAAATATTTCACCTATTTGTTACGATGTTAAGATTGTGTTCCTTCTCCTTTATAGCCCTACACCCCCATATTACCCCCGGATTAAGATACACCACATCAATACGTTCCTATGTAGGTCTCGTATCAGTGTTGATGATTTTTAATTAAAATTGCATAACAACATAGCCTGCTACCTGGACCCATGTTAGGATTATATAGCTTAATAAAAATAAGGGTTTCAAATTTAAGGAAAAGAAGACAAAAAAAGAAAAGGAGTTCTTTAGCCATGAAATAGTAGGCGAGTAGTGGGAAGTCATTTTATATCAGTTATTGATCAAGATAAAGTCATCCTGGAATATACATAAGATTGTTGAAGTTTCAAGATTCGTGACAATGATCTCTTTTTCTCATGTTTCTTTATTATTTATCAATTTTATTCTTTTTTACTCATAACTAATTGGAATATATGTTTAGGTATGACAAATGCTAGGATGTAATACATATTTAATTAATTCTTTTAGTGTAATGAACAGTTTTTTAGCAATTTATCTATATTTTAATAATTTATTTAATTAAATGAGAAAAGGTGGAATATTAATTATTTGATTTATGCATCAAGATTCAGGAGATGAGATTTGTGGTTAGATCATAATATGGATAAAGTGGGTTAAATTTGAGCTATTCTAAAGAAAACCATAAAATCTTCCTAGGTTATGGTAAAACCTACGAAAAGAGTTCATAAAAGGAACTAATGCATTCTTAGGTTGTCATGATTCAAAAGAGATTTCAATTGATTAATCTAAAAACAAAGGTTGTATGTACTGACAAAGAATATGATCAAAGTTAGGAATTCTTGCTGGTCTATGAAACTAGAATCCTTCATCGAGTCAAAGTGAAATTAAATATAGTAAAGACTTGGGAGAAATATCACGTAAATCTAGTTTATTCATATATATATTTATTCTTGATCATTACTTTGCTTTGTCATTTAGATTTATCATTTATTTTATTTTCTTATTCAATCAATCATAACCGTTGGTCTAGTTTATTAAGTTTATGAATAGTTCATAATTAACCAAAATGCCTGTGGGATCAACCTATACTTAGTATAGTTATAACATATGCTTGTAATAAAATAGATGCATAAGGAATCCTTACTTACAAAGACCTGTTAAATAAGTCCTATGAATGTGTGCCTATAGATGATGAGGCTCCCTCCTCTAGACCATTTTATGATTATACTAGTTACTTTTGCATTGGTATTCTTACGTAGTGTTTGGTTGTTGTCCCCGTGAGTGGGGGCAGATGACAGGGACACAAAAATCCTGTGCCTCGACCTGTTTGTTTATTGTCTCCACCCAATTTTGTCCCGACTCTAGAGACAGAGATAGTAATTTTTTGTGACTTTTATGACTGTGGTACAAAAATGCAGAGACGGAGACAGAACCAAAAGACATAGGTGAAATGTCAGAAATGCCCTCCCTTCAAAACGTAAAACAAAATATAATTTAATTAAATATAATATAATGTAATTAAATAATCATAATAATTAATTAATTAATTACAATATTTTAATTAATTAATATTTTAATTAATGAATAGTTATATTTTAATTAATGAATAATAATATTTTAATTAAATA
>JANZXP010000008.1:17137427-17159776 GCA_027576715.1 Erythroxylum flavicans | reverse complement strand
TTTTAATTAAATATAATGTAATGTAATTAAATAATCATAATAATTTAATTAATTATATTGTAATTAATTAATTAATTCTAATATTTTAATTAATTAATTCCAATATTTTAATTAATTAATTAAAATATTTTAATTAATGAATAGTTATATTTTAATTTTTTATATTTTAATTAATGAATAATAATATTTTAATTAAATATAATGTAATTAATTAAATAATAATAATAATGTAATTAATTATATTGTAATTATTTAATCGTAATTAAAATATTACAAATATACTTAAAATAAATATCGATGCAATTATAAATAATCAATGAATTACATATTTTCAATCATATTATACTGCAGAGGTATTTTCGTCATTGACACTGTTTTTATGTTCTGTCTACTGCAACCAAACACATTTCTGTCCTCGATATGGAGACAGTTTTTTCTGTTTTGTCCATCACAACCAAACACCTTACTGTCTCCAATTCGAGGCAAAGTTTAATACGTCTAAGATCGCATTAAGGACTATTACCCATTAGATAAAGTATCACAAACTTGTTCACACCAATTAATTACTGATTTCCTTCCTGACTAGTTGATTTCCTTTTTAATGCTTCCTAAAATGGGGATAAATAGCATTGGTGATATTAGATGTGTTTGAGAGAGTTGTTAATTTTTTTATTGATTTTATTGGAAGTAAGACTTTGTACTTATTTTAGTTGGATCTAGGATATATTTTTAATGGTTGATTTTGGATATACATTAACATTATACTTGATATTAGTAGTTAATTTCATTGCATTAAACTTATGTTCTTACTTTGTTTGACTATACTTATGTAAATGAAAAGTGGTATATCTCTTACCCTTCAAGATTTTTTTTTGGATGCATAAATTAAAAGGGAGTAAAATATTCATATTGCTTTGATATTGAGAGTCCGTATATGCTTAAATAATTAATTTGTTATTGAATTTTTAATATCATAACACATTTTTTATATTAAAAAGGGAGAGCTTGTTAAATCCTAAAGAATAATGAAAATCAATGAATAATAAGCTTACAAATTTACTTATAATCTTCCTTTTATCTCTCACTTGATTGTTTTAGTGCTTTAGGGCTCTACATGCATAAGCATATTATGTTTCAAATTTAATGCATAAATATTTTCTTTCATTAGGAGGAACAAGAAGTTTTAATTTTAGAAAAACTTTTGATCTTTAAAATACTCTTTGAGAAAAAGAACTTGAAAAATCTTTTAAAATGTATTCTTAGACATATGGTAAACTAATATATAGGTGTGATCAACCAATATATTATTTCGAGACATTGGTTGACTAATTTCTGAGTGTAGTAGACTAATGTATCAGTAGTTGTGAAAAATTACATACCGAGAGAGTGTATGTGACAATGGTCAATGCACTAATTGGCCAATATTACTATTACTAGTCGTTAAAACAACTAGTTTTTGTATTTAACGATATCTTGGAACTAGTATAGGTATAAATACTTGAGAATTTGATTGTTAGACATCTATGGGAGTTTACAAACATTCATTCATTGGTTGTGAAGTGATAGATAGCCAACATTAAAGTGACCACGCAAGGTTCATTTAAGTTGTAAGCATCAATTTGAGGCTAATTTTTTTATATTTGGGTGTTCCAAGCATTAAGGATCTTCTTTACCGTTTAAGGAAGATTATGTAAGGGTTCCTCTTTATTGAACAAAGATTGTTGTAACAAAGTTACTTCTTACTTAAATGAAAGAAGATATTAGTAGAATTCCAAGAGAGACTTTGAGAGTAAATGTAGGCAAGATTTGCCTACATCTTTTATTGTTAATCTTTACCATGTTTTATATATGGTGTATTATGTATTACATTACATATTTATTTATATTTTGTTTTATTATTATTTTATATTACATATGAGTTTATCAAAAATAGTTTCTTTATTAAGTAGGGGTAAGGTTGTGTACTATTGAACCTTCCCAAATTCCACATTCAATAGGACTCTTGCTAAGTGGTGTTGTTATTGTTGTTTTTATGTAAGTAAGATTTATTTATCAAATCACTATAAAATCGATTTGCAACTTATCTTCTATATACTCTTTACTTTATTCTTGATTAATTGACGATGTTTACTTAAATTATCATTATATTTCATCCTTTAATTTGAAATCAATTAATGGTAAGTTGCATTTTTTAAATTACTGATACCCAATTCACTCCCTTCTTGGGCATCATCGAGGCCTAACAATTTGTAATACTAAATTGTTTCTCTTAAGAAAATTGAAGGTTGAAACAACACTTAAAATAGATAATACCATTACAAAGTTAGATTGATCTAACTAAAAAAAATCTTAAAAAATCATATCATCTAATATCTCTAAATAATATTAACATTGAATCATTCTTTTAATCCTTACTTGAACTAATCATGTATGAATATAATTTTTTTTCCCTGAAAGTATCATCGGTGATAAAATTTTATGAATATAGTTCTTAACGAATTTATTGACTAAATAAGACTTAAAATAAAAACTAATATTCTTAATCAATCAATTTAATCACTAAACTCATGATTCTAATTTTATCATACAATATAAGATTACATACTTACTTTGTTATAATAAAAACACTTATGTCCACATTATTAGCAAATATAGAACAATAAGAAGCGATAATAATCACAATAAACATATCTAAACTTTATATTTATTCACATAATGTTGATGTCCTTTTCTGCGAAATTTACAATTTAGCAAGTATGTGTATGTGATCTAATCATCATTATTAACATTATTATTATTATTCAGTTTGAAATATCACAATGAAGCGAGATTTGAAGAGATCTGATAATACGCAGCCTTATTTTTATATAATAAAAAGGCTGTTTTCGATAAACTCAAATATAAATATGACAATAAAAAGTGATGTATATAAAAACTGATATGTTATCGTAAATCTTCAATCTCTGATCTCCGGGACCCGTTAAATGACGGCCCATACAGGTTATAACAGTATATACAACTTTGTTTAAAATCATCTGTAACTAGGCGAGATTAATTTCTTGGAAAAGAAAAAGAACAAATAGGGAAAATTCGTAACTCCAGACGTTCATAGATCAATCGACGGCCCTTAAAATAGAAAGGGAAGACAAGGAAAAGCTCTAAACTTCTATTGCCCAAGGCTTGAAGCTCCTCATTCTCAATTCTACGTAATGGCGTCTCTCGTTGGAGGCAAACCAGTTGTTCTCGTACTCCTTACTCAACTGTTTTTATCTCTGTTCTTGCCGGCTCTTTCAACTTCGCCTGGGTAATGGTTTCTCAGATTTTATTGATTAGCTGGGGGCGTTTCTGGGTAGTCCGAAATTTTATCCTTTAAATTGGCATACAACTCGATTTATGGGCAATAGCAAGTTTAGATGTGTGAAGTGAAACGATCGATTTTAGTTTTTTAGTTCAGAAGATCAGGTTTAGGGTTTCGACTTTGACTAGTTGCAGGCCTGTGTGATTTTGTATTGTTTTAACTTCACAGGTCTGGTGATGGGTACAACATTAATGGTAGAGTGAAGATTCCGGGTATGTTTTTGACTCGCTATGTTTTTGAGTTTGAGTTGCGCTGTATTCCGTTTGTTTTAATTGTTACCAATGGTAAATTTAAGATGCTTAGTTGCACCTCTTCTGATCTCGAGTTATCATGATGAATCTGGTTACGGTTATTGTTTCTAGACAATTTTCTGTTTCTGACCTGTATGAGTTTCACATGATTTCTTTTGGTTTTTAAGTGAGGGCTGAGGGGATTAGGAATTTGAAATTTCTGAAATCTTAGTTCTGTTGCTTTCAATTCTACCCTGGTTTTTTTAGTTTACGAATTCTTCAAGTGGCACTTAGTCCTCATTTTTTCCCCCTTGGGTAGATTGTTCTATATAACTGTAGTTCTCAAACAAGGAATCCATTTCTTCCTAAAGTTTAGATATCCTGCTTGTGAGTGCTAACGTAAACCAAGACATCAAGGTTCTAGCCATGCCTAATACTGTCAAAGCCACTCAACAAAGTATGCTGGTCTCGGCAGATTTAATTTATAAGGTAAAAAAAGAACATGTGTCGGTTTGAAGTGATTGGATAAGATTTTGTAAGTAATGTGGATGGCAATATGCAAAACGCTTATTGAGGTTAGTTCAGTTGGTATTGGCTCAAATGCTGGCTAGTTTTGGCCTTTTCCTTTGCTTTAACATATACAATCATTGGAAAAATGTTCTAGCAGTTGCCCTAAAACTTCTTTTGTGTAATTTTTCGCTAAAAAATATTGTGAATGGCTGTGTTCAAGTTTTATCTTGTTTTTATTTGTATCCATTGAGTGTATCCCTAAAATTCATCGTTTATTGATTTACTTATCTCCAGGTATAGGTGCAAAAGGAATTAACAATCCCGGAAAGCTATCAAATGTCAAAGTTATTCTAAATGGTGGCCAAAGTGTTACTTTTCTGAGACCCGATGGATATTTTTCATTGTATCCTTTCAATATTTAACTTATTTGCTCAGTTCTAATTAAACTTGATTGTTATCACTTTTGATCGCTTCTGTTAATAATTTGCTATTTGTTTCTTCTTTTGATCTTGTAATATGTTGGATGACCACTTTTGATCAATTTTGTTAATGATTTTCTATTTATTTCGTCTTTTGATCCTGTAATATGTTTGATGACCACAACTGTGATCATCTTGTTTGTTTGGGCATTCTGCCATTCTTTTGACCTGAACTTGATTCATTTAGGGCTTTTGATGCTATTATGGAAGTACTCTTGTTAAAGATACATCTTGATTCTGTGATTCCTTCACTCCTTGAATTCTGTTCTAAAAGCCATAATGTGCCAGCTGGGACTCATTTGATTGAAGTTAGTGCAGTCGGCTATTTCTTTTCTCCTGTAAGTTATTAATTCTATTAACTCATGTTAATCATTAAATCATCTCCAATTTAAAGGACGATCTTGTTTAACCTTAGTTTAGCATTCAGGTTTATCTGTTTTCACGCATTCAGGTTTATCTGTTTTCACTTTTTGTTAAGGTTACATTCCCTTATATTCAATTGCTATTTTCTTCTCTCGTTCTCCTGGCCCACTGGAAAATCTACCAGATCCTGCATCACCTACCTTTTCATGAGCCCTCTCTTCTTCACCTGTATCATTGCCCACTGCTTCAGTTCAATAACAAATGTTCTACCCAATTATCCATAGAAATAATCATGTATGAAGCCACAAATCGTAGTTGATTCCATTTAACCAAAGCCCTATCATTACTCATTCAATACTAGCTAATATACCTATCATCGAAGTTGCATTTCATAATCTTGAATACTTCTCCAATGTTGCCTTTGGGGTTTATTTCTTGGCAATAGATTTGCTGCTAGGGATTCTTTTGGTCATGATGCTTGGATTCCTGAAGGAAGAAGTTGAGTGAAAGTAAAAAGAATGAAAAAAAAATAAAAATGTGCAGACAGATTCTGAAAATATGGAAAAAAAAAATACATGCCCTATTCTCAATGTTCTTTAGTTTTTGGATGTTCCGTTAGTAATTCCTACTGATGTTTTGGTTGGATTGAGTGAAAGTCGTGATGCTTGCTGGGGTAAATTGAGAGCATATGAGGTGGCCTCTAAATCACACTAAATAGATTTTTCATTGGAGTGCTTATCTGTTGGACTCTCCATCATTGAATTCTTATTTTTCAGGTCCGAGTTGATGTGAGTGCTAGATTCCCAGGAAAAGTCCAGGCAGCTTTGACAGAGAACAGAAGGGGTTTGAATGAGTTGGTATTAGAGCCACTTTCTGAAGAACAATACTTTGAGGTGGCTCCACCTTTTTCAGTCTTGTTTTTTCATATTTCATTTTGTAGAATTTCTGCCTGATATTACCCTTATTCTGTACAGATTAGGGAACCATTCTCCATAATGAATGTTGTGAAAAGCCCAATGGGTCTCATGATGGGATTCATGGTAGTAGTTATGTTCCTGATGCCCAAATTGGTGGAGAACATGGGTAAGGTTACTTTTTGATATTTGATTTTGATGTATACTGAATCTGTCGAAAGCTAAGTAACTCGTGGCTTACTTAGATCTGTTACGTGGTTTTAGTTGGTATACTTCCAGTTTTCCTATTATATTCATTTTGTTATGTTTGATAACAGATCCTGAAGAAATGAGGAGGGCTCAAGAAGAAATGCGAAACCAGGGAGTTCCATCCTTGGCAAACTTTTTGCCTGGAGCTGCAAGGAGCTAGATGAACTTATGTCCAAATTGGCCTAATCCATTCTTGTATCAGAAGCTGAAAGTTGCATGCAGCACTTAATTGAGATTGATTTCTACTTTCCAGCAGAATGATTCTATTTGACACTATTTCTTTTCTCTCATGGTTGGAAGGTGGTAGTTATGCCTTGACAATGTTTTATGTTGGGTTACAGATACAGAAACCAATGTACGAAATTTTGTTGCTCTAATCGTCATTGTGTTGTTTGCCTTAGCTTCAAGGGACAAGGATATAGAAAAATCACACGAATAAGTGACGGATGTACAGATGAATTGATGCGTAGTTAGTGTTACATCGATCCTTGAAGCAGGTCCAATTGAGGGTTGAGCGATTGATAAGATCAAAAGGGCCCAAACGCAAGTATTTGGTTAGCCCGTCGGTTAGGCCCTCCAATTAAAGTAGTAACCGTTTTCTTCAACGCAAAAAACACCAATTCACCGGTTGGTTTTCAAATACCTCCCTACTTGTTTATTTCAGTTCTTCCCATCCCAACAACATAGCCTAAGTACAACACACGCACTATATTTTAATTTTAAGTCTTGAAAGAAGAAAAGAGAGCGTAAGATGGAGAGCTCATCGGCGACGACGAAAGTAGATAAGCGATGGAGATCGAAGCCTCTTCAGAACTCTAGACCTTCTGTCGTTCTCGCCTTGTTCTCTTGTCTTGCTTGGCTTTACGTCGCCGGCCGGTTCGATTTACCATACAGGCTCAGCTAAATTATTAAAATTGATGTCTTTCAGACGTGTTTGCCTGCACGATTTTCGTCTTCCATATGTGATCTTAATTGTTTTAAGTTTGAGATTGTTAGCTTTGTTTTGGGGATTTTCGTTGGGTCGACTAAATCTAAACCAATTCGCCTTGGATCTTACTGATCCTGATTCCGCTGTCACTTCTCAATGCAAACCAAACTGATCATCCACAAACCCTTCTTTTCCTTTTTCTATTTTTTTAAAATTTCCCTTCTAGTTCTAAAAGAATGTAGTGCGCAGATGCTAAAGAAACTGTCTTTGTTGAAACTGACAATAGACACTCGTTTTAAAAATAAAACAGTTATGTTCTTTCTGTTTCTCTTTTTCTTTGGGTGTTATATAACGATTGAACTCTTCTGAAAACCATCAGGTTGTGGCAAGATGCAGAAAACAGAATATTACTTGCCAATCTTCTTAGGATGCATTCAGCCCAGGTTTCATGGCCATTCTCTCTTTTGTACCGTGTAAAACGTGTTCTTTTGGAAATTGTATTATGTAAAATGTTGTCATGATTTAGTGATAATGGCAAGGATTTCTACCGTGTGTCGACTCAACTTGACAAATGGTAGACGTAAAAGCTTTGTTTTCATTTTTCTAAAATCTGTTTTGCTAGAATAAATTATGTTTATGTTTAACTGTTTTCAGAGACCGAGGATTCTTACAGTCGAAGATAAGTTAGCTGCCCTGGGATGCAAGTGCGTTTCTTCTTTTTCTGTATTTTCAGTCTCCAAATTCAGTTTTGTTGTCGGAGATATGTGTATTCTATATCTATGTTATGTTAATGGCTTTTAGAGATCTTGAGAGGAAGATTGTTGATGTTGAGATGGAATTAACACTAGCAAAGAGTCAAGGGTATCTCAGGAACAAGCCGTCACTAGGTGGGTCTTCTTCGCAGAAGTTCCTTGCGGTTATTGGAGTTTATACTGGATTTGGTAGTCGCCTAAAGAGGAATCAGTTTAGAGGATCATGGATGCCTAGAGGTGAGCTGAGATTTCTGAGATTTGAATCACATTTCAACTTTTCATATACTTGTATTTTCTAATCTCCTTCAGGAACCAAGATACTCGTCTCTTCTTAGACGAGTTTTTGAATTCATCCTTGGATAATTTCATTGTTAAATTGTTCTGTCTTTCCTTCAAGTAACTATTTCACCTAATATAAATTTGGTCATTGTTCTTACCAATTGCACCGCATTTCCTTTGTTCCTAAGAACATGATCATCATTTTATCTCTTAGACATCATTAAATCAATTCAGAACTCACTTTGTGTATTAATTCCTTCGAAATGTTGTCACCAAGTACTTTGCCGCGTCACATGCAACTTGTGACCTGTTCTCGTTACTTTTGTAGGTGATGCCTTAGTAAAACTTGAAGAAAGAGGAGTGGTGATACGTTTTGTGATTGGTAGAAGGTATGCCTTCCTGCCTTTATCCTTATGCTGAAATCTGTTATTTCTTTTGCTTCTTGTCAACTTCCTTGATTTAGATTTTTTTCAATAGTGGTGCTTCATATTTGTTTAGCAGTCTTGTTATAGCTTTTTGTGCTTGAAATTGGCAGTGCCAATAGAGGTGACAGCTTGGATCGCAATATTGATGACGAGAATCGCTTGACAAAGGATTTCTTGATTCTTGTAGGTGAAGGGTTTTATGTAATGGCATTCCATTAGTTTTGCAAACCTCCATATATGTTTTAGCTTTTATAATGATATCATGTTATCCCAAGTGACAGACCATAATGGAAAGTGCTGTACAGCATGAATGGAAGTGATAAAATAAACAGTCTTGATTTCCTTAATTCATGTGGATCTACATTGTCCTAGTGTTCCTCATATCAGTGAAAGCTTGGATTGCCTGAATATTTTAACCATGGAGTCTGAGTACATGTATAAAAAATCTGTCAGGAAGATCATGAGGAGGCTCAAGAAGAGTTGCCTAAGAAAGCAAAGTTCTTCTTTAGCACTGCAGTACAGAACTGGGATGCAGAATTTTTTGTAAAGATTGATGACAATTTAAACCTTGATCTTGGTATAGCATCAATTCTTTTATTTTTTTACCGTCAAGAGGCTATTTTTCATATTCCATGAAAGCTATTTTCAATATTAATTGTCTTTCCTCTTTCTTGACAGAGGCATTGATTGATTTTCTTAAACATCGTCATGGACAAGACAGTGCTTATATTGGATGTATGAAATCAGGAGATGTGATAACTGAAGAGTACAGTCTCTTATCTTTTTTCTCTCTGGCCAATTGGCTATGGCTTATCATTTCCAATATATGATTGTTGTAGTCCCATCTTGAATTTTGCTACCAAGTTTTCCAGCGCACTCGAACTTGTATGAACTAATTTTCCTGTATAGGTTTGTGTATTTCTGTTCCTTATTCATGTGGATGTAGAGTGAATTCAACATAGCACAAAATTCCTAGCTTGTCATCTCTTATTCCTATTAGTTTGTAGGAAATTTATATTCAGAACCTCGTTGCTCCTTTGGTTTTTGTTTTGTGCATGTAATATAAACTATTGCTGTTCTATTTGTGAGCTATGAGTTAGGTTCAACTTCTGAATTATGCTTGGTTTCCTTTTTTGGCTCCATAATGGCCCAGGGTCTAATCTGTTCTTACTTCAGATTGCTCTTTAAGATATTAAGGTTATTGGAATTGTGCTTATCAGAAATATAAAGAAGAAAGGCTATAGGAGATGATTCTTTTTTAATTTCTTCTTTGTTTGCAGGGGAAGGCAATGGTATGAGCCGGAATGGTGGAAGTTTGGTGATGAGAAATCGTAAGTGTTATAACTTGTGTATGTTAATGGTACAGTGATTCAACATTTTAATTTCGAGTTCAGTCATACGTAAAATATAACATTTTTCACGCTTAGAACGATGAAAAATATATGAAACTTAACCGAATTTTCCATCCTTGTTGTTCTGCTATTCCTTCTCAGGTACTTTAGACATGCAGCTGGTTCACTTATTATACTGTCTAAAAATTTGGCGCAGCATATAAACATCAACAGGTAACTATTTTTAGTATAATTAGGAAACTTGGGAAGTATCTTTTAAGTTATGGAGGAGAGGTCAAGTGCATGGAAAGCTAACATATTATTAAGTTGAGAAATCAGCAATTGAAATTATATGACTTTTCATTGCGATGTGCACTTCGACTTAAGGAAAGTGGACTAAAGAAAATATGATGGCATTAATTCCGAAGTTTGTGAGAATAAGTACATTTGACGCAGGGTAAAATTATGGCAAGTGAGGTGCTTAGCTCATTGTACCATCTCAACAGAAGTATTATGGTTCCTAGTAACTTGGTTCTGCTGTAATAAACTCAACTTGCTGCACAGTCTTACATCTTGGTTGACATATATTACATCGAGTCATCCAATATTTACCATGTGCAGTGCATCTCTGAAGACTTATGCTCATGATGATACATCAGTAGGATCTTGGATGATCGGTCTTCATGCAACCTATATAGATGACAATCGCTTATGCTGCCTTGGCATTAAACAAGGTAGATTTTGTCCACCTGAAATTGTTAAAATTTTCTTGTACTTGTTTCTTGAAGAGTGAATTTGCAATTTTCTTTTTCGAACTGAAAATAAGCATGCCTAGAAAATAAGAGAAAGAACCGAGCAAAGAACATCAGAAAAAAAATTAGATTTGTATTTTAGTTTTTTAAATTGGTCAACTTGTAATACTATTTGAGCGAAGTTCTCACGTAGTTTTCTCACGTAGAATCTGCAGCCAGTACTAACCAATGATGTTTAACTCTTCATTTACAGACAAGCTGTGTTCGTTGGCTTGATTAGAGAGGACAAATGGTTCTGTTCCATCAACTTGGCCAGATTAATCCTGCAGGATTTTGTTTTTCTGGATGCCGTAAGATTTCGCGAGTATATATCCATACTGCTTGCATCTTCTAATTCCATCTGCTTCAAGTTTATCTGGAGGATTGACTACAGTATTCTTTGTAGACTTAGGATACCCACAAGCTAACTAGACTCAAATTTGGAGCTGTTGATGTCTTTTTCTAGTAATATGATATTGTTTGCCTCCACAATCGTTTTGCTATTACTGTTTCTAACAGCAAGCTAATAAATATATAGAATTTATTTCATTTAATAACATTTTTCTGTCCATAAGCTAAACTCTACCAAGTTCCAGGTCTCCAGTCGAGTTTTATGTGAGGTCGTGTTAGAAAAGGACTAGGGAGGATAGGTTTATGGGCATTGGATAAGTGGTGAAAATCTGAATCAAATTTCAGAAGCGAAAGGGCACAATTAAAAAATTACCGGGTGTTTTATAAGATGTAAACAAGAGAGCTAACGAATACAAAATACTTAAGATGTAACAAAATGTAAAATGTTAGATAACATATACACCCATACAACTAGAATATAGATCATATTTATAATTAGAAGATGAACATTATTATGTATTAAAAAAGATAAGCATTCTTTTATATTTCGGTATCATTACCAAATCAATAATCTGTATTTATATGAATATTGCACTCAGTCTTTATCAATGTGAAATTAATATAGTAGTATAATTAAAAGAAAAAATTGGTTCAATAATTTTATTATAATTTAATATTCTTTTATTATAATAATGATAATTTGAATAGCTAAAAATAACGATAAATCAATTCTCACATCATAACCTAATAATGTTAAGTATAATTAGAATAATATAATTGTAGTCTAGATATAATTCTTGCCAAACTCAAACATATTATTTAATTATCCTTATTTTATCAATCATAATGTAGTTAAAATAATTTTAACGAGCATCATATTCAATCTTAGATTTTTAGATTACGAAGATTTTTATTGTTTGTATTTTTTCATTTTTATGATAATATTTATATTAAATTAAGGGAAGTTGTAGTTCATAGTTTTAATAATAATAAAACATATTATTTATAATATTTTTATTTTTATGGTATTAGTTAAGAGAGAGTTCAACAATCCAAGAGGCGATCTGCACCATTGCTGCAGAGAAAAACTCTCCCTATCAAGACAATGAAGCGTGGTGTATACGCATTTGTCTTATTTAATCACAACTTCCTCCTCCACTCCTCACACACAACTCATTCTTTGCCCTTCCCCCAAATCCTTCTTGCATGGGATAGTATTTGGGTTGACATTGTACTGTTGGTTGTTATAGACTTCCTTAGTCAAGAAAAAAGGATATTGGAAAATAAAAATAAACTTCTTATTAAAAAAAACAGAGAAATCTCAAAAAAGATAAAAAAATCTCTAAAAAACGGAGAAATCGTTGTTGAAAAGACAAGCTAAGCATTATTGGCTTGGTCAGTCTTTACCTAAGCAACTACCTAATACTACGCAGGCTCATCAAACAACGCTTTTTTGCTTTCTTCAGGATTTGACCTTAGTTGTTCGGCAAATTCCCACGCGTTATGCACCTATTCGCCACTTTGTTCTTATGATTTGTATTTGCCAATGTTAGGAATACGAGGCTTTTCTCTGGTATCCCTACTTCTCATTCACTTACATAAAAGCTAATCTTAGTTCTTAGGGTCCTGAGACGAATCAACTCCCACTCCTATTCTAACTCAAATCTTTCTAAACTATTATATAAGCAAATGTGTGGAATTGTAAATAGGTAATTTCGAAACATCACGAAAGCTCTCCTTTTTTCCAGCTGAAATAATAGCATAGCTATTGCTCTTAGTCTTGGTCTTGGTCTTTCCTTCATCGTGGCTGACTCCTTGTTCCAATAGTTGTCATTTGATTTCAATCTTTAAAAATCGAACATATTTAGGGCGAATCCCTTTGTTTATTTCTAAGAATAAAAATGAAATTTACAATCCAATAAATAGGCAATGTAGAAAATCTAAATATGATGAGAATATAATATTAGAATAAAATCTTTAAGGATTATTCTTATCATATCTAACTAGCTTCTAAGATAAACTTAAGAAAAATAACTCTGATCTAAATAAAGAAATCCTAGCTATCAAAATAATAATAACTAAATATAATTTACCAACAAACTATAAATAAATACAATTTAGATAATTAACATGCTCCCTTAAGTTAGATTATAGACATAGAAAAAAATCAAGGTTGCTAACTCAAAAGCAACTTATGAAAGATTTCATTGCAACCAATATAGTAATAAAAGAATAAAATGAGTGTTAAATTGGATTTAGATTATATTAAACTGTATTTATTTTTGAAAAGGAATAACAATCCACTAAAAGCTTAATATAGAAACTTTTAAATACAATACGGACAACTTCTTTGACCTACAATTTAGCATGTTCAATGAGTCCTCGACTGCTTTGCTTATAGAATTTGTAATATGAAAGACTTCACATTATTAATAATTTCCCCTTATTTTATTAGTTTGTATAGTTGCTTGGAGTTGCACTACTAGATAGTTGCTTAAGCTATATTGTTATCTCTTTATTAAGCTAGTTTCTTAGTTAACCTAGTTAAACTTACATGTTGGACTTATATTATAATTTTATTAATGTATTACTTAATTTTTTTAAAAAGGACCAAATATAGATGTTGTAACTAAATGTTGTAATTAATACTAAATATAAATGTTGTACTTAATAAGACAAAGTGTTTGATAAACTTTTAGCAAAGACCATTTCTCAATATGCTTCAAAGGTATAAAGAAGTCAGTAAAGCAAGTCATATTAGAGCTAGTCCTACATATAAGAGAACATGCAATGATGAATGGAATAATTAGAAGCTACAATATTTTGATAGCAACTTCTTAGAGAATTAAGGTGGATATGCAGTGGTAGAGACAGGCAAGAAGCAATTTTGTAACAGGGACATGGTAGCAATGAGATAGAATGATTAGGTATAATACTCATATAGGAAAGGAATATATAGTAGAACAAGTTTGGGGGCTAGTTACTTGGTTTGGGAAGCTCTTGGTTATGCATTTGTATTATAGCTTAGTTAAGGAAGTCAACTTTTTGTTGTCATTTTCCCTTATATAGTTTTTCAAACCTTGTATTTTACTTGGCTGGGGTTTTTAATAACATTTTACCTTTTCAAGAAAAAAAAGATCATTCTTCAATAATAACCTACCAAATGGTCAATATTACATCATCAAACAAAAATCTAAAACCAAAGAGAATCATGAATTTCTAATGTTCATAATCCATTATATTAGTTACAAGAACATAATATAATATTTATTAGAGATAACACATTAAAGATTTAAGAGAATAAGAGAATCTAAAATATTTTTTAGAGAGGACACATTATTTGAACATAACCGGTATACTTTTCCTTTATTTATTGTGAGAGGACGGGGGGAGGAGGGAGGTAGATGTCATATTTATGATAATATCATCACTTTCATCACCACTTCATTTGACATCATTGCTTACAACATATTCTTATGATATCATTACTTAACCATCATGATAAATGACATCATTACTAATGTCATCATACTATACACTAATATTAGATCTATTTAAACTTAATTACAAATTTAGACATACTTGAAAATAATAACAATTTATTATATACGGGACCTATAAACATATTCTTGCTTAAGAGACATATGAGCATTCTTGTGTGCATCAAAATAAACATAAAACTTGCTATCATACTTAAGCATTTCATATCATTCTTAGTCTTCTTTTCTAGTATCCATAAGTGTTTAGGTGCATAACATCTTTTAGTTGTAAATTTTTTGAATTTTGGACTAGGCTAGAACTTAAGTTTCACAACCCAGCTCAAATTTAGAATCACACACACAGACACACACACACACAGACACACACAGACACACACACTTATAATGTTTCCCAACCCATCCACATTAACCTAACTCTATATATAGGTCTTTTTAGCTGTCATTCTCTTTAGATAGATTAGTGATAGTGGGTGACGAGCAGTGATAACAAGGGGAGGGTTGAGTCAAAGCATCAATTAGGTTTGTTATTGATATTGATTGATAATGGTAGTGATGTGATGTAAAAGGGAAGTTTGAAGCTGAATTGATTGGGTGTTATTGATATTTTATTATAGCAATAGTAGCAACACGATAAAGAGGGGAGTGTTAAAGCTCAATCAATTAGGTGTTATTGATATTATGTTGTAAAGATGCTAGCAACACTGTTGGCCCCGGGTCTCGATCTTTATTTCGTGGCGACAAGGTGCCAAAATTGGGGACTTTTAAAATAAAATAAATAAAACTACGATAAAGATAAAAAGAACTCATAGTGAGAGTAAAAAAAAACACAATAAAATAAAATAAAATAGCATACAATAAAATAGACATGAAAATAAATCAGATTGGGAGTCGAACAAATAAACAAACCAATAATAAATAAAATAAAAAAAGAAGAAATGAAAAAGTCACGAGCATGAGAGGGGAGAGTCGCGGTAGTGCTTGTGCACGATCGCAACTTTTGATGAATAGTGGGGGTTAGTAGCGATCGTGCTTGTTGCGATATTCCTGAAAAATTGGGGTTGTCGGGATCGTGCATGTGTACGATCGTGCAACCCCGATTGCATTCCTTTACTTCAAAACATCATAACTTTCAATCTTGAAGTCCAAAAATAATAAGCTTTATGTCGTTAGAAAGCTAAGAGAAAAAGCTACAACTTTTATGGAGATGATTTTGTCTAATTTTGCCTAGATCAATACAGTTTATTCATTAAAGATTTAGAACACATTTTCATTCCTTTTTCCTTTTTACTATCTGTATATACTTCTATGCAATTTCCAAAAGACCCAAAACCAACAGCACAATCCATACATACAAAACTCCCACTTTAACCATTTGTTTAAGAATATTTATCTAAAAGCTATTAAACAACTAACAATTTATTCCCAACACGATTGACACTAACAGAAAAAAGAATTTTTGCACATATACAAAAAGAAGTTCTTCAACCCTTCTTTCATTCATTTCTCAACAAGACAGAATTTCATCTCTCAGATGTTGCAAGGTTTATACATAAATTCAATTATATATTCAGAGTCAGTACAGTAGCATAATACAAAAATACAATCATGAATACTCATGCTTGATATGCTTCTAAAGTACTAAAAGTTTCTGAACTAACTTAGTTACAAAAATAGAAATTCTTGGAGTCAGTCGAAGTTTTTGCTAGGTTCAATGTCAATCTGCTATTTCTGCATCTGAGGAGTGGAAAGATAATGGGGTAAGCTGGGAAGCTCAGTGGCTAATACAGTTATAACCATTAGTGACGAACCACACACACACAACCAAACATATACATAAATTTATATCATATTTAAATATACATTATTCACGGTTCAAGCTCACAAATAAACATATTCTTACAAGAATTGAATAAGGTAAAATTTTCAATCATCAAAACATAACACTCAATCATATGTCGTGTTTAGCAATTTAAAGCAAAATGCACACATATAATGGCTTCAGAGAATCCCATAGAATGAAATGGCGAAACTGAAGTTTACACCATGAACGAAATGAGTCCATTTTTTGGAACTCATATGTCACAAGCGAGCAGCCAGAGGAAGGCTATAGATCAACGTGCACGTGACGAACAAAATGATATCTCTTTTGCCCACATAAGCAAAATTTCTAATGTTTACATATTTCATATCATAATCATATTTTCATGCTTCTTAAATTTTCTATTTTTCATTAACATCAAAGCAGCAGAATTCTTGCATAGCAAACATGATATTAACTTCAAAGATTATTTTCTCACATTCACAGTGAATAAAAGCAAGCATTTAAATACACATACAAGTAAACAATTCAGCTCATCAACATAACGACTATAAGTGCACCTATTTACTTGTAACTCCAAACTCAAATTTGTTCTTCTTCTTGCTCTTGATTTCAAAATTCTTGGTTCCCTTCAAACAAACATATTTTCATTCAAACAACATAGACGGATAGAAATTCTATAAAGCTCTATTATCCAAAAATAAGCTAAGACTTAATCTGCTCTTAGTTTATCTAACTAGAAGAACTAAGATCAAGTTAAAAGTTCATGAAAATTCAAGAACATAAATCTCTTGTTCCTTTTCTTTCTCTCTCATTTTTAACATAAAACCTACTTTCACTAGTTTCTTCTTCTACTAAAGCAAGAAGAAAAGTTAGAGAATACCTAAAAATTTTCAGCCGAATCCTTTTCTTTCTTCTTCTTTCTCCTTTTTCTTTCTTTCCTTCTTCTCTTTTCTACGCTTCAGTTTCTCCTTCTCTTCTTCTAGGTCCTTCTATGACTTTCTCTAATTTCTTTCTTACTATGCACGACTCTCTTCTCTTCTTTTCTTATTAGTTTAAGAGAAACTTTTTCCTTTCCAAGCTTACCCTTCCATATTTAATCTAATGCTTTCTAACCCGTTAACTTAATTCTAGCTCTTCCTTTTTAATCCATACAACCTCACGTAATTAATTATATATCTAATTAAACTATAAAAAAATTTACTAATTTACGAATTCTAATTTATATTCATGCTTGCTAATTTAATAAAATAAATTCTAAGAAAATTTCGAGGTCTAACAAACACAATTAAAAGGGGAGGGTCAAAGTTGAAACAATTTGGTTTGTGCTATTATTTATTATTGATGATGGCAAAGACAGAGAGGTCCTGGTCAAATTTATTGGATTGGGTCAATTATCAAGTTAGGAGCTAGTGGTTTAGGCTTTGAACTTACTTTAGACCACCTAAAACCTGATCAAGCTTTGATTTGGGCTCAGGATGACTCTTAAAGGGCTTCAGGCACAACCTAACATAGTACATTTTCATTATTAGGTGTTACATTGAGTCAAAAAAGCATATTATCCATTAAAAATGATTGTTTTGAATACAAAATGAAGTTTTATATATGTCTCATGGATAAAGTCCTAATTGTTAAAAATATGAGATTAAATCAAATTTTCAGAATATGAAAAGCATTGGACAAATGTGAGAATAATGTCTATTATTTGATAAAGGAAAGTTGTTATTTGCAAGAAAAAGATTAAAAAGCTTATAATGAATAATATATCATAATTGTCCTTTAACTTCTTTTTCTTGGTTACTAATTTAGAATGTTTTACAAGTTTAAAGAGAGGATGTGGACTCTATAATGCCTCTACAGTGGCCAATGGCAATTGATCATGAGGTATTCCAGTATAGCTTACATTGGTAGGATTAACATCATTATTAATCTTGAACAAAAGTTTAGTAAAGAACATTTTATTCTTCCATTACAATGTTGAACATGTTGTGAAGAAATCATAATAAGACAATACAATAGTTTAAGGTTTTATTTAATATCCTTAACTAACAAAGTCAAATATTTTTAATGACATGTTAGGAAAAGATGCAAATGGTTTGAAATATTGTCTCCATATAAGACCATTTACCTCAATCATTAATTTGAAATTGTGGTTGAGGAAAAAATAAATGAAAACTAACAATGTTATTATCAAGGAAAGAAGATTAGAGGACATTGGTGGAAATTTTACATCTTGAAAAAAATATTTAAAGGATAATTTACTCTAAAAATTTGTTATAAGAGCATTTCCATTTATCATATGAAAATTGCATTGATAAGAGCACCAAAACTCAAGTTAAAGCACCTTATAATTCAAAATTCTATTATGAGTGCTTATGTTTATAAAGCAATTAAATGGGATAGTTTTGATTCTCTATAGGAAATAGATAATGGAATCTATTGTCATTGTTCTTGGTCAATAAAAAATATTTTGTATGATGGTATTTTAAAAGATATAGATTGTATAGTATAATAGTCATATGCCTTTTTAGTGGATAAACTATCTTAATCAAAATTAAAAGAGTTTCATATTCATTAATAGCTAGTAAGACCTCAGACGTGTCATCTTCATCTAATGAAAAAAATGACTCAAGATCATGGTCATCACCGTCAACAATGGATATAATAGCTTAAAATAGGTGTACTTTTTATTATTCTTCTTTAGGTAGTTTTTGTATAATCTCCTTTTCGGTTGCAAAAATAACATTTATTAGAATTTGTAGAAGTACACTTTCTTTGAAAATAAAATCAACGAGTAATTTGATGCTTTTTATGCTTTCTTTAATAAATAAATATCTTATGCTTTTTATGCTTTCTTTAATAAATAATCTTTCTTTATCTTATATTTAGAGAAATGATATTTTTATTTTAGCAAAGAAAAGAAGACTTTAGAAATTTAATTTGCAAAAATGAATTTTAGAAAAACTTTTCAAGCCTGATTTTATAATCCATAAAATGCTACAAAAAGTTGTTGTTGAGCATAAATTCTATCCAATGTTTTTATCATCATTTAGCGAATTTCACCAAATGTAACATTCCTCTAGTCATTTCAAATGTTGACTGATAAGTCGTTGAGTTTCTTGTCCAAAGATCATTATATTTTTTGATAGTATAGTATTATTAACTAATATTTTGCTAATGAGTATGCAAGTCTTTTCTCTTATAAGAGCAACACTTTTTTTTGAAGAATTTTGTTATAAAAACATTATTAGAACGATGAATAGAACCATAGAATTCAATAAATAAATAAATAAATACCTCAATGTTGTGCCAATATTTGCAATGTTATAAAACTCAACTTATTAATAAGTGGCCAAATTTATCTATTAGTCTTTTAAAATGCCAACAAATTTAGTTGTGAACTATCTAAGAAGTTTATTAATTTAAAGTTTAAACTCTAATAGGCTCTTTGGTTGAGAGTAATAGGAATTTCATTATCCTTATATTCCTATTTATTATCTATTCCTTTGTTTGTTTGGTTTGCAAAAGACCTGTAGAATAACTATTCCTAAACGTTAGTTACTCTGGACAGAGCTGAATAGCCAAAGAACCCTCCACCTCGTCTTTACCTATTTCACACGGATTTGGAATAGGTTAACACGCCTTCGACAAGCTTTACCCCTCGTCTGTTTTCCCAATAAATTTCGCACTCATGCAATAGCTCACTCACGCAGTAGCACACGCTTCATCTCTGGAGTCCGTCGGCGTGCTCATAACCTGCCCACAATCATACCCTTATCTTATAGAAGAGCTTGAGAAACGTTTCAGTCTTTACAAATTACAAACCATTTCAGACAAAGCCCAGTTCTTGACTAGCCACAAAAGTGTCATATGAGCCATCATCAGTAAAGCGAGCGCTGGCGCTAACGCCGAGCTGATCGAACAGTTACCAAATTTGGGGATAATGGCTAGTTATAGTGTGGGTCTTGATAAGATTGACTTGACTAAATGTAAAGGGAGAGCCATCAGAGTTACTAATACCCCAGATGTTTTGAAGGATGATGTCACTGATTTAGCCATTGGTTTGAAGCTGGATTTATTGAGGAGGCTTTGTGAGTGTGATCGATAAGTTGACTACTAAGGTCGGGTGGTTTGTTGATGCAACTTTTGTGTTTGTTGTTCAATTGTTTGGTTCGTTGTTCATGTATAGTGTTGATTTTTGAATGATTTTCACATTGGGTATTTACTTCTTTCGTCTTTTATTCTGTTAGTAATGATTATGTTTGAGAAAGTTCTGTTCTCCCATCAACAGTTGCTTTTGTGGGATACTAGTTCGTAAATTTGCTAGAGATTTGATATGTTGCTAAAAGAATTCACGTACATGTGTATTCTTCCTACTAAACTCGTAAAAAACTTTTTATGTTAATGTGTTTCTTGTCCTTTGTTAAATAGTGACGTAAGGCATGTTTTTGTTACCTTAAATTCAAGTGCTTTGATGTCATTTTTGGGTAATGTTTAGATACTACGAAAACTTCAGAGAAGCTCAGGTGGTTGTTACTGTTATAGGAATAATCTGGAGATCATTAAGGGCATCAATTTTTAGTGGTCGTTTGTTTGCATTTTGAGCAATAATTGTAACTTCCCAAATGTTTTCCTTCTCTTTATTTACTGTCTAAACTTAAGTGCAAAAGCCATGCGGGTATTGACATAGTTCTTGTCTTAAGAATGTTGAATTGCACCTACGTACTTGAGCTATATACTAAATTGTAACTTCAAAGGGCTTTCATAGGTATTTTTATTTGACCACTAGTTTCGTAACATATTTCAATACTCCTCCATTTCTTTAGGTTGGCTAATTACTTTATGGTTTTTTTCCTGTGATGCTTTAATTTGTTGATTTCCCTTTTTCTTTCAACGCCTTTTTCAGTTTAGTGGGAAGACAGTTGGCATCATTAGTTTGGGCAGGATCAGCAGGGCAATTGCAAAGAGAGTTGAAGCATTTAGCTACCCCATTAACTACTACTCTAGAACAGAGAAATCAGATGTAAACTACAAGTATTACCCTAGTGTTGTTGAGCTGGCTGCCAACAATCATATCCTTGTAGTGGCATGTGCTTTAACAGAAGAAACCCGACACATTGTCAATCATCAAGTGATTGATGCTTTAGGTCCAAACGGAGTCCTCATCAACATTGGTCGAGGTCCTCATGTTGATGAATCTGAGCTGGTGTCTGCACTTGTTGAAGGCAGGTTAGGAGTTGCTGGACTTGATGTGTATGAAAATGAACCCCATGTACCCGAGGAGCTGTTTGGACTAGAAAATGTTGTGCTCTTGCCTCACGTTAGATCTGGCACAGTGGAAACTAGGAAAGAGATGGCTGACCTTGTAATTGGCAATTTGGAGGCACATTTCCTGAATAAGCCATTGTTGACCCCTGTCGTTTAATTGTGATGTGAAGATGTCTTGACATAAGATTGATTGCAGACTGTTTCTCTTTTTCCAGATGCTTTAGAGAGCTTTTTTTTCTTAAACATCGAAAGTTATTTAAGAACAAGGGAAATATTTACAGACTTATAAGTTTTTAGGTCACAGTTAGGTTTGTGTTCCTTCAATATGTTGTTTGCAATTTGTATGCAGATAATGCAGCCTTCGACCGATGAATCCTTTCTAAGCACTATAATTTGTTGAGCTATGTAATGATGTTCTTATGGTGGAATTCTTGGAAACTTTCATGGTTGGTTTTCCACAGGAATTATCTGTGGCATAATGTTAGATAGATATCTATGACCATTTTCCTGGATTATCAAGAAATGCACATGAGCAAGGAATGACGGGTAACAACAAATATAATTAATTAAAATAATAAAATTAATAATAATAAGAATTTAATAATAAATAAAATTAATATTAATAAGAACAATAGTAAGAAGAAAATTATTAATAATAAAAAGATTAATTATATAAATAAACATAATTAATTAAAATAATAAAATTAATAATAACAAATTTATTATTATTAATAATAATAATAATAATAATAATAATAATAATAATAATAATAATAATAATACGGTTTTTTTCTTAGTTATT
>JANZXP010000008.1:17103080-17116243 GCA_027576715.1 Erythroxylum flavicans | reverse complement strand
ATAATAATAATAATAATAATAATAAGAACAACAACAACAACAAAAATAAAAATACTAAAAAAGGCTTAGATTAAATACCTAAGAGGTAAGTTCTACCTATTTATAAGTTTAGGCTGACTATAAGAGGAAGTTAAAAGACTTATAAGAATTACAAGGATCTCTTTACGAGGGATCCTTTATCTATATCCTAATACGTCAAATTTTTATATTGCGGATCATGTCTTCGGTAAGTTCCAACATTGTTATATCATTCTTGATTAACTCCCCTAATTCTTTTTAGGCCTCCATTTTTTTCTCTTACAGTCTCCAAATATGATCTTCTCGCATCATTCACTAAAGTATACGGGTGTCTCCTCTTAACATATCTAAAGCACTTAAGTTTTGTCTCCCTTAATTTGTCAACAATATTAACTACCTTTAATTTATCCCTTATCATTATATTCTTGACCTTATCTCTTCTAATAAGGTTGCATATCTAATATAGCATCTTTGTCTTCGTCACCATTATCTTATAACTATCACTTGTTTGATAGGCCAATACTCCGCCGCATAGAGCATAGTCAGCCTAATCGCTAAACGATAGAATTTACTTTTAAACTTGAGTTGTACCTTCTTGTCAAATAAAACTCCTAATGCACTACTCTATTTAAATCACCTTGATCTGATCTGGTGAACTATGTCTTCATCAATCTCTCCATTGCTATGGATAATAGATTCTAGATATTTAAAACACTCCTTTTGTGTTATAACTTCTTAACAAATCTGTATCTTCCTATTAGTAACCACCCTGTGATCCAAAAAGTTATAATTCACGTACTTAGTCCTAATCTTACTCAATATAATGCTCTTCGACTCTAGCGTATCTTTCCAAAGTTCAAGCTTGATATTAACCCCTCCTTCCTTTTTTGCTTATTCACTAAAACAATGTCATCAATAAATAACATACACCAAGACACATCTCCCTAGATATTTTTAATAAGCTCATCAATCACTATTGCAAACAAAAAGGGCATGAATATTATACATAAACTATTTAAGTGTTGATGATGTGATGACTTAACCTAACTCTTAAACTCAATCCAAACTAAGAATTTATTATAGCGGAGTGTTGTTGATGCGATGACTTAACCCAACTCTTAAACTCAATCTAAACTAAGAATTTATTATAGTTGAGTTTAATAAATTGAAATAAGATTTAAGAAGTGAGTTGAGTTGCTATATCAACAATATTTGATTGATTTTCATATTCTATTCATGTTGTATGTGTTTTGTTATTATTTTTAATAAAAATTTAAGTCTAAGTTTTTAAAAAATTAAGATTACAATAATATTTTTAAAAAGTTTAGAAAATAAAGAGATTTACAAAAAGTTTTCAAATTTTAAAAATTAAGTGATTTTTTAAAAATTATTTAATTCGTCTCTTTTATGTTATTTAATTCTATTTTAATATATAGATGTGGAAAAGAAAGAGATGATTGGCAAAATGAAATAAACATTGGAGAGAGTGGAAAGAATACATAGGTGAAATGGGAACTGTGTTGAAGTGGTGGAGAGTCTCTTTTATCTCAATCACCTTCTCTACTATTCCAATCCCAGTCCCGCGCTCCTGCTCCTCTCGACTCCTGAGGACCCAATCCTCTTCCTCCTTCCTATCCGTTTGTCGCAAGAGAAGGCTACTCACTTCTTTAGCGCACCACGGTGGCAAAGGTTCCGTCACTTCGTCGGACCTCTGCCTCCACAACACAATGAGTAGAAGCAAAGAGTTGTTTACTCCCAATGTCGAGGGTAAAGTTGGCATGTACGTTTGTGGCGTGACTGCTTATGACCTTAGCCATATTGGCCATGCGCGCGTTTATGTCACCTTCGATGTTCTCTACAGGTATCACTGCTTCCATTTGTGATTATGTGTTTCAATTGGGTTTCAATGGTCCCTTTTTTTTTTTTTTCTGAAATTGGAACATTTTCTCAGATATCTGAATCATTTGGGATATGAAGTGTGTTATGTTCGAAATTTTACCGATGTTGATGACAAGGTTAGTCATATTTTTATGCTTGTGTGTTTAGTTTTTTAAAAACAAAAATTAGCCTTGCGTTGTTTTGTTGCTTTCCTTGAGATTGGAATGCATATAGATACATAAAGTCGCAATCACATTAAAGCATGTAGTGTTACGCCGTTTGAAGAGTTGGGTTCCAACAACATTTTCTTTCATATTTGGCATTACAGGATAGCTGAGTTGCACTTTTCAAAATACTGTAGATAATTGCTCGAGCCAATGATTTGGGAGAAGACCCAATCAGTTTGAGCAGACGGTTCTGTGAAGAATTTCAGAATGACATGGCCTCTCTTCATTGCCTGCCCCCGTCTTTTGAACCACGGGTTTCCGCTCACATGCCCCAAATAATTGACATGATTAAGCAGGTATTTTTTGGTAAATTGGGTGATGATAATTGAATTTGAAATATGTATTTGGTATTTTTTGCATTTTTTGAAGGACTATAATCTTGGAATGTAATGCAATTTGATCTAAGCATGCATCCATGGTGATGTTCTGTATGCAATTACGTATATTCCAAGTCCTCATTTCATGTTATGTGCTAAGCAGATTCTTGAGAATGGATATGCCTACAGAGTTGATGAGGATGTCTACTTCTCTGTAGACAAATCCATGGAATATGGAAAATTATCTGGTAGGAAGTTGGAAGATAATCGAGCTGGTGAGCGAGTTGCTGTAGACTCGAGAAAGAAGAATCCTGCTGATTTTGCATTGTGGAAGGTAAGACCAAATATAATATGTAGGCTTACATTAGTAGTTTGTGATAACACCAACCTATAAACTACATTACATCAATACTGCTTACATGCTTTCTAATGTTTATTCCCCTTATCATCTCATCATGTGGTGATGATGTCAACTATGCAAAATTATTGTGTTCTTTGAATAAATCTTGCTGCACTGACACAAGCACCCATCCTTCTATATCTTCCAACATCTGCCAACAGAAAAATTTAAGCTCTATATATGTTTGTTGGAAAACCCCAAAGTGACACATAGTCCCACACTTCCGTGTCAAAGTCAACTGTTTCCATGTCCTATAAATAACTTAATCCCCCAAGAAAACCGCATAAAGCCAGATTCACATTGACTGCCAAACTAGTGGCGTGGGCAATCTGAGCTATTGGGTCTCCACAATTTTAAACATACGATCTGCATTGTCATCTTTAAAAGCTAGATTTCATGATTTGGCACTTTAAAAGCTATATGGCAGAACCTAGGGTTGGATTATGTGCCATCTTGGCTACTGTTTTTGTTGGCAATAGAGTAAATTATAAGAGCCTAGATTTCCTATGGCCAATATGGTTTATGAATAACGCACAATCTGAGCTTCCCTTTATGCAATTTCCTCAAAGGGTTGGCTTGATTAGGGTGCATGGTCATGGTTTATGAGGAAGCACGAAACAAAGTGGTCAATTTTGATGGTCTTCCAATTGTCGAACACTAAGCTTACGTTCTTTGTGATGACATATCACTAATGGCAAGGCACATGGGAGGACAAATGCCTACAATTTAAACACATCTTTTCTCACATGTTTATAAATACATGTCAAGGTATGCCTTGATGCAGATCGTTACAAATTGATTGTTTCAGGTTTTCATACTAAAATGATGTAGGACAAATAGAAGAATTATTAACGAGTAGCTAAAACTCACAAATTTAGAAATATGGTTGATATTAGGTTGCTGCGGGTGCGCCTTTGAGTAATTGATAAAATTACTCCTTTATGACTAAAAGATCATGGGTTCGAGTCACGAAAATAGTCTCTTTGTAAAATGCAAAGGAAAGGCTACGTACAATTGATATCCCTCTCTCAACCTTGGCAAAGCGGAGAGTCTTGTGCACTGGAGTTGTTGTTGTTGTGGTTGATATTAGGTTGTTGGCATATCAAGTTTCAAGGTTGGATTTAGACTAAAAATGTAGAATTTTCAGATTTTGTATGGCTAGAAATTTGAGGTTTGGTTGCTAGAAATTTAGGTTTAAGATTTCAGGTTTAATATGACTGGAATATAGGTTTGAGATGGATAGAATGTAGGTTTAAGAGAGCTGGAAATTGGGTTAGGGTTGTTGGAATTTAGTGAAGAATACAAATAATAGATACTAAGTAACTAAAAATCGCTCCTAGGATCTAAGAATCGCTCTCAAAAGACAACATCATAGCTTCTAGTTGAAAACTCAAGTTTATAGAAAAATTCCAGATTACTTCTTATTGATGATGAGTTGAATACACAAATATATACAGTTTTAGAATCCTTATTCTATTAGGAAAAGGGTTTCTAATTTAAAGCTCAAGTCCTATACAAGTAGTATATCAATAAAATAAAATAATATTGCTACTTCCTATCTAATAAGGAATCCTAACACAATTTAAATTTCAGCCCTTATCTTTTGTTATTAACTCAATTCCCAATCCTAATCCCACCAAATTAAGACTTATGGTTGATTAATTTTTTCTCTTTTATTTCTTCGATATACTTTAAGCTCTTTTGCATCATAAACATTTGTTATATGTTCTGCCAACTTTGGATTTGTAGATTAAAAAATGCTATTGTGACCACACCAATCATAATCTAGCAGCACTATCTCATCCAAAGAAAAAAAGAACACCAATCATAATCTAGCACTATCTCATCCAAAGAAAAAAAGTTGAACATTGTACCATGTGCCGATGATTATATGTTCATCGACAAATTGTTTATTGACTTGGATTCATGAATTTCTCTCTGCATTTGTAGGCTGCAAAGGAAGGCGAACCTTTCTGGAATAGTCCATGGGGACGTGGAAGACCAGGATGGCACATTGAGTGTAGTGCCATGAGTGCTGCTTATCTTGGCCACTCTTTTGATATACATGGTGGTGGGATGGATCTTGTATTTCCCCACCACGAAAATGAGATTGCTCAAAGTTGTGCTGCATGCAAAGATAGTAGAGTTAGTTATTGGGTGCATAATGGCTTTGTCACTGTTGACTCAGAGAAAATGTCCAAATCCCTTGGAAACTTCTTCACAATTAGGCAGGTAAAGAATACATTGTTGATTTCTTTGCTATAGTTTGCATTTGAATCAGTTTCCTTAATAACATGGTTCCACGTATAAATTTTCTCAGGTTATAGATCTTTACCATCCATTGGCTTTGAAACTTTTCTTGTTGAGTACCCACTATCGTTCTCCAATCAACTACTCCGATGTGCAGCTTGAAAGTGCTTCTGAGCGTACTTTTTACATCTTTCAGGTATCATAAATGTTATCTTTCCATATTACGTTTGGATGACAGTTATTCCAACACCCCAGCAATAAATAAATAAATCAATAAAACAATAAGTAAAGGAAATGGTTGAGAGGAAAAGATTGTGGTAATTTTTTCTTCCCTGTCCCTTTCCTTGCCAGTTCATTTTGTTTCATCTTATTATTTTGTGCAGACATTACAAGATTGTGCAAATGTGGCAAGCCAGCATGATGAGACAATTGAGAGGGTTTCTCTTCCCCCAGATATAATGAATTGCATCGATAAGTTCAATAATTTGTTCTCAGCCTCTATGTCAGATGATCTTCACACTCCTGTTGTTTTGGCTGCTCTATCTGACCCATTGAAGGTCATCAATGATTTGTTACATACTCGAAAGGTATTATGTTTATGATCCTTGCTTCTAATGCTTCTGTCTTGCGCTCCAGGAATTGTGGGCTTTATTTCCTTCCTGATAGCAACAACTGTTATTCTTGGATTTCCCAATTTCTATTTTTAAATAATTCACAATGCAGGGAAAGAAACAATCAAATAGAATAGAATCAATTGCTGCTTTGGAAAAGACAGCCAGGAATGCTTTGATTGTCTTAGGATTGATGCCTGCAACTTACTCTCAGGTAAAATTACTGTCAGTATACTGCTACTACTTTTTCACGATATGGTGATATTCACTTTGGGAACTGCTAATGTGGAGTGTCTTTATATAATTATCAAATTCTTCTGCCGTCCTGGATTGGAGATAAATATTTCTCATTACCAGATCATTATCTAAAATGCTATTAAATTTGTGGTATAATATACGTACAAAATGCGAATTTCAGCACCTGTTTCTGGATTCTTTGCTTGTTTTTATAATAATTGTCATTTTTATCGAGTGACTGCCTAGGTTTTTCTAGGAACAGATATTTGTATTTTTTGAAGTAATCACTCGCTTAATCTTTCCTGCTGCAGGTTCTGGAGCAATTGAAGGAAAAAGCAATGAAGCGAGCAAAATTAACAGAAGAGCAGATATTGCAGAAGATTGAAGAAAGGACTCTAGCAAGACAAAATAAAGAGTATGAAAAGTCGGATGCAATTAGGAAGGATCTAGCTGCTCTGGGGATTGCTCTTATGGACAGTCCAAATGGAACAAGTTGGAGACCTGCCATTCCACTCGCACTGCTAGAGCAACAAGTGGCTCCAACTGAATGACTTCCACTGTAGCAATGTGACTTTTACACCTGTGATATTCTTACCTGGTATATTTTTTTTCCTGTCAATTACTATTTGTGGGATTGGATTTCGTACTTGGAAATGCAGTATGTAACCTTTCTAAGAGGCGATTTTGTGTTCCCACGTAGGTGGATAAAACTGATAAAAGTTACCATGCGTGGAACTTTGATGAACAACAATTCGCAAGTAGGTGGATAAAACTGATAAAGTTACCATGAGTGGAACTTTGGTGAACAACAATTACACATACTTTGACTTTCTGTTATAAGAAACTTCGACAGATAATCGTATTTGTATTGTTCCAACTTTTATAGATATGTAATATGGATTAATATCATCCAAGATTGCCCATAATTAAAATCTCAACAGCTTATATTAGTGGAAGTATACTGAACTAGGAAGAATATAAAAGAAGGGACATTACTCGAAATCACGAGTCAGCTTATTGGAATTTGCAATCCACGAGAATTTGTGTAATGGTCATTGCGGATAAATTTGGAATCCAATCGGAACAGAAACTTAAAAAAGCAGTAGCGTGAATTGAGAATTAGTGATAAGTAATGTCATGGAATATATTTTCTACACTTGCATTTTGACATCAATCACCAAGACATGCACCAAAAGTAATGAATCTTATGACAGGGAATCAAGTAAACTACTCGCAAGCGGGAAGTGTCATATTTGCAATGTGAGCAAATACGATGGAGAAAGGAGCCACCGTAATTGGATCAGAAAGGCGAGCTTTTATGGGGTCCAAGGAAGGGATCGCCCCGGATGAGTTTACAGAAAGATGTTTTCCATTCAAAACCATCGTTTGGCTATGTAAATCACCATCCTTAGGGGTTAGATGGTATTCGTCTCTAAGAGCCTCCCGTACTTTAGAACGCCTTGACATCCTTGCGAATTTTGTTCTTCCAACTACCTGGGTTACATTTTGGCTAGAAATCCGGACTTTAACCGTACTGTTACCGTCCAGGTTAATCAAGAGCAATGTGATTCCAGTCTGTAAAAGAAAATCATATGCATTGCATTAGTCGGGAAAAATACGTACCAAACCATTACCAAGTGTTGGAATTTACTTACGGATACTTTTGAACAATGAGCATATGCACGCAACTTCTTTGTGCCAGAAAAACTTGTTGACAGCACTTTTCTTCCCATTAGACGATGCCATAAGAGGGCACTATAAAGTAACATAACAATAATTGAGAATAATATTTACAGTTGGGAATAGGGAACGATTGCTTTTAGGTTTAGGATTACCTATAATAGTCTGGATTTGGTAAAAAGGTTGTAGTGTTGAGCAGGCCATAGTTTCCTCCGATCAATGATTGTCTGCAATATGTTTTTGTATCATAAGACGCCGCCATCCCTAGCTGGTCTAGATACCTGTTTAATGAAATGGAAAACAATGGTCAAAGATTTTCTAATTAAAATGATCGGATGGATCGTAGCACAGCGAGTTGCAGAATGTCTACCAGAAACTGAACACAAATGCATCTGTGACCAAATGATGGCCGCTGTTGTAAGCACCTCCTGCTTCACCCACCCAAGCAACTGCAGAAGTTCCTGAGCTCTTCAAAATCTGTTGAAGACTGCGAAATGTCTCGGAACTCCCATCAAGATATGACGGATCTAGTATCTTTTCAATCAGGTGTTCATCAACACCTATTAGCAAGGAGTACATTAAAGTGATTGTACGTGATGCAAAGCATACATATACATAAGCAAATATCTTAGAATATATTATTACCTGGACCAAGGTTGTAAATATGGTGGCTGACAACTTGAAGAGATTTTGGAGTTTTATCTATGAACCGGCCAAACCAATTTGCGTCGAAGAATCCCCCCGGTGCCATCAATAGTGGCTTAGCTTTAAAACCTGCATATGTGGAATTTACTACACTCTGCAAAGTCTCTACATCGTTTGCATATTGATCAGCTGCAACAGATGTTCCGACTCCACTCCCACTCAGTTCATTACCTGACCAGCAGCAACCCGTTTATCTTGGAATTAAACATACATGGCTCGGATTCCCTAAACCCTTTTATAATCAGCATATCATCTACTGCGATTAACTGTAACTAGTAGTTTATAATTCAATAGATATGGAATGATCTACTTGGTAAAGGCCATACTTCGGTGACTTCTGTTATCATAATTTTGTTATGAGATAAATAAGTCGTAGCAATAATACTTACCAAGCTCCCAACCATGTATACTGTAACCCTTGTTGACAGTATATCTAATTAGGGACTGAGCATTTGTTGGATCCCAAGCTCCTATAGCAGAACCATCAGAAGCTAAAGTCCTACCTTTGAGTGCATTTAACCCAACTATGATTTCAGCCCTGCAATTTTCCAGCTAAATTCAACCAACTTTTGAAATTAAATGAAATAATAATTAGAGATTCATTTCTTTCCCAGGACTACCTAGCTTTCTTGAAAAAAAGATTCAAGTCATCCCACCGGGACATGGTTAAGCAACCTTGAGAGAAACCGAACATTTCGGAACTCTTTTTGACAAATGAAGGGCATGGTTGACCTGTACTCTCGTATGTGACTTTGTCCTGTAAAGTGCCTCCAAGCCTAATTTTCAAAGGATCAAATGCTGCAATTCAGTGGAAAAAAAAAAAAAAACACAGTTAGAAAATGTGTTTGTTCATTTAGCTTTCAAAGAAGCCCTTTACCTCTAACGGCATTTAAAAATATTGGATTGGTTAGATCCTGCCAAAGAAAGAAAAACATGTGATTAGGCGCTGGCAGTCAAGACAACGTTTTCGACGTTGCATTTGTCAAAATGATCATGCATGCACCAAATAGTTCCCAAGATGAGACTAAGTCTTATCGGAGTTAGGTTGGATGAGTATTGGGTACTATTACAACAAACTGAACTACTGGAGAAGGTATGTATGACAAAGAAAATAAATATAATATTCTTGAATAGACCTTTGATGATGGACGTCCTGAGGAAAAGAAAGACATGCCTAGGAAAACTGGAACCAACAAAACATACAAACCAGGTTAAGGAAAGAAGCTCTTCCCCAGCTGCAAGTTCCATAATCACATTTCTCGGGAGGCCACCAGTCTAATGTAGCACAGATGAAATCATGGTCTGTGATACCAATAGGGACTCTTCCATTGACCGAAACAGTGCCTTCTACAACACTTCCAGACACTCCTGAGAACACCACAAAGAGAGAGCTATTGACAGCCAAAAAGAGCCAAAGGCGCGAGCAGAAGGAATTGTCCATCGGAACAGCGACCGTCCCTCAACTTGCTCAGTTAAAACACACAACTTCGAAAAGCAAATTATTCCATCTAATTGAGGGACTACGGTTAACTGCAAGTGAAGACTGAAAATACATAAGATGGTCTGAAATACAGGAGCTGTGATATATAAAGCTACACATTGACGAAGGGAAAAAAGAAACATGACTTGTATGGACCTGGCTGATTCAGATTTGGACGTACAACTTTATAAGCACCACTTGATGACAACTTTTACGTTACGACCACTACAAATTGCAGCAATAGCTTTACCAAAAACTAATAAACTGATACTTTTGTGCTGCTTCATAGTCAATGGAATTATTGAGCAGCTACTAAATATAATGATTAAATTGTATTATTGGAAAAAATTTGGATTTCATATAGTCCTCTAAACACAGAAAACAATCTCAAGTTTAGTCAACTCGTCTGAGAAGAACCTCTACCGGTAACGAAGTTTGAAAAACCTACACCAAACTTTTTCATTAAAGAAGGATGAATAGGTAATGCTTCAACAAATCCACTCTATTGTTGATTCGATAGAAGTAACCTTGCGTTCATTTAAAAACATAAAATGGGATTTCATTTTGAAAAATCCAGCTCCATGCTACCCAACTTGTATTTGTTAAAGAAACATTAAAAGAAGAAGTTCACTTTTGATTTAGTCCCCCTCCAGGAGGCTTTCCTTATTTTTTATAAGAACATTTATAGCCCAACCAAGTTCCAACTTCAAACCTTTCCATTTACAATTACATCCCATGACTTGAAAATTACAGACTTTAATTTAATTAAATCGGTATATTGTTATTTTGGTCATCATTTGTAAATTATAATATTACCATAGCATTTATATTATTGTTCAAATAGGTCTACATCATTTAATAATTAAGATCGTAAAATTTCCTAATAAATCATATTATAATTACTACCAAATTTTACTATTTTATAAAAATAACAATACAATAAAGGGCTTCGCCAACTTTTGGTGTATCCTTGGATAAAATTACATTTAAATAAGGTAGCTAGGTTACCTTAAGACTTGATAAGACAGACAGAAGTTGTCAAAGGCTTGTAAAAGAGTCATCCTCCAAAGCTTCAATTGGAGTTGGATGAATAGTGTACTCTCCAAATCCCACTTTCTAAAAGGTGCAAGTCGAAACAAATTATGTGTCAAGGTCGTATCTCAAAGGTCCTGCTCTGCATCTGCAGATGTTAAACTCGTCCGGCTAAGAACCACTAGTAACTTGTGGACTGGTTGTGTTCCAAATAACCTAAATTCTATTGCTAATTTGCATAAGATCCTGTTTAAATTGTATTCTTTGGGATTAAGTGCTGCTCGTGTCATATTTTTGTTGGTTCTAATATACAACAATTTGTGGTAAGTAGAGCTGGCTGGTTTAGATTCCCTAGAAACCTACATTTTTTCAGGAACATGTGGGATAGGACGTATATGGAACATGGCATTGGGCTAATCTTTTCTTCACTGCCTAAAATCCAAAAACAGAACCAACCCTTGCATGTTAGTTGACAATTATAAATTGGCTAATCAAGAAAATTTATTAACTTATCCTTTAACTTAAACCTATTTTTTAAGAATGTTAGTTGACAATTATAGATTGGCTAATCAAGAAAATTTATTAACTTATCCTTTAACTTAAATCTATTTTTTAAGGACTTGTTGTTTTTACTTTAATTTTATTTTTATTTTTAAATTTAGTAAAAAATTAACTACTTTAATTTAATTTAATTTTCTTCCATTTTTATAAGTTATCAAAACTATAAAAAGTAAAAAATATTTTTTTGTCATAATTTGATTTATTATCAATTTAATATATATTATTTAATTATTAACAAAAATTATGATTAATAAATTTTAATCATCTAGATTGTCGACTGTCTACGACGTATAAGTCCCTACTTCTTTTTACCTGTATTTTTGGTAGGCACAAGTCTCTGCTTTTTTTATTTGGCCTAACAAAATTACTTTTTATTAAAGGATTATTGTCATATGTCTTATATTATTTCCTGTTCTAAGATTATAATATGGATGCCACAAGGATGACAATGGACCTGGCCCTAAATTTGCTATATGAGTCTAGGTCTAAACTTGAGCAGATTGCTCAAAATGAAAATTCGAAGACTACATAGCATTAACTTCAAAGTCTACCCACTATGTTTTTCCTTTAAGATTTACCAATGTAGATTTTCTTGTTTTTATGTTTGTATTATTCATAGATAGTTATACAAGTGTGAGTAGTTTTTTTTATTTATAAAAGTTTTCATGATTTAAGAGTTTAAGGTAACTACTTTACATTGCATTGTCTTAAAATGACATCAATTATAATTTAAAAAAACATGCTTATTAAAATAAATATGAATTGGAGAGAATATATTTTGACTATAATCCGTAGGTTTAGAAAAGAAGTTTTTAAGGATTCAATTGATGAGTTTAAATGTTTGAAATTATTAACAATAGTAAAGGATTCTTGTACTAGAGATGTCAGTTATATCTTTTCGATCTTACTTGATCAGTTTCTTGTAAAAGTTTGAAACATAAATTTGAACTCCCTATTAAACTATTTAACCTTAGAATGACAAGTTTATGTGCTAGAAAAAAAAAAGGTCATTACAATAACATGTTAAACCAATTCTAAATTTTATCCTTTAAAATTTTTGTAGTCATATACTTTATCTTCAATGTCTCCTTCCATTACATACTTTATTTCATCCAAATCTGCTACCTTACCCTAAATCTTATAAATTACTAGATTACTACCACCACACCTAAATATGTTGTTACTTAGTCATTTTAGAGACAATAAAGCCAAATGAGCAATAAGGAATTTGATTGGAAAACAAGAGACAAATAGATATATTTGTTGATACTAAGTCATTTTAGAGAGAATAAATCTAAATGAACAAAAGGAATTTGATTTAAAAAGAGCCAGAGAGATATATTTCTAGTGTGATGACAAACACCCTTATTCACTAAAAAATTATAAAATAATAAAACTTATTTGTACTAATTTGATAAAGGATGATGATAATGATGAGTCAATGGTATAAAGTAATGATAGTCTTGTTATAAGCTCAAAGACTAATTCACCTTAACAAGCCTTATTCTTAGGCTTGGTTCTAGTAAGGTTCAAGCAAGCGAGAGTTATATTATACTATAAAATTCTACAATTAAACATGCTTATATATAACAATGATACCCATAATCTTTATTAATGAATCTTGTAGTGAATACATGCAACTTAGAATTAGAACATGCTCATTCTTTAAAGGTGACAATAAGAGGGCAATAATAGCTCCAAACAAGAAGTTGTGCAAAATAATTCTTCTATTCCCTACAAAGTATATTGTTTGAGATTTTTATCTCT
>JANZXP010000008.1:17064465-17094356 GCA_027576715.1 Erythroxylum flavicans | reverse complement strand
TTTCTTCTGTGTTCTCCACTTCGTCTTTTTTTTCTTCTGTATTCTCCACTTCGTCTGTGTTTTCTTCTTCTGTATCTCTACTTCGTTTGTGTTTTATTTCTTCTGTATTTTCACTTCGTCTGTGTTTTGTTTCTTCTGTATTTTCACTTCGTCTGTGTTTTGTTTCTTCTGTGTTCTCTACTTCGTCTGTGTTTTCTTTTATATCTCTACTTCGTCTATGTTTTCTTCTTCTGTATCTCCACTTCTTCTGTGTTTTGTTTCTTCTGTATTTCCACTTCGTTTGTGTTTTGTTTCTTCTGTATTTTCACTTCGTATGTGTTTCGTTTCTTCTGTGTTCTCCACTTCATCTGTGTTTTCTTCTGTATCTCCACTTCGTCTGTGTTTTCTTCTTCTGTGTTTTGCTTTCTTCTGTGTTTAGCTTTCTTCTGTGTTTTGCTTCCTTCTATGTTTTGCTTTCTTCTGCACACTTAACGTACTCATCAAACTAGTTCATTTATTTCTAACATTATTATTATTTTATTGTCATCAAAATTAATCATCGTAAAGTCCTCCTGACTTAATAGGTGTCTCCCTGAATGCAATCAAGCTAAAGTTGTTATCTTTTTCAGCAAAGGATAAGGAAAGAGAATGGCTCCAAATCTTAATGGTAGGAGCTATCACTACTTAGGATCAACTATGCCAAACATTCCTTACTAAGTACTTCCCCTAAAAAAAACTGGTCAACTCGGGAATTAGATTGTAACCTTTTCTTAGATGAAGGCAATCATTATATAAAGCTTGAGAGAGATACAAGGACCTAATTATAGGCCGAAAAGTGGCCTATCATCCAAAAATTCTATAATGGGATTATCTATAACACTAATATCTTAGTAGATGTTATTATTAGGGGTGCTTTTATGAAGTTAAATGAAAGAGTCATCCTAAAGAAGGTTCTAAGTAAGTATGAAATTGACGTCCTAAATCTTTTTTATTATAAAGGTTAATGTTTTATCAAAAAAGTTTTATCATATAATAGTTAATTATATTGGAATATCTAATGTTTCTTGTAATATTTGTGGATCTTTAGGACATTTAGTTGCTAATTACCAGTTTGGGAATTCATTTTTTATCACATATTTATTTGATGAACATGATAACTATGTTAATAATCCTAACCAAAAAGAACGATCCTTTTTTAACAACTATAACCCTAGTTGGAGAAACCACTATAGCTTCTCCTATAAAAATAAGTTTAACCCCGCCCCTTAAAATAATAGGCAACCATCTAGGTTCCAATTAAGATCCTTCATCCCCACTCTTCAACAGTCTAACTTAGAATCTTTACTAGAGAACTGCTTGACAACCTAGGCAAAATAAAATTGAGAAGTTTAAGGATGCAATTAAGCAACTTAGATCTCAGCTCGATTCTTTCAACCTATACCAAAATGTTAAAAACCCAAATTGCCCAACAAGTGATTATTTTTATCACCAATCAACTGAACCTAAATGCCTTAGAGAGCATTGAAATGTTATGATATTAAAGAGTGATGAGCTATCAAAGATCCTTAAATTTGGAAAGCTTGAGAGTGAGAAAAACAAGGGAGGTAAGACACCTATTGAGAAGAGTGAAATTAAGAGAGAGAAAGAAGAATAAGAAGAGGAACCCAAATATGTTTCCCTTACACCATTCAAGGCATCTATGTTGTTTTTCAAACATTAGCTAGGGAAAAATTAGTAAACAATTTGTAATTTTCTTTAATCATATTAAAAATTGTATATAAATATCCCCTTCACTGATGTTTTAAAGTAGATGCTTTCTTATGCTAAGCTTTTCAAAACAATATTATCTGACAAAAGAAAACTTGAGGAGTACGAAGCTATTACTTTAACTAAAGAGTGTAGATCTAATTGCCTCCTGAATTTAAAGACCTTGATAACTTATCTATTCCTTACATTATTGAAGATACGAGCTTTGGTCACGTTCTATATGATTTAAGGGCAAGCGTCAATCTTATGTCCTTATTTGTTTGTAAGAAGCTCAAGGTGGGTAACTTAAAACTTACTGTCATTTCCTTATAATTGGTGGGCTATTTTGTCAAGCATATGTTATGTACGTTAGAAGATGTACCCATTAAAATTAGCATGTTCTTTATTCTTATAGACTTTGTGGTCTTGGATATAATGCACATTTAATTATAGAATGGTGTTTTCTAACCATATCTAAAGTGTAATGACCCTTTCTAAGAAGAATAAGAAGATTAAATCAGCTCATAAACTTTAACCCTATGAGTAAGATATCACTATGATAAAGTTTAAAACTAAAAGGGTCGAGTTCATGACCTAAACAAGCACTTTTTAGGAGACATACTAATGGAAACAATTATTCTTAAAATTTTATTTTATGTTGAAAGCATACTAATTTATTTTACTTTTAAAGCATATTAATGGAGATAATTCATTATGAATTTGATTATTTGATGACTTTAAATATCTAGAATTAGTAGAATGTATTGATGAATAAGTGAATTCAATTTATTTTATGAATTTGAAGAATGAATTCTTAATAAGTGTCATGATATTCATTATAAAAATGTACAAGTGTCAAGTAATTGTGATTCATTTTGAGTGTTTTTATTATCCCACAAAAATGAAAAAAATTATAAATTAATGAGCATAAATAATTTCACTCTAATGTCTTCATACAAATAAAAAGGTTAAAGTTAAAGAGAAGTGCTAGCATTCATTTAAGATAGTGACTTAGTTAAGGAATTGGAAGTACTCATGACAAGTTGTTCACTCTCACTTACTAGGTGACTTTTAAAACAAACTCATAATACTCTTGTTTTGTTTAATTTATGTTTTGTTAAAAAGGAGAGTATCAATATGTGCAAGAGTTAAAGAATTTTATCTTGTTTTGTATAAAAAGTTAAGTTTTATGATTTGGGATAAAGTTTGTAAGACTATGAAATGAATTGAATTAACTTATGAACTAATATAAGAGTTAGTTGCCTAGAATTTAGATGACCCTTGTGATTGAATGATTGATAGCGATTTTTTATTAGTAAACTTGATTTGTTTAATACTTTTTTGGATTTATTTTTTATTTGAGTTAAAATGATGAAATTAGTTTGCTTGAGGACAAACAAATGCTATGAATTGTATAGCATTATGCTTGTTCTTTAAACACTTTGATACTCACAATAAGATATTTTGTTTTTGGTTTTGTTTCTTCCTATTCCAAGAAAAGGAGTGAATTTGGTGAAGGCTTTCATTATTTTAGAGCAACTTTAGAAAATTAAAGAATGACCGAAGAACTCGGCACCTAATCATCATTGTGTTTGGGCTATATTCCACTAAGGATCATTCTGATTCTTCTTACTTACTTAATACACCCCTATGTTTAAGCCATGTCCAATAACATAAGCTATACACATCCCTTTGTTGATCCTATGTTAGCGGTGCTAATTCATGCAAAAGTTTATAGGATTGGTGAAGGATAACACGATATGTATATGGACACATATTAAGTTCGTGTTGGGCATTAAAAATTAGGATTTGAACTATTAAAAGAAGAGGTAATAGGAAAGAAGAGACCTTTTAACCCTAAGAGAGTTTGAAAGTAGGAAAAAAAGTCAAAAGCCAATTATAAGAGTAAAAGATTAAGGGAAATTTTAATTCTAGATGAGAAACAAGGAATTCAATAAGATTCACCAAGAATTCAATATTCAATATTCATGATGATGACTTCTTTATCTTATGTTCTTTTGTTATTTTTACATTGTTATTTATTGTTTATTCATAAACTAATAGGGATATAGATTTAGGTGGAATTGACCTTAAGATGTAATATATTGAATTGATCTTTTAATTTAAGGAATTATCTAATTTTCTTGAGATTTATTCATAATCTTATAATTGATTGAATTGAAGAAACTAAAGTTGAATTTTTAACTATTTAATTCTTACATTGAGATTAAGAGATCATATGTATGGTTTGATCATTATGTGGGTTATAAGGGTTAGGCAAGTCACTCCAGAGAGGACTATGTAATCTTTTTAGATTAGGTAAAACCTATCATAAGAATTCATAAAACAAATTAATGCATTTTTATGTTGTCTTAGTTAGAAAGGGATTTCAACTAATTCAATCTCAAAATTAGATTTATCTTACTAAAGAGAAAGCATAATCGTAGATTCTAAATTCTTACTAGTCCAAGAAATAATATTTGTTCATCAAATTAAGGTGAAGTTAAAACATAGTAAACTCTTAGGAGATATCTTACCTAACTTTAGCTTATCCATAGATTACTTTCTTCTTGATTATTTTTTTATTTTGGTATTCTAAATTGTTTATTTATTTTTTCATCCATTGTATCTGTCAATCTAGATAACTAAATTTATGGATAACGGGTAATTAATTACTAGTTCTTGTTAGATCAACCTATAGTTACTTGTGCTAGATATAACTACATTGTGCGCTTGCAGCATAAAACACACATACCAATTACTCGCCTTAATGATTCTTAGTATTACTTTTTGTGTTTTGTTTCATTTTTGTCATTGATAATTTTAATGACATTTTCATATTACAAGAATATATTTGAGAGAGTTTTTAAGCATTATAAGCACATATATACTTATTTTGAATGTCTTTGTTACAATTCTTTCCTTTTTGTTTTCAATTTCTTTCTAAACTTCCATTTAAAATGTTTCTGCTTAGAGCCTAGGATAATTTTGTAACTATTTCTTGACATATTGTACTAGGATGTTTGTTGCATGGTAGCTTTGTATGCATCCACACAATCATGTGGTCAAGCCACGATTGTTACTTTGTAGATATTTTGATGTCTTTTGTGGCTAATATATTTCTTATTCTTCAAAAAAAAATCTTAATTCTAAACTTTAACCCTTTTTTTTAAAAAATCCTTAACTTTAATTTCTTAAATCCTAAACCAACATGATCCAATTCTCAAACAATGTCAGCAAAATAATTAATTTCTAGTCAATTGAAAATTTCATATCACAAAACTTTTGGAAAATATGTATACAATTTCACCAAATTAGGTATCTTTTTTTAAAAAAAATCTTAATAGTAATTAGTTGAATATTCTTTTTTGTTAATCTATCTATCCAAATTCTATAAGGGTTAAAGTCCTCTTATTTTCCTTATACCTTAACCCCTCATATATAAATATAATTGTAAGAAAAAGTGAAAAATAATAAGATTTTGCCAATATTGATACTGCACACAAACTTAGAAGTATCAATACGTAAAAAATAAAATTTTAAAAATATTGAATTAATCTAATAGTTATTTACAAATTGATATATAAAAGTTTGACTTTGTTCCTAATTGCAGCCTTTTTTAGTTAATTGTTGACTCTTACAAATGAAGAAATCATTTCAAGGGCTTTCAAAATTTTAAAACATAATTTCTCAAAGTAATTGAAAATACTCAAATTATCATATTTTAAGCTTTAAAACATTCTATATCAGATTGTTTAGACTTAGAATTTTGATAATCTCTTAAATTTTAAATTTTAGCTTTTTATTTTTATTTAGGGTTGATTCTAATTGATTTTTTGGTATAATGATTTTTTTATCACAGATATTATATACCGATGACTTACAGTAACTTTAATTATTTAATAAAATTAAAATCCAAAATTTTTGTTTAAATTTTCAAATTTAAGTTCTTAAGAGATTGGGAGTTCAATCTCCTTCAATAATTTTGAATTTGTGATTTATGTACATTCTGTTACTTCTTTAATATACAACCTAATAAATGATAAATTGTTCATACCTTTATATTTACTAACTCAAATTTCTATATGCTATAACTTTATCTAAATGACTAAAATATATTGAAAGAGATATACAAAAAGAATGTTTCTCTCAAAAATTAACATAAGAACGTCATGTATGCACAAACTATAATTAACAAATACTTTTTATATTAAAATATTTTAAATTTACATAAATTTAAATTTCTCTCCATATTCCTATTTTCAAGTCATCACCTAACATATATATAATATCTTCAATATAAAATTATTGGTATATATTTTAAGTTGAATTTAAAGAAAAAGAAAGATAGTAATTAAGATAAGTACTAGTAATAGTAAATAATCTAAATAAATGAATAAGATAAAACATATACTAAATTCGTTTTTAGTTATTAAAATAGTTTTAAATTTTTTACCATGTAAGTAATCTCAACATAATACTGTAATTGTGAAAGCCATGGAAGTAGTTATAGTTTGTTTACTACCATCTTTCCCTAATTGGTTTAATTTTTTCTTCTTGTATATATCGATTTAGCAGTGTCAATCGTGGGCAAGGGAGAGGCCTATTTATTAACAGAGTTGAAAATTAAAAAAAATATTTATTAAAAGAGTTAAAATTTTAAAAGTTAATAAATCTAGTCACTAAAAATGGTAGAAATTGAAAAGTCAAGTTACATGTACTAAAATGTTTTTTGAGACTTTACCTTGTAAAAACTAAAAAGAAGAAAAATTTGTGATTGAGTTTCTTATTCTAAATTTCAAGTTGTATTGAAAAGAGCTAAAGAAGAGTTCGGTCCTGACCATTAATTAAGGAGTCTAATGATTCGATTTCAAGTTTGTTAAAGGAAAGAAAAGATTAAGTTCTTTTTTACATTTCTCTTTTATATTTTTATTTGCATTTATTTCGAATGTGTACATTTAGGCAAGTTAAAGGATGATAGATATACACATGCATACTAGACCTAAAAAAAAAGGAAAATTTAAGATCAATTTGTTAGAGATATATACTAATATCTTTGTTAACTATAATAATAAAATATATTGTTACTTATTTTTATTTTAATATAATATATAAATAAAATATTTTATTAATATCAACGATATATTTTATTAATATAATATTTTATTAATACTAACAATGATATATTTATCTTGATACTATTATTAATGATTTTGCATCTAAAAATATGTAGAGAAATTATTTTTCATGATCATCTGTATGCTTATTAGTGCAATTCTCTTGGTGTTTTGTAATATGATATTATTATTTGGTTGTTGCTGCTATTATTATGTTGTTGTTGCTATTGTTTTTAGTGATTTTATTGTTGCTGACATTTGCAAGATGTTAGGTGTTTTTTTTTTTTTGAAAATGTGCAAGATGTTAGGTGCTATTATAATCATTTAGTATTTTATTGAGTATATAGACTTATGACATGAGTTACTTACGTATAAATATTAAATTTTAATAATAAAAATTTGCTTTTAAAATCTACATATTTGTGTATTGTCAATCATTAGGCCCTTCTTTTTACTTTGGTATGGATCTATAAAAGGTTAAGAACATGCCCGTAGTTTAGAAAACTTATCTTAAATAAATATAAAGTATCAAAAATATTTTTAGATATATACCATGATTCCAGAACTTAATACTAAATAATTATTTTAATAATTTAATTTTAATATTGTGTAAACAGAAAAAATTAAATCAATAAATATAAAAATAAAATAAAATATATTTAATATATATATATATTTAACTAAACAATTATATATAAGCCACCTAACATTATCTTAAAAATAAAAATGGAGTTTAAATATAGGTTAATAATAATATCTTACATAACCCTAAAGTATTAATTCTCAAGATTCTGAAAGATGTTAACAAGAGAAAAAAATAAAAAAAAAATACAAGTTATATAAGATTTTATTAATAAGAGAGATCTTATAGATAAGGAAGAGTAATTTTTCAGAGATTTCTAATGCTCCCCTTAACATGGTGATTGGTTTGATTGCACTCTTAATTTATTGACCTCCTTAAGTATAAGGTGGTTAATGCTATAAATTATGCAAGTAATATATAATATGTTGTTATAATAAAAGTTTAGTCTCTTGACGTTCTTCTCTTTTTAAGGTTAAGATTTATCAGGAACCATCTTAATCCGTTAAAGTCGTGCACCAGAAAAGTTATCGTTTAAAATAAATGTTCGGAATGTAGAGACTTTCTAAGAACCAGAGTAGCAGAGAAAACTAAAAGGCTCTATATAGAACTTCCATCTATTTTTTTACAGCTTAGCATATATTAGTATAAACGTTTTATGAAAAAGAAAAGGTGGTCAACTATAAGCGGTATAGTTTTATGTAGACTAGGTTATGATTAGGTTCACAGCTGGGGTTGGTCTAAAACGACAATTGTAGGTGCTGAAGTCGCTGCCCCATTCTCAGCTGGTGGGGGCACGCCCCATTTCCCCTCCGATTCAAGAGGCTCTAAAACATAAACTGCACCATCTGTTAGTCCTACGGCAAACTGGTTGGCTTCTTGTGGATGTGCCGCAACCACAAGGGGATAAACAGAAGAGCTGCATAATCCAAAGCACAAGTTATAAAGGAACTGTTCCATATGCTCCGAACGACTACATCAAACGAATTCTTGATGACAGAATGAAGTCCATAGCTAGAGTGAATAAGAGGACAAATGTTAAATTGGACACACGGTACTATTGTGAGACATAGAACATTTGCATATATATATATATATTATTTAAAGGCAAGTCACAGTATGCTTCTACACGTATTTTTGGCAAACGAAACACACGGAGTACCTGAGATCCGCTGGAAGATAAGTATTGGGATTAATTTGACATCTTATCTGAAGAGTTAGTGCACCATATACACGCAGAGTGCCATCCAGGAAGCTGGCATAGATTAACTGGCTATCACAAGAGAATGTTGCATGGGATATTGGGGCAGAAGATTCTCCAAGAACCCACTAGAAGTATGTAACATAGAAGTCAAATAACCAAAATACATGTACAACCTAGTGGATTTAGGAAAATTGAAGGAATCTCCTGGTAGACTATCGCAATGAGCAGACATGTCAATTATGAAATCTGATGATTAAAAAAAAAAAAAGGTCTGTCACTTGGGAAATCGAGAGTTTTGTTTTGTAAATCCAACGGTTCAGCATGGTGGTGGAATATGGATTCTTCCACATAGAGGGATAGAATGCAGCCGTCCCCATAAAGGTATAAAGTGTTAACTTATAACGGGGAGAATTTGGCTAAATCATATCGGTCCAAAGTCCAACAATAGGATAAATATTGAGATTAAATTACCTGCTTTATGCATTCAAGTTTTGTCGTTTCGTATACGGCGAGCTGAGTCTCATATACAACCAGGAAATGAATTTGATCCTGGTGAAATTGAACTTGAGAGTCCAATTTTGCTGATGTCCTCTCAAGTGGAATCTGCAAGCAACAACTCTTCAGCTTCTCCCACTTTTCAGAGCTCCATGCAATAATCTGAGATCAAGATGAAAGAACGTCTTCAGCATTTGTGGATCATAGGTTAGTAATATAATGTTTCTAGATGGCATGATTGTTTCAATTCTTAAACCAACTACACTTGTTCAAGATTCACAACCTTTTCATAGTTATTATTCAACACTATGTATGATGCTGCTCTGTAGCAGGGAAAGCATGAAGCTTTTTCCATGGCCAATGGGAAAGTTCCCCAAATTAAACAGATGCAAAAGGGGCATAGATCACCACTTATCTATACCAAAAAACTGTAAAATGCAGTTCATCGATTAAAGGTTCCAATCCATGTGCTAGAAAAGATAGATATACAAACTTGAGCATCTGCCCCTGAGGAAACAAGTGTATTCAGAACGGTGGAAAATGCAAGGCCAGTTATCTGTTTAGAGTGGCCCTTGAGCTTGATTTTAACCTACAAAAGGGAAACTAAACAGTTAGGTCCCTAGTTCCTTTCTTGAAGATGTACATCAAACCATTAAAATTATATAGAGTACCTCATCCACACGAACATAATATATGTGTATTGAAGAATCATCCATGCCAACAGCAATAATATTATTATCTTGGGGATGAAAGGCAAGATATGTTGCCGCCGGAGGTGGAGTCATGAAAGTCGTCATTATCTGCAATTATTAAACCAAACGTGTTGATTTGAAAAGAAAAAGATTGATCTATCCTATCTTTTTTCAACATGAAGAAAAAGAAAAGCAGAGGGAAATGTTTTTTGTTTCGGGCTTACCTTAAATGTCATTGTATTGAACAAAGAAACTCTACCTCCAGATGCCGACATGATATAGGAATCGTTCTTGGACAGAGCAAAACAAGGAACAACTCCTTCAGATTTAGCATCACTTTCGTCATTAGTTGCTGCCGTTCCAGATGATGGTTGCAACAATTGAGGGGTAACCTTGGTGGTAGCCTGCTCAATATCACATTTATGGCAGATGAAAATCAAAGTTTCTTAAGAGAGGAGAAAGCTTGAGCACGTCAACCATTGTAATGATAGTCAAGAGGACATCCAGCAGAGAGGGGAAACTTGTACCTTGCCATTGAAACTAACATCACTTCGGGGCCACTTCCAGAGTAGATGAATGGCATTTAATGCCAATGCCAAGGTGGCGGTACCTGAATTTGTGTAGATCAACCTCACAATCTGCAGTTGGTAGAGCAAAAACCAGCTAGTATTACTTCCCTATGAAACTTTAACCGAGTAGTCTCCTAAGTCTTCAGTGCAGCATTCCGCAATTTAAAGAGAATGTTCCTTCGTCATCATAATAGTATATCAAGGATCATTTATTTATTTATTTATATTGGTAGGAGAGTAGTGAAAGGAAAGTTTTATTTGACTTTTGAATGAAACCATATTGGCATATACCATCAAATCTTTGGCAGAACGATTAAACTTGAGCTGGAGAGGATTTTGTAGAGTAAGAATGAATATAAGAACTACTTGAGCTTAATTTGTAAAAGCCAACATCTCTAAGTGATAAAGCAAAGAGAAACACAAGGTTGTGATGAGCAGAAAAGCAAGTAAAACGATACCTTGTCTGTTTTAACACGAGATGGTAGTGGTAGCCTCAATGAGCGAAGCTGAGCAGGATCACTAATTTCAGTGAGCTTCCAAACCTTCACCGGGTTTACTTGTTGCTGCGGCGATATAGGCTTTGCCACTTCCGGGATCCTAACGTCAGCGTTCTGGAGTTATGACCCTTTATTACTATCATTTCACTTTTAAGAAGACAGCACCATAAAGTAATTCTTCTTGTGATTTCATAAAGCTGACCTTGGTAGCAGCCGCCTCGGGAGTTGTAATCCCGAGCCTGGAGACAACCAGAGAATGGCTTTCACACGTGCGCATGAGACGCAGACCATCAACTGTTGCCAATATCTTAATTCTGTTTTCAGTAGCAGAAACAGCCAGTAATGTCCCCTCCTTGTTGAATCTGATCCTCGGACTTTCCTGTTTTTCATATCAACCAAACCCGTAAATTTCAAACAAAACATATAGACGACAGAGGAATCTTTGTATCACGCCAAATACCAATACCCACTTAACTTACTTGCAAGCCACCCTCGGCGTCAACGGCCATCAAAGGATTAGGATTATCCATATCCCAGAATTTTATGGAATAGTCATCGCCAACAGCCAAAAGCTTGTTCTTGGAGGTATCAAACTGAACCACCCCCATAGAACGTTTATTAAATCCTTGGTAGTTCCTCTTTATAGTACCTTCATTTTCGTTCCATTCCACCATGTGTGACTCCCCCTGTTGGCTAGTCCCGCATGAAAATAGCCTGAAAATGTCAACTTTCATTATGTAATTCAAAGTGCACCCGTTTTCTTTTTTCATTTTTAATTGTAATGCTGCTCTCACCAACCTTTTCCCATCTGCACTGTATGCCATAGTTGTGCATGAGTGGCCTGGAGCATCATAATCGACCCTCGACCCTGCTGTGTCGTACAACCATGCCTTGATCTTTCCATTCACGGAGGTTGAGAAAAGAAACTAAGGGATAAAAAGGCAGCATTAAAACTATAACAGCCAGAAAAGGAAAAAAATATATATATATGAGCAAAAGAAGGACTGCTGATGAGGTCCTCACATGAACATTCTCCCTGGAGTGAGGACAGACGGAAAATACTGGAGCATCATGACTCTCGAATGTATACAGCTTTGCACCAGTAGCTACATCCCATACCTAAACGTAACAAAGGATGTAAGAATTAGTCCCGCTTAAGAAAAAGCAAAACACAATTAGCATTGCAATAATTATCCAACCTTGATGAACTTGTCGTCACCGCAACTAATAGCAGAGAGTTTTTTGCCGGGATTGCAGAACGCCAAGTCATTCACGCTTCCAGTGTGCGCATCAATCTAGAAATAGAAAAGATAAATTCTTCAGAAACATTTTATCTAAACTTTTGCAAATAGTCTGAGATTATAAAACAAAGCTGACCTCCAGATGCTGTCGAATGTCATTTCCACCATAATGAGTGTACAACTGCACCATGTGTTTAGAGTAAGCCACTCCTGTTCAACGAGAGTATCATTTAAAATTTGTTTTAGTACAGTTATTAAACACAGCACAACCCTGACTTCCTTACCAAATAAAGAACCATCGGAACTCCATAACACTCGTTTAACTGAGACACATGGATCTTTAATTATGGATGCCTGAATTTCATAGAATCAATGTGAACTCAAATTATTCTACTGGTAGTGCTTATTTTTACTTTAAAATAGTACCAGTTCAGAAGTACCTTACCTTTAATATCATTGAAGATGCTGCAATATCCCATACCTGAAAATTTTTGGAGACCAATTTCTCCCTAGAACTAACTTCCCATAGACTGATTTCCCCAATACCAGTTCCAACTGAGAAGCCACAACAGAAAAATAAATCTAGTTTACAACTTCAACAAAGTAGCCTAAAGTAAAAGCTCAAAAACCCGTAAGTCACTAACTCAGAAGTAAAGTCTGTTGAACTGGATGAAAATCCATGCTAGTGGGAACTGAACCCTGAATCAGGGTTCGCGCCACAGTCCTGGGAAGTTCCTCAGTTAAGTTAAGTGCCAAGCCATGATTTTGAATAGAAGTATTTCCCGGAAGCATTACCTGTGGAAGAATACCCAAAGCCACTAGAGTATGTTAGTTCCTTTTGTTGGTGAACCAACTTATACGATCCTCTGCAGAACTAAACTAACTTACCCTGTCTGAAACACCGGAAATCCTTGGTCTTGACTGATCATAATCTCCTAGATTATTAGGCGTTACAGCTATAACTGACAAACAAGTGATGTTAATAATAATGCTGGACATTGCCCCAAAAATGCATATACTGTAAGTAGTCAACGATGGACATTCATGTACCAGGATTTGGGCTGCCAAAATTCAATCCAACTCCAGAAGCTACAGGATGAGTTATGGTTGAGTGGTGAGACATCCAAGTGGTTAAAGGGGTTTGAACTGGCACTGGTGCTTGTTGGAAGGGCTGCTACAAGAAGTTGACCAAGTAGCATAGGAAAACATTATATAAGGACAGAAGATTGGCATTGAAAATGTTTAAAGTCAGTTACTTGCCCCATTCGCAACCATTGGAAGAAAAACTTCAGATCTTGGTGCTGTAACCATGATCTGATTGTTTGCAGATAGTTGAGCATATGCGTCAGTAGAACTTCTACAGTTGTGGTCCACAAAGAGAGTTCTTATGTCTGGATGTTGCCTTGGATTCCCACAAAGAGAATGCTGCCAATTCAAGCTTTGAGAACACAAAAACAGATAAAAGTCATTCTGCTTAAACCAACAAAGTTGTTAAAGGTACAAATGCAATAATATTAGACTGAATTTAAGATGATCGCAACATGTTCCAAGTCTAGATTCCAAAAGCACCCACAATGCACAGCAACTATATGTAACAGAAGGTAATACTTGTGAACTCTGGTTTTGAAGTCGATTTACCTCTGATTGATGAGCATTCTTAACCTTGAACTTTTTAAGTTAGGAAGCTGCAATTTGTCACGAAAAAGGGGATTTGCTTCGATTAGCTTCTTAAGTTCGATGAACATGATTGTTCTTGCTGTTTTTGTATCTCTGTAAGTTGAGAGTTGATCATTTTCCCTGCAGAATGATCCAACTACATAAGAATTTCCACTTCAAAGGTGAAACCTTGCAAATCATATGCAAGACCCCATAGCTGACAGACCTGAAATTGTTCAAGGTGAGGAGTTGCGTAATTTCTTTGAACAAGTCTTCATTGAATGACGCAAAAACTTTAAGATCATTCACAAGGATATTAACGGCCTTGGGACGGTCAAGTCTGGTCATTAAGTGATCCGGAATAGACCCCAATATGAAAAAGTAATCACCAGAAGGATCAACAACAAAGGAAACACATGATCCTAGAACATCAAGGGTATCGACTGTTTATAATTCACAAGCTTACTTATCTAATGCCTCCAGGTATTTTTGCTTGCGGATTTCAAAGAAGATCTTCATGGAATAGCGGTTGTCATCCAGTCTGGTAAACCCAGAGAGATACTTCTCAAGATCATCCCAGTTTCCACTGATCGCAAGCTCCTCAAAATACTTCAAGTTAAAGTACAATCCTGACTCTTGCTCTAGCCTATTAAGGAATGAAGCAAACGCCGTAACGTGTCAAACCAAGAGCATATAACCTTTATAAATGAGAAAAACATAAAACCAGTTACACAGTGATTCATAGATACAGAAGGTTAAAAGTTTTTCCCTATACCAAGTTCGAATCTTGGTTGTGCGTCAAATGCCGGTATAGCTGCTTTCTAATTTTCGATGTAAAAACGAAAAAAGAAAGAAGATAATAGAGAATTTACTTATGAACAGTTTCGCTGAACTTCTCTTCGTCAAGAAATTGTAAAATCAGGAAGATAAGATCCCTACTGAGTGACGACGTCATTTTTGCTGCCACTCCTCCTTCTGCACGAGCTTCAAAAATTAATGAAAAGAACACCAACTGCCCTTAAGATATTCAATTTCCGTATTCGTAGAATCTAGGGGAGAAAAAAAGAAGACCGAAACAAACAAAAGAAAGAAACAGAGAGACATAAATACTTCACAATCCAAGTGGTGTCTCTGTTGCCGAGTGAATTCTGCTGTTTTCTTTGAAATACTCGGCAATAAATGAGACAGGATTTTCATCAAGATAAGAAAACAAACAAACAGAATTGGAAATGCGATTCCAACTAGAGAAGTTACATCGGATTTGAGGTCAAGAGACTTAAACAGCCTTGGAATTAACAATCATGTTACACCTTAATCCAGAACAGGGAAATGAACTTAAAAATTTAGGGTTTCTCTACTGAGAAACAGTAAAGTAACTTTAACCCCAATTAAGATCGAAGATGCTCAAAAGTAGACATCAGACTCCAAAAAAGACGACGCAGAGCTCACCTGTTAAACAGAGTAACAGTCACTTTGAACTCTGTTCGCTCTCTATCTCTCGCTTCTTTACACCTCGACCCACCCACACTCTCTCTTTCTCTCTCTCAATCAAAGAGTGCTCTTTCCGAGAAGATGCTTCTTCTAGTTCTAAGAGTTGTGAGGGTTCAAAAGTGAAGTGAAGTTTATATAATGGAGGCGACGCTTTCGAGGTATAAGCTCCATGGCTTATCACGATAAGTACGATGGTTTATAAAAGCCACTGCATGAGGGTTACAAATGCTCAGGGGTGGGGTCCACCGGAGAAACCTTAGCCGACAAGGTGCTTCCACTTTGTTAAAAGTAGACAGTGATAGTTGAGGGGTTATGTTAACGCTCTATTTAAGCAAGTGGCAACACGCTCTCCTATTTAATTAGGATTTTATTACAATTTTTAATTCAGGCCCTTGGTTAATACTTTCCCAGTCAAATATTGCATTTTAGAACTTCAAGAAAGTTTAAATGCATGCAAATCTATGAATTTATTACACAGTTTTGTTTGGCAAGGATTTGAAGACAACATAGGAGATACCCATACCAATTACTTCAAAATTTTCTGGTAAAGATGTTCCAATTAATGAAGAACTTAGACATTCATGTTAAGGACAATCCAAGTCATATTTTAAAGATACGCCTTTCATTTTGTATAACGAGATTTTCTGTTTCCGTTAAAATGTTTTAATTTTGTGTCATTTAATTTAGTCTATATATTTATTTGGGTCTTATATAAATGTGTAGATAAAATTTAATAAAATATAATAAAAATGGTTAGGATATATTCCCATTTTCCCTATATTATCATATGCAAAGAAGATTTTATATTAATTGGACTGGTTTATCAAATTTGTACGTAAAGCGCGTGAGCATGATGGTCTCTTACGCGTAGCGAGAAAGAGGGCGGAGCTTTGTCAGTGCATGCATGACTGGGTTGTTACAGTAAGGCTAAATTTAAAAGGGTAATGTTGGTGTAGACTCGCGACAAACCACTTACCCCATTCGTGGACTTTATGTCTAACCCAATTGATTGATTTAACGGCAAAATCAAGTCCTTTTTAGGAGCTTTCTCATTTCCATAAATCAATTTTAAGTAGTCAATCAACTCAACCTTCGACATGTTCCTTGTCAAGAATGAGATGCGGGAGATTTTACGATAATCAACATTAAACAAAATTTAAAAACCTTGAGTAAGTTGGTTAATTTACTGAAATTTTTCATCTTAATTTACAAAAGTTGTTGAAATTGAGCTATCTGTGTTATTTTTATTGTACAAATTTCTTAACAGATGAGACAAAATTAAATATTTGTGACACTAATATATGCAGGTGTAAGACACTTAACAATTATTTATATATATCATAAATCTAATAATTACTCTCACAAATTCATAAAGTGTCATTTTGTTCATTAAACGTTAGTTCACTTAATTAGATAATTTATTAGACTACTTTATTATTTTTATATCGTATCAAATTTTAATTTTCTCATTTTAATTAGATAAATTATATTTTAAATCTCATTTTCTTAAAATTTTGTAATACTATCAAAACTATAAAAAAAGCATCAACTAAATATTTAAATTTCTAATTTGTTAGAAAAATATTTCATAAATAACTCTTTCATTAATAGTGATGACGAAGACTGCCACGTAAGTTGATCACTTTACAAATCCATATGCATGTAGTATTTAAAATAATTAAAAGTTAAAAATAAAGAGAATCAACAATGGCTTACCAACACTATTGAATTTCAACATTATTGTTTCCAAGCACTCTTTAGCCTACTTACTTGAAAATAGCTTTGTTTTTGAAGTCAAGTGTTCGCCACTAACCAAAGTTGAACCATTGCTATCTTCTCTCTTAAATTGTCTAATTTTGGAGGAACATATATATTATCATATGATCAAACATGTTTGTCATTCACAACATTGTGCATCTTAGGCAATATTTTCACAAATCAATTTGATACCTAGTTTGAAGGCCAAAGGACAAGCTTTATAGTGTAAAGTAGGTTAAATTTGTTCGAGTGTTGTTAGGTGAAGAAATGGCAAGTGAAAGATTTGGTGTTTGCTATAGCAAAAAAGCAAAGAATGAGCTTAACTTGAGTTTTTGAGAAATAATGAAGTTGGGTTACGTTACTCATGTTATGAAAGCAAAGTGGCAGCGGGGTTTTGAGTTTTATAAGCAACAATGGAGATAAGGGTTGGTGAGTAATAGGGTTTAAAATAACGGTTTAGGAGTATTGATGTCATGTCATGATGGTCGACAAAATTACTGCAATAGAGATAAGATGGTATTGATAGAGGAGATGAAAAAAGGGGGGTAATTTTGTTTTCTTAATTTTTGAAGCAGTTGGAAATGGGCATCGATAAACCTAGTTTTGGTGGTTGTGGTGCCAAAAGGGGTTTAAAGATGATATTTGGATTATTTCACTAAAAAAGCAAAATGAGTCCCTTACCATTCTTAATTTCTATATTTTTAATTTTTAATTATTTTAAATGTTACGTGTATATTGATGAGTAAAATAACTAATGTAAGTAGTAGTCCACGTCGACAGTATTATTGAGGAGTTAACAATGGTTTTTTTATGCAACAAATTAAAAGTTTTTATTGATTTTTAGTAGTTCTGATTGATATTACAAAATTAGACAAAATTAGAGATTCAAAATATAATTTACCTATATTAATTATGAGAAGGGTAAATTATTGAACAAAGAGGTTTTAGCAACGAATTCACCTTGTTAATTTTTAGAAGCCAAATTTTAGGGGGTATGAAAGGAATGTTTAAAGGAATTACTCTAACCTACAAAAACTAAAAATCAAGGATCTACAATTACTCAATAACATTTATAGCTAATTGCATTAAATGCCTAATCACATTGAAAACTCAAGACTTTTTTCTAACACTCCCCTCAAGCTAGTGAATAGATCATTCATTTCTAGCTTGCCAATTAAAAATTAAAATAATGGTTTAGATAAAGCTTTGGTAAGAATATTTGCTTCTTGATGCTTTATTCGAAAGCATGAGATATGTAGTGCTCCTAAATCATTTCATCTTTAATAAAGCTCTTTTAAATTCTCACAAGTTTCATCGAACCATGTTGGAATGGACATAAACTATGCTTGTTGCTTATTTACCGTCACTGTACAACTTCATAGGACCTTATTTAAGGAATTTTATGTCTATTAAAAGTTTCTCAATCCAAATTAGTTCACACACTCCTTATTCAATTGCTTGGTACTCTAGTACTCCCTTCCACAACTGACTATTTTTTGCTTCTCCATATATAAGGTTTCCTACATTATCGTGCAATAGCATGCTATGGATTTACTGTCTTTTGAACTATCCTAGTTAGCATCTACAAATCCTTCAATGTCTCTTGTGTTGCCTTTCTTAAACAAATTCCTATGCCTGTAGTTCCCTTAAAATGCTTTAGTATTCTCTTGGCTACCTATATATTCCTTTCAATAAGGCAATGCATAAACTAATCCATTACACTTATGTTATAGGTAATATCAAGTCTATGGAGTGTAAGCTATATTAATTTTCTCACTAATCTATGGTATTGACCTCAGTCTACTAGAAGGTTATCATTAGTAACTTTTTACTTCCAATTCTTTTCTAGAGGAGTGATAGCATGTTTGCATTCAATTTCCCAATTTCCCATATTAGGTTAAGGATATATTTTCCTTGAGTAACATATATTTCTTATTTATTTTAAGCTACTTTTATACCAAAAAAGTACCTCAGAGTTTCAAGGTATTTAATTTGAAATTCATTCTTTAAATGAGTCTTTAATTTTTTAATATCTTTATAATCAGCGCTAGTAATTACCATCTACATACACTATAAGAATGGACTTTTTTTCTTCTTCCTTTATAAATATGCTGCAGTTAACTTGTCCTCGTGTATACCTAAATGACTTCATCACTAAACTAAATCTAATGAACCAAGCCCTAAGTGACTATTTTAATCCATAGAGGGACTTTTAAATTGACACACCTTAGTATTTCCACCATTAAATCTTGGAGGCATCCTTATGAATACTTAATCTTCCAATTTCTCATTTAGGAAACCATTTTGATGTTCATTTGGTAGAGTTCCCATTCAATATTTGTAAAAAGAGAAAATAAAACTTTGATTAAGTTCATTTTTGCTATAGATGTAAATGTCTCTTTATAACCAATGTCATGTGTTTGAGTGTATCTTTGAGCCACCAATCTCACCTTGTATCTTTCTACCTCTCCATATGGTTTGAATTTTACATTAAATATTGTTATGTACTAATTACACTATATTTTTAGTAAGATTTTCACATAAATTAGTTTGTGTTTTTAGGATTTTTACATGACTTGGTACTTAATTTAACGTATAATTTTTTATATACCTTATTTTTGTTCTCTAATGAAGAATGAGTGAATTTGCACAATTTAGAGTGAGAGAAGTTTAAGATTAATTATGGTGTAATACAATTTAAAAATGGCCCTATGTTCAGTAATTCAGCACCTATCTTGTACCATATGTCACTAATGTAACTTAATAGTACATTATATTTCTTTGATAGCTTGGCACATAAAGGAAAACAATGCAAACATGTCCTTGTGTAAGTCTTGTATTACAAAAGTGTATATTTTGCTTCTTCAACTATTTGGACATATAAAGAACATGGCCTAGACATGGTCAAATGTTACCTAAAATGTCATATACATGGTATCATGTCCATAATTATATTCTAAATAATGAGTCTCAAACATGAAATAAAAAATCCAACAAGGGATCAACATGGTATCATGTTGTTGATCTAAATTAGCATTAAAATTTACCTAAGTTAATGTTTTTGGTGTCACTAAAGCAACCCAAGACCAGCAAAGGCTCATGGTTATCCCATACTTGATCAAAATCCTAGGATTTTACAAAATAAAAGGAGGAAAGTATAAGAGCGAAAAGGGGAGAAATTTGAAAGGACCAGAAATTAGTCACAAGGAAAGGAGCAGAGGAGATTTAAGAGCACATTAAGGAGGAAACATTCTTAAAGAAAAGTAAGATTCTATTACGATCAATCAAGAACTTCAACATTTAAGATCCATGAGAGTTCACACCTTTATCTTATTTTTATTTTTTTGGTTTATTTTATTTGATTATGAATAAAATTGGGATATAGATTTAGATAGGATGGACTCTAGAATTATATTTTAAATTGATTACTTCGATTTTAATTAAAGATTATAGTTTCTTAAGAATTTTTCATGTTTACAATATGTTAAATTAAAGTATGATAACTTTTAACTTAATGTCATATTTTGTACATTGAGATTGAAAGATGATATAGATGAATAGATAATGGGGGTTATATGGGTCACTAAAGATAGAACTACATGATCTTTCTAAGTTAATGAGAAACCTGTTATAGAAATTCATAAAGCGAGTTAATGCATTTTTTAACTGTATGAGCAACCAAAATTTTATGGGAATTGTTCTAATAACATCCTTTTTAATGATACATATAATCCAAGGTAGAGAGACTATCCTAATTTTACATAGAATAATAAATCTCCATCCAAATTTTATCAAAATCAATAGTAAGAAGGAAAGCCAATTCTCTAAGAGAACATGATGAAAATCATAACTATAATTAAGGTTTGTTTCTAAAGGACTAAAACCTCCACTCACAACCTAGAGATTCAAATTGGATAGCTCATTAAGCTTGTCTTTGAAGAAAAACAAGGTGATTTGCGTAACAATACCAAACCAAACCTAAGGGAGCAAGTGGATGCGATAACTTTGAGGAGTGTAAAGATCTTAAGGGTTGAAGAGAATGAGGAAGAAGAGAAGCAGAAGGCTACTGTTCAAGAAGAGAAGGAGATTGTGAAGAGAAAAAGGAGGAGCCAAAGAAGGATGATGTTGAGGAATCATCGCAATCACCTTAAGTAAGAAGGACTCCTTCATTATATAGAACAAAACTCCTTACCAAATTAAAGATCTGTAGGTTTTACTATTATTTGTTATATTTGTAGTTTGTTAATAAAAAAGACATTACTGGATCTACTTAACATTATTAATTTGATGCCATATATCTTTACTATACTATAATATGTGGCATATCTGGAGGCAAAAGAGCGCTTATTTAGAAAGATGAGTGGAAGTAAGCTAATAATTATAGATTTAAGAAGAGTTTAGTACTTATAGAGAAGTCTAGCTAAACGAATCATAAAGAACCGTTAGTTGGGAGGTAACCTAATATTTTAGGTATATTTGTTTTTATTTAGTAGTTAATAGAATTTTCAATAGTAGTTTGGTTTGTTTTAGTAGTCTTAGACTTATGGTGTTGATCTTGCAACTTAAGATAAGACTTGATGGAGTTTTGTCAGCTATATAGGAAACATTACCCCGAAGTACTAAATAGAGATTAAATTTCACTAGCATTGGATACATATGAATGTCATTGGATAAGACTAGTGATCTTTTGTTTCTAAGAAAGCACCAGTTACCTCACCTCCTTTCTATTGTTTTCCATTATTCTTGTATTTTTTATACATTAAGGACAATGGACAACTTACGTGAGGGGGAGGAACTTAATGGTTATGCTATCAACCTTGTTATGATTAGCTTAATAAGGAACAATTTTGGGAAAATTATTAATTTTGAGATAATGTTGTTTAAGATGATTCATTATAAGTTTCGTTGTTATTATGATTTGAATTATTTAGAAAGATAGTTATGAACTTCAATAATTAATTTAATTTCAATTTGGTTTATTAATTTATAAGAATGGATACTTTATTTGAACTATGATAATTTTTGTAAAATTTGTACATATATTGAGTTTTAATATCACACTTAAAAAATTGTGAATAAGTGACCATGGAATAAATTCACTTCGTTGACTTCAAACCAAGTAAAAAGATTGAAGTTCAAGAGTAGTGCCAGTAACTATTTGAAATGGTGACCTAATTAAGTAACCAAGAATATTTATGACAAAGTGTTTAATCTAACTTTAAAAGGTTAGGTGATTTTTCAAATATGCTTATAAATGTGTATTATTTTAATATTAACCTTTTTTTCTAAATAAAGGGTATGAAAATATTTAAAAGTTGAAGCATCTTTCTTATGTATGTTCATTCTCTGTGTACAACTGGATGAATAATAAAGAGTCTTGATCGATGTGATTGATTTATTAAGTGTTTTCTTATAGTGACTTCCTTTTTAAGTTAAAAGAAATGAAATTGATTTGCTTAAAGACAAATAAATACTTAAGTGTGGAAGATTAATTATACTATACTTTCAATATGATTTTAAGAACATTGAGCTTGTGGTTTGAGGATTTTGTTATGACTTGATACTTAATTCAGCTTATATTTTATCTACAAGCCTTATTTTAGTTATCTAATGAAGAATGAGTGAATATGGGAAATTTCGAGCCGAGTTAAAGAATTTTGGAGTAATTTTAGAGGAAGACGATTCAAACACGACCCTATATTCAGTAACACAATACTTAACCCAGTATTATATTCCCTTTATATATCTTAATGGTATATTATACTTCTTCCATAACTTGGCACATGGTGCAAACATGTCCTCGTGTAGCCTTGTGTTATAAAAGGGTGTATTATGCTTCTTTGACTACTTAGATATATGAAGAGCACAGTCTAGGCATGGTCAAGTGTTACCTAATGCAACATACATATGGTACCATATCTAGTCCTATATTCTAAATGAAAAGTCTTGAATGTGGGCAAAAAGAAGGAAACCTAACATGAGGTCAATCTTATACTGTAGTGTTAACCTATGTTAGCATTAAAGTTTATGTAAATTAGGGCTTTTGGCGATGCTTAAGCAATATGGTTAACATGAAAACCCTTTATCTTGTTTTCTTTATTGCTATTTTTAGTTTAATTTATTTGAGTATAAGCAAAATTAAGATAAAAATTTAAATGAGATGAACCCTAGAATTATGTTTTGAATTGATTATTTCGATTTTAATGAAAGATTCTAGTTTCTTAAAATCTATTCGTGTTTATATTAGGTTGAATTGAAATATGGCAATGTTTTAATCCAATGTCAGATTTTGTATGTTAAGATTGAGAGATGATATATATGAATGGATCACAATATAGATAACAAGGGTTATATGGTATGCTAGAGATAGAAATGCATGTTTTTCAGAGTTAGGGTGAGACCTATCATAGGAATTCATAAAGCAAGTTAATGCATTTTTAGGTTGCTTTGATTAGAAAAACATTTTGGTTAATCAACTAAATGATAGGGATTATATTGCTTGACAGAGAATATAGTTATAGTTTAGGAATTTCTATCTATATAAGTAATTAAAGTTAATCATTGAATCAAAATGAATTTAAGAATAGTGAAGTTTCGGTTGGATTCTTCATCTATATCTATTATATTTACTAATTGTTTATTATTATATGCTGCGTTGACTAATTAATTCTTATTTATTATTCTAGTCTTTTTGTTTTCCTTTTTACTTCCACCATTTAGATTAGATAATAGAAAGATAGTTATCACTAGTAGTTACAATCCTCATAGGATTGATACTTGACTCACTAAGCCATACTATAAAAAATGATAGACACACTTGCCCGATTGATTTCTTTATTATTTTTCTTTTTGTGTTCATTTTATTTTATCACATTAAATATCCATCTACACTCCACTACCTTCTTTCTTTATGGAAGATCAACTATTTTTCAAGTATCATTTTTTAAGGCATTCTGTCACGACCCGGAACCACATCTGGCACATGACAACTGTCGCATACCCGAGCTAAGAATACTCAGGGTACCACTTAATCCGACTATGCAAGGCTAACTGGACATCTTTAAAAACATTTTGGCAGCACAACGACTGTAATTTGAAAATCCCAAAATGAAAAACACCTATAAATCAATTTTAAACGCACTTCTATATTCACATTTAAAACTTTACCGCAACTTCAGGACTTTGAAGTCCACTCAAGAGCAATCTCAATAATAGTACAAAATGTTAATACATAAAGTCATTTACAAACCACAAGACAAACAAGAGTTAATTTACAAAATTATTAAGCATATCAACATAATCATGAGCCACTATATAACAAAAGTATAAAACAAAGACTACCCATGTGCGGTAATGCCCCAAAAATGTCAAAAGACCACACAATCTACTCAGAGCCTTAACCTCACTAAATTAACCTGCATGGTTAGGAAGCAGAAGGGGTGAATATACTATGTACTCAGTGAGCAGAAGAAACATATATCATAAATAGAACCTAGTACCCACCAAAATGGTCTAAATAACCTAAGGATAGTTTTATACATCTAACATGTAAATAACCACCTATGAAGTGAATATGAATGACATAAAAACACATAGATCTATTCTATGGCTCATGCCATACTGGTTAGGAACCACATAGGCCTAGCTATTAATCACTCATTCAGTGAACATAGGTTCCAGTTCTACTACACATGAGCAGAAAAGCATCACATGTAAAAATCAAATCTCTTCAGGAAGCCAAATATCAGAATAAGCCAAAACAATTATGTGTGTCACTACTAGTTGGCCAAACTAGTGTGCACACCCACCGAATCTCGTTGTTGACTCGACTTTCATTTGTGGTGAGTCCAGACTACGGTCGACAATAGCGTCATGACCCTAGGTGATGACCTTGTCGGTGACCAGACCTTTAGGTGTACAATCACCCGCAAGTCCTGTAGAATGGTGTCGTTATAAGGACTCGACTTTTATGTACCAGCATCAAGCGTACGGGGGTCGCTTAATCTGTTATGCCTATTACATGATTGGCCAATCATTTCCTCACTAATCATCAAAAATTATATACAAATATTAAATATAAAAATCAAATAAGGTACCACGCCTTTCTTTATCGGTCCAACCGATAAAATGGAACCTTGCTATAGTTCTAAGCCAAAAGAGAATACATACATGCAACATACATGACTCGATTATGCATATGTAAGTTCCAAAACATTATTTCATGTAATGAAAGTCATCTTTTGCACTCTAAGTGCAAAGTTATTAAAAAATGTAGATTCAGAAAATAAAACATCATCTTTTGCACTTCAATTGTATGTTTCTTGAAAACAATATCATTCCTCAAAATACGAAATAAAAACATCAATTTCACTCTAAATGCAAAGTTATTTAAAATAGTGTCATTTATTAAAAAATAAGTATAATAGCATCTATTTGAGATTCTATTCTACTATGCATTACCTAGGTTTAAAATTCACATACAAGTCATTATGCATGTCTTGGGTTGTCCTAGTCTTATTTGAGAGATATGTTTTCCCTAACTCACCTCAAAAGAAGGTGTACACTCCTTTAACTTCAACAATACTCTGTACGAGCTCCTTGATCCACAGCATTTGAGCCTTTATACATACAAATGTAATATACTTACTACTCAAACATATAACTCATATTTATACAACATCACATAAGTGTATAAAACTCAACCTTTATTATTCACATAAGCTTTCTTTTTCATTTTTCAAGGCATTTAATGCTTTAATCCAATGCTTACACATTTCAAAGCATAATTGAGTACATTTTTATCCAAGTACATTAGGCCAATACTCATCAATCTAAACAACAATTCAAGTTTACTCTAAGTAAACATAAAAGCCTACTTCCAATGCACACCTTCAAAATCCTTAAATCCTAAGCCAAGTTCACTTAGGCATTTTATCGAACATCTAAAGGCATAAACTTGAAATACTTCTTCCAATGAACATCTCCCTAATTTTTCATCATCAATTTATATTATATACACACAATTAACATCATAGAGTTCATTTAAACCATCAATTTCAAAAGATATTCACAATTTCACCAACTTTCACTAAAGAGAGACCATTTCGGTTTGGAGAAACTTCTCCATGACTCATTTCATTCATCTAAACCATGTTTCATGTATATTCAGGTATGGAGAACAACATATCTTAACACCAAACTCAAAATCATAATGTAGAGAGAGATAAGACAAAATTTACCTAAACTTTCATTTTGCGATATCTTCAAATCCTTTTAGAATTTCTCAAATCTAATGATAGATTTGAGTTCCTTGACCCCAAATTATCTTAGAACACCTAGGTTTGGGTTAAAGAATCAAAACAAATGGTTAAAGGTAGGTGATGACCGAAACTTCTCTTCTCCTTCTCTCTTATCCTTTCTTCTCCTTTCTTTTTATTAAAACAAGGTGTTTCTAATGTTTAATGAAGAGGTGCACGGCCACACATGAAGAAAGATTTAAATTTTGAATCTTCTTTGACCAAACATGGTGAATTTATCTTTTTGCCCTTAGCTTTGTGAAATTACCATTACACCCTCCAAACTTTCCTAAATTTGCAATTAAGCCCAAAATTTGAGAATGACCAAAAATTTTATTTTCATTTTAGTACTCAAACTTTTTCCATTATAATTAAACCCCTCAACTTTATAAAATTACATATTAGTCCTTCAAGAATTGAAAAATTACATTTAAGTCCCTTGTGTACATCGACTTTTAAATTAAACTTTCTGAGTGGTAATTTCTATTAATTCGGCTCCTTCAACTTTAATTCACATTTTGAAAACTCTTTGGGCCTTGGCCCAGCCAAGCCCTCACGGTTTTCCTTTTCCCACACATTCACTCGGGAAAACACATCTTGTGAGGGAGAGGTATCTATAGCCTTATAAGGCCTACTTCGTTCCCCTCTCCATTTGATATGAGAATCTAACATTCCACCCCCCTTAGAGGCCCAGCGTCCTCACTGGCCCACAAGCTTGGATTCACCCCCTTGGAGGCCCAGCGTCTTTGCTGGCATACCGATCCGGGTACTGGCTTTGATACCATTTGTAACAATCCTAGACCACTTGCTTACAGATATTGTCCACTTTAGGCCTTGGCCCAGCCAAGCCCTCACGGTTTTGTTCTTCCCGCACACTCGCTCAAAAAAACGCATCTATGAGGGAGAGTTATCCATAACCTTATAAGGCTTACTTCGTTCCCCTCTCCAATCGACATGAAAATCTATCATTCCACCCCCTTGGAGGCCCAGCATCCTTGCTAGCCCACAGGTCTAGATCCACCCCCTTAGAGGCCCAGCGTCCTTGCTGGCCTACAGGCTTGGATCACCCCTTTAGAGGCCCAGCGTCCTTACTGGCATACCGATCTGGGTACTGGCTCTGATACCATTTGTAGCAGCCCAGACTACCCGCTCACAGATATTGTCCTCTTTGGGCTTTGGCCTAGCCAAGCCCTTACGGTTTTGATCTTCCCGAACACTCGCTCAAGAAAACCCGTCTTGTGAGGGAGAGGCATCCATAGCCTTATAAGACCTACTTCGTTTCCCTCTTCAATCGATATAGAAATCTAACATCTCCATAAGGCCTTGAAGATATACTTCTGTTTCCAAACTATTCTCAACCTGAAGAAAAGAATTTTGCAACTTAATGGCTCCAAAAAAGTAGATCAAAAGAATTTATTCTTAGAAAACAAAAACATTATAATTATTCATTGATAAGGCTTTGAAAGTCTGATGCAGAATCTACAGCAAAATGATCCAAATATTTTCTTCCTTTGGGGTATGTACATCATGATTATAGTGTGCTCTCATTTGTGAATCAATCATAACACACTAGAAAGTGATCAATTGTAGCATCAATCTCTTGAAAATTTTGATACCTACGTAAACTGAAAATTAGTATACACATTTACTCCAACGATAAGCCATATGTTTTGACGGTGCTGATGGAGGCTTTATTTCAAGATATCCCATGCCAAATTCTTCATCAGTAACCCATGATGGCTGCAATTACATAAATCTTATTAAGATTGAAGAATTTGTATCGAGCGAAAACTTAACATGTTTCAAACCTATGAAGTTATCAAATGTCCTTTTATTGTATATGGTTAGTTGCTTAGTTCATTTCAACTTTTCTTTTGAAATAATAGAATTGCATATCTCAAATAGGTTTAAGTCAAACCTTAAAGCTCTACTATAAACTATTTTCTTTGTTTTTCTTCAGATTTAGAAAGTAAACAGTAATAACTTTTTTGAAGTTTTTTGGTGTTAACAACAAAAGCTCGACGAGTATGGAAGATATGTATATAATAGAGCAGAATCAACTGTACATGACAATAAATTCCATAGATCCCATCTATTTTCATGAAAAATCACTCATCAGCATAGAAACTTCCAACTAGATGTTGTTTGATTCCAAAAAAGCAGGGAAGGCAAGAAAGAGCATGAATATACTAAAGTAATTAGCTCTTGAGAAATTCCAGATCCTTAGCGGAAGAGTAAAGCAGATCTAAGGAGAGGGTGTTAGAATTAAACTGAAACAATGAGGGAAGAAAATAAATCTTACCTTTGATTCAGGTTTTTTGCACCTTTTAAATCTTTCTCCCTCATTGACTTCAGAAGACAAGCAAGAGAAGCTTCAATGGCCGCAACTGCTGTACTCAAACCTTGCATTTTTAGCTTTCTCTCTTAGTTTGTTTAACTCAAAATCGAAACCCAGATTGCATCGTCTTCTCTAACCAAAGATCTGGCATTTTTAAGGATGAAGGCTAAAATTGATCAGATCTATATTTTGTATAATGACATACCGGTTAGACCGGTGAAGTAAATCACACGTTAGTATAGACTTTACGTACAAGAAACTCGATACACAAGAAGGAGGATTGAATGGTGTATCCTTTTTGTGAATATAAAATCTTGCTAAGAACTTCTCTTTCTTCTTAAAAAGATCTCACAAAGTTTATACAAAAATTATTACTTAATTAAATTACAAATAACTTCTTTATGATTGTTTAACAACAAAATAAACTGAATTCGTCTGAGTGTTTCACTATACTCCAAATGATTATAAGTATTCTTTCTTCCCTTCCAGAGCCTCTTCAGGTCTCTTACAAAGTGTTCTTTCAGCTATCTTAGCCTCTCCAGGCTATTAGCCTTTCCTTTCTCTCACTAGAAAAAGATTGTGAGCTTTTGTTACAGTAGGATTAGCTCTCTTTGTATCGCACTACAAAATTTCTCTTTTCTGAATCGTAAGATTTGTAAGAATTTTCTCTAAGATTGTCTAACTTTTTAACATCTTCGACTATGACTAGTATTTATATCCTTCGTCTCTAACTGCTTCTTGATCTTTGATAACCACTTCTTGATTCTTGATAACAGTCATTTAGTTGAGTTCTGTAACTAACTCTAACCAAATAACTATTTGACGTGTTAGTGTATCTTCATGGTATCGTCTATGTCTTCTTTGCGTCTGTATTGTCTTCGCGTCTGCGTCTGGGTCTATGTTTTTATTTTACGTCTGTGTCTGTATTTTGACTTCGCATCTGCATTTTATGTTTTGACTTCGCGTCTGCGTCTGCGTCTGTGTTGTGTTTGCATCTGTATTTCGGCTTTACGTCTATACTGACTTTGCATCTGTGTTTTGACTTTGCGTCTACGTCTGCGTCTGTGTTTTGATTTTACGCCTGCGTCTGTGTTTTGACTTTGCATCTGCGTCTGTGTTGTGTTTGCGTCTGTATTTCCTTCTGCGTCTATGTTGTGTACTTTGTCTGCACACTTAACACACTTGTCAAAAACGTTCATTTGTTTCTAACATTATTATTATTTGATTGTCAT
>JANZXP010000008.1:17044223-17064365 GCA_027576715.1 Erythroxylum flavicans | reverse complement strand
AACTTTATTTCAGATGATGTTAAGCTTTTGAAAAACAAACTTAATTCTGTTATAGCTTCCTAAACCTTATTCGGTAGTAACTCCCGAAATACAATTGGAATTATCTTTTGCATAAACATATGAAAATCATGACTTTTCATCCCAAATAATTTGTATTTCCTCATGTCCACACACCTTGCCAAGTTTGAAACATATCCATCGGGAAACTTTAGACTTATCAACCATTCACATAAATTTTCCTTTTGTTTTTTTGTCCAAAGTGTAACATGCTTTCAGATATTTACCGGTGCAAAGATCTTCATCTAACTCATTCCCTCTATAAAAAAGTTTCAAATCAACTCGTGATTTTACATTGTCTTTTATCCTCCCTTCAATGTTCACTATGATATTGAACAAATTGTCAAAAATATTTTTCCAATATGCATCACATCTAGATTATGATGTATCAAATTAGTTTTTCAATATGGTAAATCCTAAAAGATGCTATGTTTTCTCCAACCAAAGTTTTTACTAATGCTTATATTAACTTCATCAACTTCAAGTTTTATAACTTTCAACAACCACAATTTATCAATCTCTTGCAATATCTCTTAACCAACTTTGTGAGGGGGAGGAGGTGTTTGTACCATCATATTCTTAATAAACTTTTATTTATTGCGTCTAAATGGATGATCTGAAGGAAGAATTTCCTGTGGTCATCAAACCAAGATGTTTTGGCCCTGTTTGGAAGATAAAACATATCAAAATCATTGTCACAATAAGGACAAGTCAATTTCCCTGTTTTGCTCCATCTAGATAACATAGCATACGTCAGGAAATCACTAATAGCCCACATCAAAGTTGTTATCAATAAAAAATTTTGTTTAAGAGACACATTATATGTCTCCAGACCATATTCCCAAGGATGATACAATTCAGTTACTCATGGTTGTAAGAATACAAAAAAAATTATGCTTTGAATTTGTAGACCTTGGCACAATCACTTTCGAGAACATAACATATATGCCTCATTCATACACATTCATGAAAGCAAATTATAAGGAGTAATTATGATTAATTATAATCAACATTGTTGGTCAGATTGACCAAAAGCTTGGAATCTATTCGTCGACAATCCCAACCTAACATTTCGATTTTTAGCTGCAAACCTATAATAGGTGTTATTAAAATATTTCCATGTGAGTGCATCTGATGAATGGCTCATTATTCCATCTTCCTATTCATGTTCATTATGCCATCTCATACGAGATGCAGTAACATCAGAGGCATATAGTCTTTGAAGTCTCCGAGTAAGCAAGAAATAATACATTCACTTCTAAGATACTAATTTCTATTTCATAGTACGTTTTCTAGGTTTGAACCTAGATTGACCATAAAATTTGCACTCTTGTAATTTCACATCATCTTCCCAAAACAACATAAATCTCAATTTGCAACAATCAATTTTTTCAACTGGCAAACCAAGACCCCTAATAAGTTTCTTCATATTATAAAAATTATCAACTATTGTATGATCAGGAGGCAACAATTCATTATACCAAGCAAGAATTTTATCAAATTTTTTATTAGAAATATGCCCTTTAGACTTTATGTTCAATATTCGAGCAATTAAAGATAATTGAGTCATGATCTCACAATTTGGCCATAATTCTTGGTCAGTTGATTATATTGAGTCAAAAAACTTTTTTGCATTTGTGTTTAATTCTTCTTCAAGATTTTCTGTATTTTCCTAAAAGATATAACCGACTACATCATAAACCATTTTGATGTAAAGATTTTTAGTATTACTTATTCTAAATCCAGTCCCCCCTTTAAACTCATTCACATTTATTGATGAGTTTAATTCATTACCCCTTGAGGTGATACAAATTAATGGCTCCCCATGTCGTGTCCACTTAAAATAATTTGGAACAAACCATTTTCTTAACAAATGGAGATTCACTTCACTAATAGGAAGAAAACGATTATGTTTGCAATTTTTACATGGACATCTGATCTTTGGGCCATCCATATATGTAAGTTGAGAACATGCATAGTGAATAAAAGCTTCAACTCCCTCAGCAAACTCATGATTAATGAAACCATCAGATGTTAATCATCTATACATCCAAGATCTATCACTTACTCATTTATGCACAACTGTTATTTAAAAAAGTGATATCATAGTTAGTATCCTTCATTTCCCCTAAGTTTACAGAACATTTAATCTTTACTTTATAGAACATCCCCTAAGTTTTTACAGATCTCTAGCCATTTCCCTTCTAAATTGAAACCAACCTATCCCATCATATCAATTCATAATTAGAAAACTTAATCACAACCAATTCCAACTTAGTGATTGAACAATCACCACATTCTAACTCATAATAACCTTACAAATGAACTATAATTCATACATCTAGCTATCAATTATTCTAAAAATATTCTAAATATGAACAGAAGTTGGACGACTTAATTGATAGACAACATATGTGAGTATATATCAGTCAAATAAAACAATATGTCAACCAATGTCCTGTAAGAAGTGACATTAAAAGTAAAAAAAAGTGCATACATGTATTAAATCCAACACTACATCGAGCAATCACATTGAAGTTCAAGTATTCATGTTTGAATTAATCACCTACAAGTTGATTTCTAAAGTTTGATTTTAAACCTAACAATAAATGGTACATGACATTGTTTACACCTGTTAATCGAGAAAGCAAGTTCTCTCTATGACTCTTAGGCTCGTGGAATTTTTCACCGACAAGCCTCATAGGAACTGTATCACGGATTTGTAGCTATATATCGTCCTAGGGGTTTATTATGTAAAGATTTGTCATATCTATTAAACTTATGAATTTCTTATGTTAATATTAAGTTTGAATTAATCATAATGAAGTTGAAGTGTTCATGTTTGAATTAATCACCTACAAGTTCATTTTCAAAGTTTGAATTTAAACAAGCACTATGGTATATGGCATTGTTAGATCATATGAATCGAGAAAGCAAGTTCTCGCTGTGACTCCTAGGCTCGTGAAAATTTTCACTGATAAGCCTCATGGGAGCTTCATCACAGGTTTCCAGCCTATATACCATCCTAGGGGTTTATTATGCATTGGATCATCCATAAGATCTCAAATTCATTCCACATACAGTAAATACTTATGTAATTTATACATCTACTTATCAATGATTCAAACAAAACCCAAACATAAATACTTAGACTATTAGAAAAGAATATAAAAACTAATCAATGATTATAAGAATATTCTAAATAACAACACAAAATCAAAACCTCCTTTGCATTCACATAAAACCCAAACACAAATACTTGTACTATTAAAGCAAGACATATGGTAGACATTAGTTGGAGGACTTACCTGGATGGACAGACAACCACAAACTACAAAGAAGATGGATGAGTGACGCTCTTTAACACAAAATAGGGCCTGTGAAAAAGATATTTTTGTATTTAATATGATACACTTGTTTAATAGTTTTGTATTTATATATGTTGCATACAATGCCAATTTTCACTATAAGCATTAACACTTGAAACTCTTATGATTCCATACAAAAAATACTATGATTTTATACAATAAATATCATCACTCTTTACAAATAATACTACTTGCATTCACTATAAGTTTGTTGTTTTGTATTTTGATGACATTTTGGTGTACAGTAGGGATTTTGATGAACGTATGTGTCATTTATAACACACAAACTCAAATAACTCACAAACTTAAACACACAATACTCAAACTGATGTTCATATATAAGCATTTAAATGAAGACTTGAACTAATCACAATGGGACTAAGTTTAGCTAAACCAAGACCCACATATGAGTTTTTGATTTGAAAAGCATTGATCCTAAAATTTTAATCCAAAATGAAAAAAAAAACATAAATCAAAGCTAATAGTTATAGATCCTAAAAATATAAAAAAGTCTTAAAGTTCATTTAAACTTCCTTGTGAATTTGAACTTGATTTAACTTGGGTTAAGTTTTAAAGACAATAAAAGAATAATATTAGGCCTGACCCACCCTTATCTTAGAAACCTAATTAAAGAAAAATATTTTATTAGGCTTTATTAAAATTCTGAAAATCTAAGAACCAAACTAAAATAATAAAATAAATTAAAAGGCAATTGGTCTATCTTTCCAAATCTTATCATAGTTCCTAATACCAAACCTTAAAAAATTTGTAATATGCCATACTCAAACCAAATATGATCAAATTTAACGTAAATATCATAATGAAATATGCATATGAGTAAGACCTAATATAAAATATAATAACAATATAAAAATTACCTAAAGAACAGTGAATAAAAACGTGAACATAAATAATATGAAAAACCTACAATATTAATCTCTAAAGATTTACATTTTTTATCATTATGAAAGACCAAAAATAAGGAACTAACGGATGACACATAAAAATCAAATATCAAAAACTAAATACTTGATAACATGATGCACTAAAAATAAATAAAAATAAAGCTTAAAAGATCAATACGAGGAAACATAAAGGAATAAAGTGTATTTTGAACCTTGAATCATTCAAAAAATTCACAATTTAAAAATATTATGAAATATTAACAAAGACATAAATACTAGTAAACTAAATATGCATTATAATATAAAAAGGAAATTATTATCACTAATAGAAAGAGGAGAAGCTAACAATCTTACTTGCCAAAGAAAATTGATGTTCTTAATCTTAGGAAGCTTATTTCTTCAACTTAAAATTTTCCTACAAAATCATATTCAATTATGAAAAACCAAGAACATGAATTTAAAGTAACAAAGTAACTTTTAGAGGAAAGAATAATAGTAACTCTAACCTTTTAGTTAGACAAATGAAATGATACATTCTTAAATAAGGTGACTTTTCTAGGTTAGAAACTAAATGTAAGTCTTTAAGTTTAAATGAGGATTTTCTAGAAGTTAACATGATATTTTTCCTAGTATTGATGGATTCTTATGAATTTTTATTGACTGTAAACAAATGGATTCAAATTTTGTATTTTTAGGTTTATATGTGATACATTTTTTCTTTCTTTTATGCTTAATATGCGAAATTTTAATGCATCGTCAAAATAAGGAAAAGAAAATAAGTGAGAGATCATAATTATAAAAAATGAAATAGTCTTAATAAATAACGGTAAATGAATAAAATAAAAGCCCAATTCATCTAGGTGAAATTCAATCTCAAGCCTAGATTTAATTTCAAATTATCCAAGTTAAATATTCAACCAAATTCAAAATACAAAATCATTAAAACCCCTAGGTACCAAATCGCTAAACCTTAAGGATTCTCCATTTTAAAATCGAAATCTAAAATTTGTTCAATCTTTAAAATCCAATTATGCAAATAAAATATATGTGAAAACTCTTTGGCCTTTATGAAATCCCATTATTATCAAGCCATTTTCATATGGTGCAAAACAAATTCCTAACACCTTCGATGCAAGTGAAAATGATGAACAATGAACTAGCCATCTTTATATCACATCTCTAAGCTCGCTTAAACACATGACTAAATACTAAAGGAAAATTTAGATTCGAAAGCATGCCTAAACAAGAAACATGAAGCAATACTAATAGTTGAAAGATTTGACCAATACAATCCAAAATAACAAGTAGAGTGACCAAAACTCAAACGAAATAGATTTTGGAGACAACATATAACAAATAACAAAGCATAAGCAATATTATAGATCCTTCATAAATGCTTCAATTCATAATAAAGAATGAACTCCTGTTTCCCTAATTAGAAGGTACACATTAGTCAAAGAAAAATCTCAAAAGTTTGAACGATTTAGTAGTTAGAATATCTAAAATAAAATGGCTAAATGGAATGTGACTCATACCACTTAAATTTAACAATTAAAACACCGTATATTCTTCTTGTACTATCATTCATCACATCATATATTGTCATTGATCACACAATAATGGTAAAATGCAGACAAGTATAATTTATTGGCATAACATAAAAAATGCATGAACAACATTTCACAAAATGGGTATAAAACTCGTCCACACATATATAAGAAGCAAAAAACATAAGGGACGACAAAACTCACCTTAAACAGAGACAAGGACGGCGACAGGGAGGAGAAAATGAAAAAAAGCAAATGATGATGGAGGAGGGGGTTGGACTTCAGTAGCTTTTAGGTTAAACGAAAATGACGTCGTTTGGTGTTAAACCAAATGCGTCATTTTCGTTTTATTAAAAACGTTGAAGTTGAAGCAAACGACAACATTTAACTTTCAATTTTACCAACAGATTAACGATTCCATTGATACACCCCAACACTTATTTATGCCGCTAAGCATTCCCATCTATTTTACCGATGGACATCACCCTTCAGTCACCATATTCTGTCGGAAAAATTGCCAATATAATTTCCCTCCACTTTTACCGACGGATATTTTGTTTATCGCAAAATGCAATTTTCCCGACAATATTACTGACGGAAATTGATTTTCCGTTGGTAATTTACTATAGTATTTTTTCCGTCAGTAATTTTCCATCGCTAATTTGTAATTTTCTTGTAGTGTTTAAATGAGTTGATAGCTTAACAAAGTCTTGATCTGCAACTAATGGATTTGGTTATCTATACGGATCATCAAATTGCGACATTTATATGGAAATCGTTGAAGGATTTAAACTACTTGAAATAAATCAATCCAACTCCCATCACCTATACTTTATAAGTTACAAAGGGATTAAAGCAATCTGTTTACAAAGGGATTGAAGCAATCTGTACGAATGAGGTACAATCGACTTTGTAAATATTTACTGACAAAAGGATATACTGATGATTTCATATGTCCATACATTTTCATGAGAATTTCAATGACAGATTTGTCATTATTGTTGTATATATAGACGATATGAATCATATTGGAACCCTTAAGAGGTTCGTGAGGATGCCATATACATTTAAAGGAAAATTTTGAAATGAAAGATTTACACAGGAAAATTTTCTCTCTTAGTTTAAATAGGAATTTTGGTCCATCAGTCAAACTATTGTGAAAAGGTCAAAGTGTTCTTGCTACGAAAAAATTTTAGTTACTCTAAATTAAAGATTCAGTCGAAGTGATATCAAGTTTGCATTGCTTAAAGTAAAAGGGGATTTAGCTACAGTGATAGAACTAAGCTTATCATATATTGCTAAAGTTTTACACCCATGAACTTCAGAAGAATGACGAGATTTAAGTGCAATAAATTTACCCTAGTGAGAATGTAACTAGCTTGTTGAAATCAAGAAGTTGGCATAACAACACAAGAATTTAAGTTGACAGGGAAATTCATCACGACGGATAGTATTGTACTCTTTGTTCCTTCGCTATGATCTTTGTCACATTTAATTTTATTGTTTTGCTGAAGCGTCAGCCGTGGCACTTCGTTAATCGTTGGCTGTAACGACATTCCATTCTCTACCTAAAATTTGGTCACATTCCATAGCAAGGTCCACAAGTGTTGATTCCCAGCAGCCGGCATCAGCATACCACAAATCGCAAGGAACTTTTTGAGATTAATCATCATAGGTTTGTTATCTGGTGTACGTATCATTAGCCGTGCACTTTTGGTTTTATCATAGGTTTGGGCGTAGATAAAGTGTGCATTATTAGTGTTATTTGCAGCCGATAGTCACCTACAATAGAGGTGATTTGGTAGGTTCAAATGGAAAGAAAAGATCTCAATGTTTAAACATTTCACAACTAAAGCAAAAGCTTCAAGCACCCGATTCCAAGCTTTTGCAGAAACAGAACTTACACATCCGCCTTTGCTGCCGCAGATGCGTAACTTACACTGCTATCTCTCATAGTTTTGCATTGGCTTGACTGATCATAACGGAGGAATTTGATTTTTATTTTTGTGGAGCAATTCTTCAACATCTGAAAATAAAACGCATATAATTAAGTCAACAAACAAATGTAAAGGACCCGTTGATATGAAGAAACAGATGCTCGCATACGAAAACCTAGGATCAAAAATTCAACACATTTGCTAATATAAGTAAAACTAGTTACTCTCTTGTAAGGTAACTCAAGGACAAAATTGTCCATCTCTTGCAAACATCACCGTTCACGAGTATTACTTGAATGCGACAGCCATTATCAAAACATGAACGAGCAAGAAATTGCAGGATCTCATATGAGCATGGCAGTTTCGGCCTTTAGCATATGTCTCAATGGATCCTTGGGACGGCATCTAATGCCAAATCCACAAAAAATAAAAATGGCCAACATTTCCCCTTATTGGTTTACATAAACCTGGTGAAAGTACAGCACCTAATCAGCATCAACTACGTTCAACGCACCAAAGTTTATTACACTAATAGATGAACTGATGAAGAACTTTTAGGTGTCTGACTTGGAAGAGAGTTGTTCTTTATGTGACTGAAACTGCCTTCCCCTCTAATTTGGTAGAGACTGATACAGGAAACCATGTAAAGGAATAACTAAGCTTTTACTCCTCCACATATTCAGCTAACTTAAGTCCTCTTTAACATTTTTCAAAGGACACTTTTATCATTTCTCTTGTCATAATTTCCTATGGCAACCTGTTACTTCAACATTGCAGTATCTTAATAGTAAGAGAAGTTAATATAATAGTAATTAAAATTAGAAAATGAAATACAATAAATAGAAGAACTAAAGAACAATTATTCCCGCCACTGGTGATACTAATCCAGTGCCCTCAAGTTCTGAGGTCAATAGCTGAACTAAAACAACCCTTCCCAAAAGTCTAATGACCTTGGGGGTAGAAGCCGCAGTACTTGCATAGGGTGAACAAGTCTTAACAGCCGTTCTCCAGGTCAATATTACCATCTAATTGAAATCAATAAAATGAAAAGTAAGAGAGCACAAACTATACAAATAAATTCAACAAAATGCTTTTTAAAAGGAGATGTATGACATTCTTTTATAGTCTAAGGTTAAATTCGGTGATTCAGAAAATGTTGAGACACTCACATGCAGGAAAACACTAATTGGATGGCGTCCACAGATGGTATTTTCATAATCCGATAGATATTGTTTGAATGAATCTGGATCTCCTGTTTCTATTATATCCATGCCCATCTTGTCCAATGCCTCAATAGATTTGTGTATGGCCCCATATTTCTTGTCACAGTGCAGGTAATTGAACCTAACACAATATGAGAGGATCTCTAGTGAGATCAGAAACACTTAAAATAACAAATATAATGGAGTTCAGGTCCGGAAGCTTTATTGAAAAGATGTATCATATTACTTAGACCGAACAAAAATCAACATCAAAAAGCATTCTGGTTCAAACACAATACTGCGTCTAAATAACATGCAACTGACTTCTTTTCCAAAATTAATGATTGAAAGCACGCACATGAACTGGGATCAACTACATGTAGGAGATTCCCATAGTTCATGCATTAACCACATGCATCCAAAAACAGAAACTCCAGTTATACATAGAAGGGTCTGGACTTTAGCATCAAGTCACTTAAGCAACCCTAACAACCATCACTAGGAGTGGGAAAGGTAATGATGAAAAGAATGAGATGCACTTATTTATAGCAGTTTGAAGAGAAGAAGTTAGTTTTGCAACTTTGATTCTAGCAGGAAAAAGAAAAAGATGACAAAATAGAACTTACCGTGAACCCCAATGGCAAAAATCGGAGGACACAGAAAAGAAATTGCTTGGATCATCTACATATTTTGCCAACAATCGTCCATACAAGACTTCATTTTCTGCACTAACAGCACCAACCAAAATGGGCACCACTTTGATTGGATGCCTGTGCCAGTATCAATAAGAGTAAGTGACAAACAAAGAATCCATTTTCATTACACAATATAAATTACCCTTCAAAAACTTTAGCAAGATATGGCAAGTGCATTTCCATACTATGCTCAGCCTCATCAACACGTAAATCCATCATCTCAAATTTTCCTGCAGCTTTAAGTTCTTCAATGACTGAAAGAAGAACAGATATTCTATCAGTAATAAGCTATCCACATGTGATTGGAAATTTATCCTCAAAAGTCCAAAGTCCAAACTGCAGAACCATTTTACTTTCTCATCTCAAGTGAATGCATAGTCAATCTGTACAATATTGAAAGATGGGTAGATTTTGATCCATAATGCAGGAGTCATATCTCCTTGCACTAAGACACAGATATGACAGTACCTACACAGTTTTACTTGCCATTGGTTGTCCTAAATGCACTCACATATAATCTAGAATATTAAGTCAAAGCACAGATGGTCAACATAATACCCCCATCCATATGCTCACTCAATTTTAATTCACTAGGATCTTTTATCTAAAGGAATATGCAAACAACGACATATACAAGTAAACAAGCCAATAGCAATGAAGTAGCCAGTAAAAGAGAATAGCATTTTTTTATCATTTTATAGGGATATCTAATCCTAAAGTGCTCAATCTTTTGTGATATTTTTAATTCAGTGCTCAAGCTTTTAAAATTTTCAATTGAGTAACCAACCTTTTAAAACCTTAACAATTCAGTTCAAAACGTTAGTTTTTGTTGATTTGGCTAATAAATAGACATTTCCATGACATTTAGCAGACATCTTATATCATAAAAAATAACCTTTTGACTTGATTTATACAAGTTTTAAAAGTTTAATCACTAAATTGAAAACTTAAAAAAATTCGGAACTAAATTGAAAAAAATCTTAAAAGATTAGACACTTTTGAATATGTTATCTCTATCGGATATTAGAGGTCCGAATTGTACAAGAATGCAATACCTTCCAAATCTATAGGTAAGTCACCTATGGGTGTCTTGTAGACAGTGGCAGTTGACAGAGCACATTTTGGGGTATAGTAATGGTGAGACGGGCCAAGTAGGAATATTCGAGAACTGAAAAATAAAAATGATCTAGTGTCAATAAGAAAGTGGGAAACAAAACAATTGACCAGTTTCAATATAAATATGACTCATTCCATCAACTGGCAAGTCCTTGCTCAAATGAACTAGTAGATTTCTGAAAGGAGGCTTCTTGTTTGGCCAACGCAAAGAAAAGAGAGCAAATGAACAAGAGCATCACCCACATATTTGTAGGGTCTATGTTCCCAAATGCGTAAGCAGCAGCAGCACCTGAATATGAGTAACCTGCATGCCTGCCCTTCCCCAAACCATACAAATTAATTCTACATATGGAGATGGATTTGATAAAAAATTTTCAAGATGCAGGACCAAAATAACAGGAATTCAAAACTCACGGTGCAATCACGCCGCGGACATCAGGAGATTTAGGCAGCGCAGCAGCCCTGAGCCATCCATCGAGTTCTTCGACTAGTTTTTTAGCTGACAGACAACACTGTTAGCGGACCCTCGCACATGCACACAAGAACCAACTGCTTTAAACAGTAACCAACCAGCAGACAAGTTATTCGAAGCTATTTCAATTAGCTCTAAAATCCCAATCCTCATCACTATCGTCAAACAAATTATAGTGAGACTGAAATTTGCATACTCCCCCACAAAACAACCAAGCTAACATTTTTCTCCAGCAAAAATCAAATTTAAGCATTTTCATAAAAAAAGAGATTACCAACTCAGTTTTAGAAAAATGACCCAAAATCCAGGAGTTGCAGAAGAGATTGATGAACCGTAAAACCTAAAAGCGTGCGTTAAAAGTTACGACTGATGGTTTCAAAAGGCAGCACAGAGGACGCAAAAAGAAGCGAGAGAGAGAGAGAGGCTTACGATTGTCGGTGTACCAGGAGCCAGCATGTGACGCCCTTCTGATTTTCTCCATACTTGGGATCTGATGATTTAGCTAATTCTTCTGATTGATTACAAGCCTCAGAGAGAGAGAGAGAGAGAGAGAGAGCGCGCGAGAGAATGTGTTGGTTTGGTCACTATTATAATAATCAAGCATGCATTGCTCAAGCATTCTTCACTTTTTCTGTTGTTATTATTCAAGCTTTTGTTAATGATTTACACATCAACAAATTAAAAAAAATCCACACTTATATATTAAATATGAAAGGAAATACATCTTATATATTAATATGAAAGAAAATCAAAGCCCAATACAATGTTACAAAGCAAAAGCAAAGAGAAGGGCATTACATTATTCTTTTCAAATCAACAAATCAATCAAGCAATCGATCACTCTCAATACACTATTCCTAAGACTCAACGTATAGCAGGCAGCAGCATCAGCAGCTGCGGCAGCGGCAGCCCCACCCCAGATCTTCTGTTCCATATTCTCTATTCCCAGACTCCAAACACTACCACAAGCTTTTTCCCCCTCCTCCTACGCAATCAACAAAACCTGCGACTGCAATTCCAAATAACCACATTAGATGATGCTCAAATCAAAGACAACTTTATAACCAAGAACCTCAAATCATACATATACATGCGCCAGAAAAGTCCGTTATTAAAAGACCATTAATTCATAGTACTCAACAACCATCTTTTCTATTGTTGTTTCTTAATTTTTATTTTTATTAATATCAATTTAATCATGCTTTTATAATTGATAGTAATTAATTTTTAAATTAAATTTAAAAAATAAGTTAATTATATTGATTAATTAAGATTTATTTTCAATTTCAAATTAGTTATAAAAATAATTTAATTATTTTATGATTTTATTCATAATTAATATTAAATAATTACATAGTATATATTAAATTGCCAATAATGTCAAATTATGACAAAAATCGAAAAAAGAACCAAAATCAATTTTTTTGAAACTGATTTGCATAAATTATAAAAACAATAAAGAAAGTAAAATTAAAAACAAAAAATAAAAAAATTCAATCGATTTGAAAACAAAAAAAAATTAAAAATCAAAGAGGAACCAAGCAAGCCCCAAGTATTTTGCTTTCCAATCTAATTTCTGTCCAATAATACCCTCATTCTTTTTTCCTCTCCCTCTGCCTTCGTTCCACTGCTACAATTGTTATGCTAATGTGCTGCCTCAATTCTGCAAAATCTCTCACATCATCAAAACCCATTTCAGCTTTATAATCAACTCATTCATGGCCAAGTATAATTCTATCATCTACGATGCCAAAAAAGGATAAGTGACAGCTAAATTTCCAGCAAAAATAACAGCATTCCTATTTGGTGGAAGGAATCACCAAGACTCCATGAGAATCTTAAGTATGGCAACTCGGGTATTCCAACTTGTACATATGCTACACAGCTTCATGTTACAACTACACTCCAATTATAACACAGCACGAACAAAGGTACTCTTTTTAACCAACCAAGTCTGATGTGTGCTTACAATTAGCAGACAAGTGGCAGATTACATTTTGTTTCCCGGACAAAAGTACTCAGATCTGCAACTGAGTGAAATTACTCAGGAACACGCATATCAGATCCTCTTAGTAGCATTCAGAAAACATGTAACCACACGCCATCACTTAAAGTACTCCAAACAGCATTTCTGTACGACACAAACTTGCATTGCAGCTTCACACTCAATTCTATTTCACACTCCTCAGATATGGGGAACCAAAGCACTTTGTCATCACCAAACTACAATTAGAACTCATCATACCTCAAAATATAAGTTAGCTTGACTCCCATTGTTGGAACATCACTTTCATTGTTCAGTTGACTCCAATAAACAATCAAAATCTAGCATTAGACACAAACAACATAAATAAAATCCTGTGCAATCTAATTCTTCAAAAGATTGAATGAATTGAAGAAAAGGCAAGCAGGGGAATCCACCTTCCATGCTCAAGAATCCTATTGTGGTTATTTAGCTGTCTTCTCCACAACAAACATCCAAGTAATTGTCCACATTGAGGAGTTTCAGTGATCAATATTATAAAATAACTCTCATTCAATTGTTGCATGAGTTCAGTTATATTTAGCACAGAAATAAATGTCATACATCCATGTTAACCAATTCTAGGCTGAAAGCAAGCATTTCTCCCTTTGTTGCTTCTCCTTGGGGATTCTACATGTCAACATATGAACAGAAGTCTGTTTCGTATTTGCTTGTAACAGTAAGGCTAGTTCTTAATGAATACTTTGTAAACCAAGTCTATGTCCCATTCAGCAAGTTCAGTATTCCTAATCATATCAACAACAAATAAAATTATTGAAAGCAGGAAAGAGGAGACAGTTAACTTTTTAATGCACAAAGCTGAATAGACTGACTTACCTATCTTAAGTGATACCACGTAGCACTTGCTAAAATAGCTAACACAAACTGAAACACTTGCCCAACGCTCTTAACGAGTACCCAGTGGCTAACCAAAAGATTGAACATGCTCCAACTCATAATGAAGTTTTGGCACCCGCCTACGGAATAACGGCTCCAGCCTGAAAGACGGAATGCCAATTTCCCACCTCTTTGCATCATACATCTCATTCCAAGCCTGTACTATCTCATCAATTTTGAAGCCCAGACCTGCGACTGCAAGGTGGAAGCATCTTGTAACTTCCATATATATATATAAAGATATCAATGAGCAGTGTTTGGGAGCTTGTCCTTACCTTCTAGTGCAGTGTCATTTGAACAATGGTTCTTTATCATAATGGTTATGTCCGTTGGAGAAGCACCCGCAAGTTCAAACTTCTCTACCGCAACTTCCAAACATTCTTCCCAAGTTGGTATCTCTAGCTTATATTCCACAACAGAACGCTCATACAGCATAGTACCCCATAGGAGATGTATCTGAGAACTCATATTTGCAGCCTTCTCCACAGCATCCTCAGCAGATACTTCTTTCAAAAGCCCATCCAATCCCAATTTTTTTAAGTGGGATTCATACTCTTCAACTTTTGATAGACCATTTAAACGTTTCTCCTCCATCTCCTCCCACATCTGCATACCCTTCTCCATGCTGTCCTCAGCCTTGTTATAAAGATCTAGGACCTCCTCAGAAGGCCCATTCTCTAAATCAATGTCACTCCCAATAGCATAGTACCAGCAAAGCTTTGCTTGCTCAAACTGTTGTTGCCCAAGTGCAAGATGCGCTTCATAGAAATCTGGTTTAATTTTCAGTGCTTCTTGGTATCTCATTTTTGCTTTTGAGTATTCATTCCTTGCCCAATCATACGACTTCTTAGCCTGTACTAATACAGCCTCATCGGAATTGTCTTCTGAAAAGAACACTCGTTTCCTAGCCCTTGACATGTGAACATTTCCCCAATTGAACAAAGCCAAAGCAGCCATCTCTTGGAACTTATCTGCTGCAATATCAAAAAGTTCCTGAGCTTCTTCACTTGTGACAGTGTCCTCCATTGCCTCAGAGTACAGTTTCATCCCTAGCTCATGAAGATCCAAATAAGAATCAGAACCAAAACCCACATGGTTCTTGAATAACCGTGCAAACTGCACAATCCAATCATCAATACAAGTAGAACCTTTTTCAACCCCTACACCTTTTTCAGCATTCCCATTCACATGAGCAACAACTGGTTTCTTATCACCCTTGTGCACATCCTCTGATATTTCCATCCCTTTATAAGACGGCTCTTGATCAAAACTAACTTCAACAACATAAAGCCTAAGCGACCCTTGTGCATCACTGATTGATTCAGCCACTCTTAACTCATCCGTGTTGGTGATTGTAACCAAATCTCCCTCTTGGTCTCTATACTTCACAAGAACGCCCTTCATCCCAGGAAACCTATCTCGAATTATATCTCTCAACAATGCCATAGTAGAATTTCCTGGCAACTGTGCCTTCCTTATATCCTCCCCAAACACCAACTTCACAGTCCTGGTGATCACTTTCTCTTCCTTAACATCTTTAGTGATCACTTTCTCTTCTTCAATAGTTTTCATAACTACTTTATCCTTAACAACACCAGTCATTTTGTCCTCTAGGACCACCTTATCTTTATCCTCTGTACCCTTCTCCCCTCCTTTACCAACCTTCTTTTTCTTCTTCACCTTCTCTCTGACCACTTTCCGCAGTCGCGAGGCACCATGCTCCTCCTCAGTTGCCAATTCAAGTGTTTTCTCATTGAAACTAATACCCTTTTCCCTCATAGACTTTTTAACAGTATCCAAAATCTCCGACGCGGTCAAATTATTGGGCTCCATAAGCAAAACATTATTAACATCCCTATATGCAAAATCCAATCTATTCAAAGCCTCATAGCACCTTGCCCTTTTCAACAAGGCTTTGCTATATTTTGGGGAAACCTCTAAAGCTAAATTACACTCGTTGATGGCTCGAGGATACTCACCTAGACCCATTTGCATGTAGCAAGCAGCCATGTTGCTGTGGAGATAAGCCACGTCGATGTGGTTCTTCGGGAGTAGCTTCAGGGCCTTCTCGTACTTTAACATGGCACCTTCATAATCCCGCTTCTGAAACAGCTTGTTGCCTTCATCTTTGAGCTCCTGTGACATGTTGATAAAGATTGCCGTATCTTCATCGAAGGCCTTTGAGGTGTTACGCTCCATCGACGGTCTGCTTAGCTTAACTTCTGTATCTCCAATTTTCGGCGACGAAGGATTCTTCTTTTTTCCTGTTGGCTTTCCCATCTAACAGATTTAGAGATTTATGGGAACACAAGAAAGCCCTTCAAAGATCGAGTCTTAATTCGCTTCTAAGCAGTATTCGCTTCTTCAATCATCCAAGGACAATCCCCAAAGATCAAATGGGGATGAGGAAGAGGGAGACAATTGAAGACCCAAAAAGAAAAAAAAAATTTGATTCACCTCAGCCCCAAAGAAAAACGCAAGAGCCTAGTTTACAAACCAAACTTGTAAAGCAATAACTTCCCTGATGTCACCCTAAAAACAGAATCATCATGAAGTTTTATTCTTGCTGTGTCTTTTCTTTTTGTTTAATCGAAATCAGGGTATAACAAATTAATTACAAAGACAATTCGATTCTCGTATCGGACGAGGTGAGGAGAATTCTGTAGAATACAAAAAATCAGAGTATGTGATGCTGAGATGAATATTTAATGGAGGATTTTGTTGCATATAGAAATGTAAGAGCAGACAGAGAGACAGACAAAACACAAAACAACATTTTTTTCCCTGTCTCTCTCTTCTAGGGTTTCGATACGGAAGAGGGTCAACGTTGTCGGGAGATATGACAACGGTCACATTCCTATTGTGGCGCGTGAGAAATCGAAGTAATCATTGAATTATTGGTGGAAATACTTTAGAACGTGACTAACACTCTGCCTTTTTTGCTCTCTTGTCATGGGCTGGCCTAGCCTGGCAGCATTTACTTGGGTTGGATTCTCATTAAAACAGAAGAACTAAACTTACGTGTGAAGAAAGCAGGTTTGCTCTCATAAATTTTTCACTTATTTAATAATTAAAAAAGAAAGACAGATATTTTCTCTTTAATTCTGAATAAGAGATTGTAAAAAACATGTATGAACTCATTAACTTACCAACTCAAACCAAGTCAAATTGTTATAGTTGATAAATTGAGAGAAAAATACAAATATATTAGGGAGTCAAGGTTCTACCATGCTTGCTTAGCATATATGATTAAATGAATCATGTAATATATGTACGAGCCTTTTCTATATGCACTATGACCTGACATTTGGAAAGTGTAAGCATAAGTAATCGAAAAGGGCTGCTCAGAAAGCTGGAGAACGGAGACACTGCAATTCCTGGCTGGACGGTTCTTTTTCAGATATGGAAAGAGAAACCGATATCAAAAAATGACAAAAATAAAATCAGAAAAGGATATTTCTTTAATTAGTAAGTCTTCCATTTATTAGATCTTTTTTTAATGAAAATATTCTGTTTTTTTTTTGTAGTAAAAGGTTACAATAAGATCAATTACTGTAGATTATGTGGCTCGCTATTGTCAAGTCCTCGGTGGCTCTCTTTCGTCGGTAGAGTTAGATATATTCTTCTGTACTATAACAGTGCTTGTTTATCCTGCTTAAAAACAAATGATAAATTTCTGGAATATCAATAACCATAGATTGATTGACGTAATGGATTGCATATACTATTCAAAGTTTTCTCTGTTCTTAATCCCCTCGTTTCTTCCTTGCTTCTCACCTCAATACTAACAGGTCGTTTGGAAACTTTCAATTTGATTCATTCACGAATTAGATTCATTTACATTTATAGGATTGAATTAAATTTGATTTATACTGTTTGAAGTAAATCTATAAATATCATAATTGAATTCAATTACATTGTTTGGAACATAATAAAAATGAATTCAACTACTTCATATGACTTTTTATCCTTAACTACAAATAGTATGTAATCAATATGTGTGTATTTTGTAATAATTTGTATATTTATGATGTATATATTTGGAAAAAAATTTTAATGTTTTGAAAAAATTGACTCTTCAATTCACACACCAATCAAACCATTTGAAATGTAAATTAAATTCATAAAGAAAATGAGATTCAATTATATGGTTGAATTCATGTCTTATCTCTTTTTTAGCATTCTAAACGCATAAACTAAAAGACATTTTTTCCCTCTGTGGTCTAATGCTCTCTTAATATTTTTACCTTTTTCTCGTTTCTTTATGCCATGGAAGAGAACATTCAAAATCTCTCCATTGATGATGAAGAGAATATCATTGCTCCTGTTAAGATCTCGAAGGAGATACCCACAGTGTCCTATGATTTCTGCATGGTGGGAATTTTCCTTACATATAATGTTACAAACACTCAGAATATGAAATCGTCTCTTGCAGACCTATGGCATTCCTTGGGAGGTGTAGCGATTCTGGAACAGGAAGCAAAGCGATTTCTTTTTCGCTTTTTTAATGTTGTAGATTTTGAACGGATTGTTAATGGTAGTCCGTGGTTGTTCAACAGGTTCTTGCTTGTTTCGTAGGAGGTGAAAGGCAACAAGAACCCTCTCCATATCCCTTTGACTCATTCAGATTTTTGGATATAGGTACTGATCTTCTTCCAGGCTATTTTAATGAAACTATGGCTAGGTTGGTTGGAGATTTCGTTGGAGCTTTTAAGGAGTATGATTCGAGGGGTATTGTGGCGTTGAATAACAGTCCTATGCGTGTTAAGATTAGCCTGGACATCAGAAATCCTCTAAAGCGGCGTAAAAAGCTCGTGGGTGATGATGGCAATGTTTTTACAGTTAGTTTTCAATATGAGAAGTTGACTATTTTTTGTTATCTCTACGGAAAACTGGGCCATGTTGATGGTTTTTGTGATTTGAGGCTTAGGTTGAAGAAGGAGAAGATACAGTTTGGGTGGAGTGATTTTGTAACACCCCACTCCCGCTGGACCCGAACTTGATATCGATGGTGATATCCGAGTCCGTGTCCCGCGAGGGTGGTGTGCCACATCACTAAACATTCAAAACGTGTATATGGATATTATATAATGCATGAGCATGAGATGTGTTTTCTTCTTTTCTCCGATTGATCTCCCGTGTACCAATTTTCATGGTTCAACCCTTTGTATGGAAACGGGATGTTACAGATTTTCTCTGGGCACTTGCTCGCCGGAATCAGAGGCAACCGAGCTCATGATTGCATGAGTTTGGAAAGTCTGATTATGCTGATTCTAGGTTAGATTTGAGAATGATAGACGTGGATATAGCCCCTAACTTAGCTCTTCATAATATGTGAGTTTCCTTTTTTGGTACTAGTCAATTTCCCAAGGATTCTGGAAGCAATTTAGGAGATAATTTGATGGAAATGGATAAAAACTCTATGGGTACGGGTGGTTCTGTTGGGCTGGATGAAGAGATGGGGGTCCATGTTAGTGAGGAGGGTAAGAAAAGGCCCAAGAAAAATAAAAACTTAACTGGTATAGAGTTTTCCTCTTCTCAAAAGAATGTGAATACCAGTATACTTGCAAATACTACTTTGCCAGGACAAAATGGAGCGGCTCTACCTGGGAAGCAGGAGAGCCGAAGGTAATGATCGTCATGAGTTGGAACTGCCTGGGACTCAGCGATCCCCGAGTAGTAAACATTGAAGGACTTGGTCCTTAGTTACAAACATGATGCTCTCTTTTTAATGGAAACGAAGTCTCTTAGTTCTCGTATGGAAGTTCTACGTGCATTGTTATAGTTTTTTGGTTGTTTTTCTGTTGATCGTTAAGGTCTTGGCGTTGGGTTGTCGCTTTTATGGCGCCAACATGTTTCTGTTACTTTAAAAAGTTTTTCTTCTAATTACATTGATTGTTTAGTGGATGATGGTAACTTGCAT
>JANZXP010000008.1:17024874-17038161 GCA_027576715.1 Erythroxylum flavicans | reverse complement strand
GTGTAAGAGACCTGAAGAGGCTCTGGAAGGGAAGAAAGAATACTTGTAAATTTGTCGAAGTATAGTGAAAACTCAGATGAATTCTGAGGACTGGACGTAGCCCACGGTTTGGGGTGAACCAATATAAAAATCGCAGCGTCTATCTTCTATCCTTTTACTCTATTCTATTTTATTTTTAAGCAAGAATATAGAAGTTATTTACGATTTAACTACATAACAATTTTCGTATAACTTTTGTGGTATTCTTTTAACAAATTAGAGAAGTTCTTAACAAGATATATTAAATATTTTGTATTCACGAAAAAAATACACAATTCAACCCCCCTTCTTGTGTATATAGCATATTGTAAGTGAATTCTATATTAACATGTAATTTACTTCAACAACATGCTTATCTTTTGGAAGAATTTCCAATCTCCATATATCATTTTTATGAATGGAATTTATTTCTTCATCCATGGCCTACTGCATCTTCAAAGTTTAATGGATTTGCAACTGCAAATAGATAAAAGAGAACAGAATCATTGATTTCATTAGTGTTTGAATAAATGTCTTAAAGACTTCTAATCTTTTGAAGGAGCTTGAAGGACTCAAATCAATATGAGTTGCTGCTGGAGAAGACATTTTAGAAGATATAGGCCGTTCATTTTCATTTTGAATAAAATTAGTATCAAACATTGGAAGAAAATTGTAATCTTCCTCTTGATTTTCCCAGTTCCAACAATCATCTTCATTAAACTTGACATCTTGGCTCACAACAATCTTCTTGCTTCTAGGATTATAAAGTCTAGCTTCTCACTTTTATCATCTAGCTTTACTTTTGTTTCATTAGAAACATAAGTATACGCAACAAAACCAAAAATCCTTAAATAAGAAAAGTTGGTTTTTTACCATTCTATGCCTCTTGAGGAGTAATTTTCTGCAAGCTTTTTGTAGGGCATCTGTTGCTCAACTATAGAGTTGAAAATACAACTTCTGCCCAAAATTCTTTAGGCATGTGTTTGCTCTTTAGCATGCTTCTAGTCATGTTAAGAATAGTTCTATTCTTCCTCTTCATAATACCATTTTGCTATGGCGACCTTGGAACCGTCAAAAATCTTCTAATTCTATAAGATTTGCATAAATCATCAAATTTCATTTTCCACAAGCATTTTGAATGTTTAAAGGTCTCAAAAGCTTCAAATTTCTCCTTCAAAACATAAACCCAAGTTTTTCGACTAAAATCATCAATAAACAAGAAATACTTGTTCTTACCAAGAAAGAGAGGATTAATTGGGCCACATATATCAACATGTACAAGTTGGAATGGCTTTGATGATCTTGAAAATGACTCATGTGGAAAGTTATTTCTGAAATGCGTCCCATAATTACAACCTTCACAAATCTGATTTGGATGATCAATAAGAGGCAAGCCATGCATCATCTTTTCTTTCACCAATTGCTTTAAATTATCAAAGTTCAAAGGTCCCATTCGTTGATGCCAAAGCCAAAAAGAATCTGACACTCAAGCTTTCAAACACTTCGCATTATCAGTTTGAAGTTTAAGAGAAAAACATTACGTTCTTTGATATTTTAACTTTAGCAATCTAACTTATCTTCACAATTTCTAATCATTAATCGACCATCGTTCAATCGAATATCTTAACCTTTCTCCAAAAATTGGCCTAAACCCAAAATATTTGCTTTGAGCGAAGGCACATAATATACTTGGGAAATAAATTGATGAGATCCATTTTTAGCCAAAATCAGAATATTACCTATCCCTTCAACATTCACATTTTTGTCATATCTAAAAGAAATAGTTCTTTTAAAAGATTCATTCAAAGAAACAAAAAAGTTTTTCTTGCTTGTTATGTGGTTGCTTGCATTGCTGTCCAAAAACCATGATTTTTTTCTTCATTATACGTGAATAAGAAGGTTGATTCTTCTTCATTTTCTCCTTTTACACAATAAGCTTTTTCTTCCTTTTTTGCTCCATTTATACATTTAGAGGCATAATGACCATATTTTTCACAATTATAACACTGCATGTTAGCTTTTTTACCACCCCTTTTGTGTCAAGTTCCTCTGCCACATCCTCTTACTAGTTATCTCATATTTGAATCTTGAGAGTTGTTGGAGTTTCTATTAAATCTTCATCTTCCTGTACCTTGATAATTTCCACATCCATGACCACGAAATCTGTCTCTTTGTCTTCGTCTTCCTTTTCCTCTTTGAGTAAAGTCCTTCTTTTCGTCCTTGTCTTTTAAAGACAATATCGAAAGAACTTGATCAGGTTGAGATTCCTTCTCTATCATCCATTCTTCACGAGCTTACAATGAGCCCATCAACTTATCAATAGACATTAAATCTAAATCCTTTGATTCTTCAATTGTCACAACAGTATACTCGATTTTTGGATCCAAAGATCGTAAATTCTTTTCAACAACATAAGAATCTTGTACAGTTTCTCCACATCTTCTGAGTTGGTTAAAAATTAACTGAACTCTAGAAAAATATGAAGAAATTGATTATGAGCTTTTCATCTTAAGAGACTTGAACCCAGCTCTCAAGGTTTGACGACGTACTTTGAGCACCTTATCACTCGCTTTGGAACAATTCTGCAGAATTTCCCATGCTTCTTTGGCACTTGAAGTATTTGATACTATTTCAAACATGCATTCATCTAAGCACATATGAATGAGAGTCAAAGCTTGTTCATCTTTCTTCCGAGCTTTATGTAGGGCATCCCTCTATGCTTGAGTCAAATCATCTTGATTTTCACACTGTTCAAGTCCCTTCTCAAAAACATCCCATATACCTTGTGATCTAAGCAAAGCTTTCATATAAATACACCAATTATCATAATCTCTTTGGTGAGTTGTGGGAATTGAAAGGAAAACATACCTCCATTCATCATTATTAGACCAAAACTCTAGAACTCTTTAGAGATACGGCTAGAAATACCAAAAAGTAGATGGCATCGTTAGCCAAAGTGGTGCGTTCACAGTTGGTGACCTTTGTTACTACCAATGGTAAGAAAATTGAAAAAAATTTCACGCTATATTGGGCCACTCACTTCCCTTTCAGTCCCTCAAGCTTGATCTTTCTGAGCTACACAGTGAACCTAAAGCAACAAAAAGAAACGTTTGGCTATTAAGAAGGTTAAAAAGCTGGTTCTGAAGATTAAAAAATTTAGTGGGTTTCGTGGGTTTTGAGAGAAAATCGAGAGTTATTGAGAAAATGCAAAGTACATGCTTTGATGTGGCAGTGTAGAAGAGCAGAAAAAACAAGATGAAAGAGATGAGAACAACACCAAAAAATCACAGTCTTTAAAACCCTTTGTCATCGAGCTTTCTCTCCTCTACTATTCTGTGGTTCGTCGACTAGTTTTAATCTGACTCACATTGCTGCATGGATTTTAATGGGGACTTGCCACTGGACACCAAAGTTTTGCGATGTCCTGGTTGTTCACCAACCATGTGATTGCACACCTCTAACTTTGAGGAGTAATTTTCTAGTCAAAAATGTAGTAGGTTTTTTAGAGAAAACCAAGAGTTGGTTTGGGTCATGCTTTGATACCGCTTTGTTAGAAAACAGAGATAGAAATAAAGAAACCTAGAGGAGAAAACACAGAGATGCTAGAATGAAAGTTCTTTGCTTCAATGTTTGCCCAACTTTCATTAAAACAGAATAATACATATAGAAGTATAAAAACAACTCTTAGACTTACTTAAGAAAAGAAACAGACCTCTTAAGAAACTAAACAGACTTCTAGAGATAATAACACATTTATTTTGAGTTTATATCTTCAACATGATTATCCATTACGCGAAATCTAAATTCCTCCATGTTATTGGGTATACTTGTGGTTATTTGTCCATCCTTAGTTATAGAGATATCTTTTCTACCAAGTTGTTGAAGGGAAAGATCATATTGTTTTGTTCAAGTTAGTAATTGAAGTATCAGTCATCTGTTATAATGTTTATTATGCACAAAAAAAGTAAAAAATAGTTTTGCATTTGTTCCTCGTGGTCTTGGAGATTTTTCTTCACTTCAGTCTTCCATGCCTTTGCTAGTTGCAATACCTTTTATTTAAAAGCTATACTATAGTGATGCACTATTTTGTAGACTTCATTTAAGGGAGAATGCATATTTCAGAACTTATGAAATGGCTAATGTTATGAATATCGTACTAGTATTAACACTAAATTTAGTTATGGTACTATACTGTACCAGTACCCTTTAATATTAGATAGCATTTTGGATAATTTTTAACATTATAAATATTCCTTTAATTTTTCTAAAATTATAAAATATCTCTCAATACATCATGTTATATAATTTATAATTCTATATTAACTATGTCTCTAAAAATCATAACAATAGAAATTTGAAAAAACAACAATCTATTTATTTTTTAAATATTATTTTTCACATTTTTGATATATAAACAATAACACAATTAATATAAAAATGATTATTTTATCATCATACAAGTATAAAACTAAGGATAATACAAAGTACTTAAAATATTACAATTTCATCATATATTAAATAATAATTACATCAAAACATTAAATAAAAAGAATAATAAAGTTCTATGACTTTATAAGTATTACAATAAAAGTTCGCACAGTTATATTTATATTGCATATATAGAATTTAACATATGCATCAATTACAAGTAAAATTAAAAGAAGAGAAAAAATAAAAACTTGAAACTATTTGATCGATCATCCGCTCAAATCGTATTAATCTAATTCTTATTTGTTACAATATTTTCATTGTTAAAAGGAGACTTATCATCACCATCATTTAATTTTATTGTATCATATGACATGTCAAAATTTTCTTATGAAAGATTATCTTTCAAGTCACTCTTATCTATTAAACTTAGGTCCTCATAAACCAATCTACCAAAGGATCGATTTGGTTAAGGCAAATTGGATTTTCTAAAACTATTTGTTCTATTAAGAGTCTTAGTAAACAAATAAAATTAAATTACTAAGAAATTATATTCAAAATAATAATAATAATAATAATATACATTTCTCTAAGCTTTAAATTGTATCGAACAAAGACCAAGTTGTTCAATGTTTTGTGTTCCAATCTATTCCTTTTTCTAGAATGGTTGAATTCAAATGTGTTCTAATTCCTTTCATACCTTGTTGCACTCATACATTAACTTAGAATTTGAATTACAAAGTTTTGCAATTTTGGAATACCACTTTCGAATTAGTTTCACTAAATAACTATACAACAACAAAAGGAACATATAAACAAAATAAAGTAATGGTTAATTTATAGCAAGTAACAAAAGTGAATATATATATATATATATAAACTCTTTTGATGAATAGCAATGGGCATCTTAAAATCATGAGAAGCATCCTTATAAACCTCTACTTGTGAGTTTTGGATATCTCATATAATCTCACGAGTAACAATTATTGTAATATTTAATAGCATTCCCTTATTAGCTTTAAATTTCTTTGTAAAACTTGGTTTAAAATACATACTAGAATTCAAAAATACCTCATTACAACAGAGAGTAAAGTTTGCCTTTTCATCTCTCATTGATGACTGCAAGATAAGGTGTATATAAAGATAAATTATTTTGACTTATTTTTATATTGGTCTTGAATGCTTTCTTCACCCTCTCTATGGCATTATTTTTATATCCCATTATTTTCTCCTTATCACCACCAGTCAAAAGAAGTACTCTTACCAAGGGCTCACAAACTTGAATGAAAAATTGATATTAGGACCAAAATTTATGATCTTCAAGTATAATTCTATAAAACTCCAATCTAGCGTTAAACCTAGCATGCTAAGGTGCAACTCACTTATCACCTGTCAACTCCTTATTTGTTAGGAAAAAACAATAAAGTGATAAAAAATTAGTGACAAATCTTATAATAACAAGACAATACAAATTCCTACTGATAGTGAAATAATTTTTTATTAAATTCATGACCCATACATGATTAGAGATGAAGTTGGTAACTTTTTTGCTTTCTACACAGTCTCATCAATGATAGAAAAATATCTAGCATTTTCTATATTTTTCAACATCAGTTTAATGTAATGTGTAGCACAAGGAATCCAATAAAAAGAATTAAGCCTGTTTTGCAATCTTTTTTAGCTACTTTGTAAGGAGAATCATTATCAATAATGAGCTTAACAATATTTTCTAGTCGTTCATTCATAACTTCATCAAATATCTGAAACAAAGTATAATCATCTCTAACGAGACCAAATGCATCAATAGACATCAAAAATATTATCCCCTTTGCAAAATAAACTAAAGTAGCCTAAGTTATTCTCTTTTCATCCAAATAACTATTTAGTTCATAAATAAAGTTGCTTAGAAGTTTACTTCTATAGTCATCAATTAAAGGAACTTTATATCCTAGACTGTAAGAGGCAATAACATTCACTATAGGTTGGTAACTAGGTAGTATTGAATGTACATGTTATACCTGAATCATACCACTGCCTAGCAATTGCCACGTCCACTTTATGAGCTACTTCTTTATATTATTAGGTGTTACGAATTGAAAGCTGAACTTTAAGAGTTGTTCAAGGTAAAAAAAATTAGACACTTATTTTCTTCTTTTCCTCACATCAGTTGCAATATTCTCTCCTTTTTAGGTAGGAATACCAACTTCAACATCCCCACCATTATCCTGATTACTGCAAAGGAACTTTCACTACCAATTTTGTAGTTTAGTCTTGCCTTCTATCTTTCTCATACCGATACTTTTTAAGCAAATCTTTATTTGTCATTTCATATCATGGCTCACTTTCTAACAAAGCTCCACGTCACTTTTGACCCCAAATAATTGCTTCCTTAATCTTGTAATTCCCCCACCTTTCAAATGCTTTTTATAATATTAATAAATGGTATGATGTTTCATTCTAGAAACCAATCTAATATAAGCCCAAATTGGATCATCAGATCTTCCTGAATTATCAGGAGTACTTAAACTTTCTTCCATGTATCTGTAAAAAAAATGAAGACATGTATCAAAATTAACTTAATAACTTTGTATCAAAATAAAGTTATGTAAAATAATAGGAAGAAATAGAGGAATAACAATTTCTCAAAAATGATATGATATAGACATATAAGTGAACGCCATAAACTTGTATAAATGATTCCTTAAGAAAAATTGATGCTTAAGAAAATTCTATCTAAAAACATCTTATATTGTGTCATAAATTCAGCACTAGAAGTCTACAGACCATTTTGTATAAGTATAATTCAACCATAAAGTTATAACTATATCATTTTGTAAGATTACATAATTCAAACATAAAGTCATAATTTCAACTCATTTTGTATAATTACACAATTTAACCATAAACACAACTGCAACCTATTTTGTATGACTACATAATTCAACCATAAACTCACAACTAGATCTCAATTTATATTTTTACATAATTCAATATAAAGTCATAACTATAACTCTTTTATATGATTACATAATTCAACCATAAAGAACTATACACTATTTTATATGATTACATAATTCAACGATAAATTCACAACTATAACCTATTGTATGTGATTACATAACTCAAACATGAACTCACAACTATAACTCAATTTATATGATTACATAATTCAATTATAAATTCAATCAGTATGATTACATAATTCAACCATAAAGTCAACTATAATTCATTTTGTATAATTACATGATTCAACCATAAATATAACTATAACTCATTTGGTATGATTACATAATTCAACTATAAATCACAATTAGAACCCATTTTGTGTGATTATAGAACTCAAATATAAACTCACAACTATAACTCTTTTTGTATGATTATATAATTCAACCATAAATTAACAATTATAACCCATTTTATGTGATGGCATAATTCAACTATAAATTAATCTATTTTATATGATTACACAATTCAACTTATAAATTATTTTATAACAACTACTTTGTGACAATATATAATCCAATTTGTTCATAAAATAATTTTACTCTTTCATTCACTAGTTCTTCATTATGATTTTTTCATTAATATTAATCTTCATCACTAATTTTTTCACTAACTTGTATTTTATATTAGGGTAATGTTTCATTTACTAATTTTAATTAACATAGATAAAACTATAAGAGACAACATAATATTTTTAAAAAAAGAGAGAACACAATAGTACCTCATAATCCAAATCCAAATCCAATTCCAAGACAACTATAATTCAAGTTCACTCCATAAATCCATAATCCATATTCTTTAAATCCTAGAAACGTATACTACTATACTAGATTTTGTGATACTATGAGACAACATTCACAAATCACAAGTCAAGATAGACAATATTCACACACAACAAAGTCAATAGAACAAACTCAACAGTCAACACACTAACATGGACAAGATTGTCACAATAATGCAACAAAATTACACAACCCATCGTTGGCATTTAGCAACCTTGAGTTAACTGGGATGGCGGAGGATGATGATAAAGGATGATGATAGAGGATGAAGGTGGAGGAACCAAGGAACACAACAAACTGAGTTGCGCATGTTGCATGCGAAGGACGAAGACGGAGGACTGAGGAGAATAAAGATCTATGTGTGCTTATGTGGGGTTAGGCAATGGGCTATGCACTTGTGTAGACTACTAAGGATGAGTTATGAGCCTGTGTGAGGGGTTGTGGCATGTGCGCCTATGCAGACTGCGGAGACTAAGACAGTGTCAGTGACAAGTGTTAGCATATTGCAAAATGCAAACTAGACTAGAGAACAGAGATAAGGAGTGAGTAGCAACAAACTGCAAATGAGAAGAGGAGTAGCAAAAAATATTATGGTTAGGGAGAGTCTAGAGGCAGAATGTGTTGGGGGGATTTACTAATTTAGGATTATTTTTTTTGCTAAGTAGTTCAATTTTCTGAAATTACTGGATTAAATTAGTATTTTGCATATCGATCAAAATTTAAATCCGATACGGTACTATGATATTTAGTACCATTTTCTAGCAAATATGACACATATTTTCTGATACTGTATGAATGTCATAACACTGAAATTACCATTAACATTTTATTAATTAATTATATTTAATAATTATTTATTATTTTATAAAATTAATATTGAGATAAGTCAATTTATTTATAAATACAATAATAATTTGACATATCTTATTGAGGGGTTGCTTAATTGTTAACAACCTCAAAATTTTTATAAGTACATTTAAAAATATAAATTACATTAAAATAAATAAAAATTAAGTTATAGTAAAAGGATAATAAATATTGAAATAAATGAAATGCAACTTAGAGTGTGTTTGTTTCATTAGTAACATTTTCAAAATAATTATCTTCAGTACTACGTGAAAACTCTTCTATATATTTATATACTTACTATGATTAGATATACATGTACTCAACAGCCACTCATTTGTTTTGTAAATCAACTACCATTACATTATTTGATACTTTGTTATCCTTATATTAGTATTTCATAGGAAAAAAATATGTATTTAAGTAAATTTAATAATTTTTGACATTGAAATAGAGATAATAAATTAATTGCATTCCTTATCTTTTTTTATTTTTTTAACTTTTTAATACTTTCAATGCATATATTATCCGCTTTCTTAATATTAAAGACTTTTTTTTTCTAGATTTCCAATAATAGTCTCTCATATGTGACAAGAAAAAATTGGTATGATCTATCCATAAGTATAAAGGTCATAGTATCTCGTTAATATACTTCAACCATTCTTCAGCTCATAGAAAGAGCATAAAGTCGTATCTTCAGCATTCTCCAAGTTAAGTTGATACCTATGTCCAATACTACCCTATTTAACTACTGTAAAAATAAAAATATATTTATTTATGCTTTAACTTCATCAAATTAAAAGTCACGATTTGGAATTAACTTCAAAAATCAAGAAGGAATTTAAAGGAAAGAATCTATCAATCACTTGTAAGGTGATATTTAGCATTCAAATTAATGTTATAAAGCACTCTCAATTCTTTATTATTTTGAAAGGAGAGAATTCAAGCTAAGAAGTATCCCTAAACTATGATGCAACTCTAGTACTTCCAAAATGAAGCTTTGTCATACGAAATCAAGTGACATTGGTGCAATACTAGGATTAAAGGATTGAATAAGAGGATTCAGAAAAAGTGAATACCACTTCATTGAAATTATTAGCAAATTAATTTTATATCATTTGTCAATCTTGCATACTAATACCAACATGAAATGTGTGACTATACCCACCAAATTGTTGATGTCATCTGAACCTCATTTCCCTGGTATGAATAAAATAGAAGCTTACCACTACAATCTTTATTGTATTAAAGGTTGACAATTGAATATTGTAGCAATAACAATTATCTATGTTCATCTTATCTCTTTTTCTTTTTTAATAAATGAGATGACTTACTACCCATAGCTAATTGATGGTGCATATTTTGTACGTAAAATAGGTCAGTTTACTAAAATTAGGTTAGGCCATTGATTTATGATTTCATATGAATGACATATTGCATATTCCATATCCGATTATGCAGGATAACCTCTATCATTGGGGGGCACCAATTTGAGAAAAATAACTTGAAGATCTTTATACGAGGTAAGCATATACATTTCTAAAAGTAAGTATATATATATATATATATGACTTGTTGAAGTAATCCCCCAATGTGAGATTCAAGTTTATTATTAGTGTCTCTAACTTCATATTGAATGCAAATAATTTAGGATATAGTATAGCTTGAGAATTCATATAAAAATTCTCTCATTAATCCTTTAGGGATTGTTTTAAAGTACTCAAAACTAATGATGATAATGATGATAGAAAGATGATTAAAAGTATCAGCAAAGGAAAAGAAAGTAGTTCAAGTATTTGTAGATGGTGAAAAGAATCCTAAGTTAATCCATCCACTGTAAAGGTTAATATTAATGATGTGGATATGGAGAATGAGAAAATGACACCTATTTATGGATATAGTTACATAGTCATATCACAATTTCAACTAGCTACTAATACCAGTCATAATTTTGTTTTATTACTTATATCAAAATCAGTAGAGTAAAATTTATTTATGGTCATTTCATTTATGCATTTTTTACTATTTCACAATTGAAATGGACTAATTAGCCATTTTATTTATGGTCATTTCATTTATGCATTTTTTACTATTTCACAATTGAAATGGACTTATTAGCCATTCATGAACATAAACTCAAAAATTGCAAACATGTGAACATTATTCTGCCCATCTCCTTATTCAATCTAAGTGTTATTGTCAAAATTATTTAATAAGTTTAAAGTAAACTACTCATTAATCATTATGTATGTTAACCTAATGCTATTAATTCATAAGACAATATCACTTATAGCATATCTACTTGATCACCTTAATCTCCTAGTCTAATTTCCTAGAATTTTCAATTATTAAACTACATACAATTGAACTGATGTATAAGGTAATCGCTTCCCCACACTTAGTTAAATATTGCCCTATATGTACACAACACATAAGAAAATGAAAAACTACAAAATAATGGGAAATGGAAGAAATTAGGATAACTGATACTCCCATGATAGTTAAATTGTTAGTAGCTACAATATAAGAAGCATGAACTGACATCATGTATCACGATGAAATACTAAAAAACCATCAAACTACCTTTAAATTCATGACTTTAAAACTATTCTTTAACTCAAAAAAATGTAACAAACATTAAATCATACAAAACATATACTAAAAATAAATTATAAAGATTCCTAAAGTTACTAAACTAAAAATAAAAACATATAAATAACAGGTTGCCTCCTAACAAATTGCTTCTTTATGGAGTTTTTAGCTAGACACCATACGTAACTTCAAATAATAGGCTTATTAACCTTCAAATATACCACATGTAGAATAGGGTCATCCATTTCCTCTTATTCAACATACATGATACAAGTCCCCAATGGATCCATTGAAATTATGATAAATTTTATCATTAATAGTATTTATAAAGAAATAAGTATCATCTTTCTAAAATAGTTGTACTATGGCTCTAAATATATTAAAACATACTTCTCATCTCCTACTCTTAGGATTAACCCCCAAGCTAGAAAAGATCATCCTAAGATTAAGGGAACTTATATATCATCCACCATATCTAAAATCATAGATTTAATAAGAAATATAAACTTCTCAACCTTAACCAAAATGTATTATATAGAATACTCTGTTGACCTATCCATTAATTGACAACTCATCCTAATCTGTTAAGTTCATCTAACCCTAACTTCTTAAACATGTCATAAGTCATCAAGTTAATACTAAATCTTAAGTCCACTAATGCCCTCTAAATTGACAAACTATCAATATTACAAAGAATATTCAAAATCCTTAGGTCTTTGATATTCTATGGTAACTTGTTTTACTAGATGGTGGAGCACTCATCATTTAAAGTAAGGATTGCATATCATTAAACCTCTTCTTTTGGAAAAAGGAAAACTTTTAAGTATTTGACATATTGTGGAATCAATGACAGAGTTTCAACAAAAGGAAGATTATGGTGTAATTTTTTACAAGAGCTATAAAATTTTATGAAATTTATCTTCCTTTTGTTTTCTTGGCTGGTAATCTTAAAGTTTGAATGGTACTTTGAATTTTTGGGTAACTGTAGTTTTTGTGCATTTTCTCAATTACATTATATGCGATAGTCTTCAGAACTTAGTAAATAATTGGATTACTCTATGCATAGAGGGTGGAGACTTCAACTTGGTCTTGTCACCTTCTATTATAATGTTAAAGGGTAGGTAAACATGAGTTGCCGCATTCTTGATGAATGTTTTATCAGTCTATATTCAAGTATAATCAAAATGGCAAGTTTTTATATTTCGGTGAATTGTATTTAAAGCATGAACTTCACAGCAAAGTTACACTTCTTTGCAAAAAACTTGTACAAACTGATAAAATCATTAGCTTTTAATTCTTTTGCAAAATATCATGCCACTAGTTTTAGTAATTTTGTCGATGTGACAATGTAAACATCATCTTTTTTAAAACATGTACAATTACTTATTATTTAAAGTTGAAATCTTGTAATATGTGAAAGTAGCACCAATCTTGTGACGTCGTAGATTGTAAACGTGCTACTTCTGTAAATCATTACTTTTTTAACTCTAAGTTATTGCTTCTGTGGCTAAAGATTGTCAAATTTAATGTGACATGTCAGCAGGATTAGTGACTATTAGCTGTAATAAATTAAAAGTTTATGATCCTATCCATTACAAAAAGAAGTTTGTGCTAAAAG
>JANZXP010000008.1:16996401-17021749 GCA_027576715.1 Erythroxylum flavicans | reverse complement strand
TAATCCTTAACATGTGGAGATAATCTAAGCTAACAGGAACGAAAATGGTAATCTGCTGCTTTCATTTCTCCCTTTTCTTATGGACCAGTTGTTCATCTATTAGTGGTTCTTCCTTCTTTAAGACATTCTTTTGTTTTATCCTTTCTTGTTTGTCCTTCTCAATAATCTAGTCAATAAAGCGATTTGACTACTTAATACCATTTGCAGAAATTGGTCATACTTCAAGCTTTGATAGTCAAGTTGTGAGAGCAATTCCCACTATAATTATTACGTCTCTCAATGTTCATCAACAAAGAGATTATATTCTTTCAAACTTAGTCAGGTGAGGAGTTGAATGGTGAATTAAATTTAGCTTATAGATTAATGTGCATTAAATCAAAAGAATTCATTTCTTTGTCATATTTCATATTGCCTATTTGCTTTTGTAAGCAATATCAGCTGTTGTAACTGCTATTGTTGTTAGAAGTGGTAATGGTGGGGATGTTTTCTGTGTAATACGTCAACCATTCTAAAATGGCTGGAAAATGTTTATTTAAGCATGTTGTAGGAAGTCAAAGCCTTTACATGGGATGCCTTACTCAGATATTATCATTTGAAAATTCTTTCCTTGCTCTTACAAATTAATTGTTTTTCTTATGTAATGATAGAGTGCATCTAAGATATGTTTTGGGAATTAAGTGAGTTTAGTTATTTGTCTAAGGATGTAAGTTGATTATGTGTACATCTGATTACGTAATTAAACAGAAATGAATCCCCTCAATTTTCTGCCCCATTTGTTCTGATTATGATCATGTTTTTGTATTCACTCTTATAGCTAGTTGTTATGTTGGAATCTCCATTCAGCTCTCGTGAATATCTACTCTTAGCAGGTCAAGAGGTCCTAGTGGCCAGCAAGGGGCTCTGTCAACTACAGCCTCGTTATAGTCATCTGTAAGTTGCAACTCTCTTTTGTTATGTAGTTGCATATTTCTCCGAGGTCTTAGTAAACTACTAAAGAAGTGCTTCTTTGGCATGATTCAAGAAATAGAAGTTAATTCTTTTGTTGTTCCTACAGGTAGCTGTTGATTGCCTGAAAACTTGACTCGGTACCTTAGTCGTTTGAGGAGGAGTTTGGTGGTAATAGTCTGTCAGCTTCAATTTTTTTACTTATTTTCTTGCAACTCTATTTCGATTGTACCTTCGTATTGAAAACCAACATCATATCAGGGACAATCCATGCTTTTCTGGAACTTATGAGAACAATACTAAAACCATATCTCATTTAGCTGCTAGACAAAGCACTTCCAGCTCATCTTTATCTTTGGTAGAACTAACGTTTTCAGCAAGACAAATTTTGACTGAAGAAACTGCTGATATTTTATCTGTATGTGCTAATGCTTTTGAACATCTCCTGATAATGACAACTTTCTGATTATAATGAGTGGAGTACTTTTTTATCTATATACTATGGCCAGATTTGAATGGACTAATGCTTTCAGGTTTAGGTAATAAAGAAATAGTTTAGCTTGCTAGCCTGCATGTTTTCAGTTTAGCTTAACAAGCTTTGACTTGTTCAAACTGGAATAACTAAACAGTTCAAAGTTTGTGTTAACATAGCTACATCTCTCTCCTCAGCATCTTGCTCAGTAAGTGGATTATCAAGAAAAGGCTACAGATCCATCAAGTCAGATGACTTTCCAGAGAAATGCTCTTAGATCAAGAATGATCTTCAGAATTTAGTTGCTTTGTTGCTTGAGCTTGGTTATGCTACTATGATGTTGTGATTTGGCGAGAGACGTGTGTAAATGTCTTAGTTTTTACCCTCACTATTGCATGCATCTGGTCCTTTTTTATGATGTCATGTGCATGTTTCTTTTATTTGTGGTACTTGGAAGACATATGCCTAATATTACAGGTTTAACTTCTTTGTTTGTTAAGGTGGTACTGAGGTTAACACTCGACCTCCTGTTTATGTATCCTCTTCTGGCTCAAATCCTGTGATAGTTCATGTAAATATAAAATCATGTTTTCTTTATTTTCCTCCTTTTCTTATTATGAACATGTTTCATTTGTACATTGTTACACGCAGCCAATTTCCCGTCATGTTGGAACAAACATAGGGGCACATTCTGTTCGCACTGTTCAAATCATTAGGAATGTTTGTTGAAGAGTAAAAACAGGTTATTTACTTGAAGTTAGAATTGATTTAAAAAAGTCAGAGGGAGTGGTTTATCTCAGTTAGACATGGCTATCCCATTTAGTGTACTAATTGGATAGTGTAACAGGAATTCTTGTTCTCTTCTATCCTTCTATTTATGTGTTCTTCCCCCACCGCCTCCTTTGACTTTAGCTTGTTCATTCTTTTGGATGAGTTTGAAACCTTAATTTTATATTTCAAGTTAATCTGAATGCAAACGGAAGTTTTTGCTGTCCATGTCTAGCAGTCACTGCCTACTAATGTTGAAGCATTAGTAACAAAGAGAAACAACATTAGCAACTTTGTGATTTTGTGTGCCAGTCTACCCTTGCATTAAGTGAACGCCTAAAACTTTCACCTTTTTGGTTAGGGTATTTTCTTTTATGCAGATACATATATTCATCTGTAACCTATGTTTTGGTTTACTATGGTAGTGAGTGACCTGACACTCTGTTGTGTTCATGCGTTCTTCCATCTTCCCAGATATTTTATTCTAGAATCTAGTTGTATAGGTTCATTGATGCCTTCAAGAATTGACGGTCCCCAACAATCTACCAAAGAAATGAACACAGGGGCTTCTGGTTGTCCAAGTTTTATTCATCAAGCTATTGCCACCTTTATTATAGCCATATGTAAAGCGGAAATGTTAATCAATTTAGAGTAAAAAATAAAACAGTAACAAGAACACCAAAATTTTTATACTAGTTCAGCAATGCCTACCTCCAGTTTGAAGACAACGGATTATTTCACTATAATCAATAAGAACATACAATAGTATTTATCATTCAAGTTCCTAAAGACCTAAATTAACCCAAGCTCACAACACTCATACTAGGAAGAGAAAACTGAAAAAAAAAATGCTCCTTGTTATTTTTCTCTCTCTCACTCTCAGCTCTTTTAAAATTTTCTGCTCTCCTCTCTAGAATCTTTTTCTCTCTGTTTCTTCAGCTGTTGTTGTTCTTTTATATAGAAAAGTTAATGGGTGAAGGCCAGCTATAAAATATAACTGGCCATCTTGTTCCACCGAAATCCATCGGAAGCCACCGAAATAGCCACAATTTTTGACTTGTTGGGTTTGAGATAATAATCAACACCTTAAGCCCTCCATCCTCTGCTACTATGTCTCAAATGAAATTGGCGCCTGTTAGGAGGACTGTGATAACAAATGTTTCTGCTCCTATTGGACAAATACCTTCAACCTGATCTTAGAGTTCAATAGGTTCATGCTATCCTATGTATGCAAGAGTTCCTGTAAATTATGGAAATTACAACATCAACTTAGAACATCAATTATCTGATGAACATAACCTAGTGAATCTAGAGATATTGGTATTGATTTCAACGACTATAGGACAAGCACAAATTATAGATCACATGATGTAGATGCAACACAAAAGAGCCAACAGAAAGATTGACTGCAAATGGAGCATTCTTATCCAATTTGCTTCGTAGAATTATGTCCCTTATTCCCCAAAGCACAGCAACAAAATCAAATGTTACAGTTGCAAACACTAATAATGTTGATAGAGGAACTTCTTCAACATAGGTAACAATAATTTAGCACTTGATTGTATCTTGATTGCTTAGTTTCCTTGTTTCATGATTTATTGTCATTTTAGATACTAAATATTTTATCATATGAATTGAATAATCAACTTAAATTTTAATTATATGGAACTGAAATCATCCAAGCAAAATCTGGCTTTACCTGGGGGAGAATGAAACTGGTGCCAGAGTTGATGATATGAAATAACCATTACGAGTAACAAGTGTAACCACTGGGGGTTTCGCCTGGTACAGGGAGGATAAAGTAACAAATGTATATTTTGTGCAGGCTTCTAACTCTAATTATGGGACTCCCTCTAGCCGACGAACAATGCATGAAACTGACTCTCCGATACCTTATCATAGCACCAAGTGTCAAAAGGTTTTGCTCTGGTCTATGAACAATAATTAGGGATTTGATGACGTAATTGAAGACACGTGAAAATGTATTGCCAAAGGCTTGATCAGGGAAAGCTTTTAAGAAACTCTATAGAGTGGTTTTTTGCTTTCCTTCTTACATTATTTGATGGTTCAGTTTCCATCATAACCAGTTGTGAATTGACCGTGCTTGATCTTTAGTTCTGTTGGTTGGTTGGTTCCAAAGACAATTAGAAAGGAATCGGCTTGGCCTACAAGTTGCTTGTCATGAACTAGTTTGTTTGATCATGTCATTTGATTCCAGTTTTTCTTGGAAATGAAAGTTCTCATGGTTTTATATTAATAATTATTTTTATTAAATTTTATTAAAAAATATCCTTAATTATTATAATTACTAAATATGTTAACTAATTAGAAACTTGTTTTTGTTTTGTTGACTAACATAGTAATGAAAATTAGGGTTTCTAAATGGAATTTAATTGTATATATGAAGATAGTATTAACCTTCAAAACAAAGTAATTAATGATTATACTTGGGATAACAGTCACAAACACCTTCTTCTCCACCCACTCCAAGTCAACGGCCTCCGTCTCTCTGCTTAGACTCCTCTCATCTGATTTGTATTGACATCAAAAACACACAGAAAGTGTTACGAGATAGGAGACCGATAATGGGTTGTGGGAATTTGTTCTTCACTGTGGTAATCACTTTCTCAGTAGCTCTAATCACATACAACATCATCATCTCAGCCAATGCTCCTCTCAGGCAAGACCTACCTGGTCCATCCACCACCGCCGCTTCAACCTATTCTTACTTATCTGCTGTTGACCCGGTCATCAAAATGCCTCTTGAGAGATCCAGGCGTTATGGTTCTGCTGCCACCAAGAAGCTGTTCCACACTGCTGTCACTGCTTCTGACTCGGTCTACAACACTTGGCAGTGTAGAGTCATGTACTATTGGTTCAAGAAGTTCAAGGAAGGACCCAATTCAGAGATGGGTGGCTTTACTAGGATCTTGCACTCTGGGAAGCCCGACAATTTCATGGATGAGATCCCAACTTTCATTGCTCAGCCTTTGCCTTCTGGGTTGGATCAGGTTTTTCCTTCTTAATGTTTCTGCCTTGGACTTATGAGGATCAGTTGACCCTTTTTTTTTTCCCCCTTGGTATATCATGAATCTTGGTAAGGTTATCGTTTGAAGTTTTGAGGTAATGAAATATGAGAGGTAAGTCCTGAAGTAGGTACCTTTGTTGTTTGCTAAATGTTGCAAGTAAGAGCTTCTGATTGGTTAAGGACATGAAAGAATCCGTGGTTGAAGTAGAACCATCTTTTTTTGGGTTTTGAGTTTATCAATGCTTGTCATGTCTGGAAACATACGATCTTATATGATGTTCTCTAATTTCCCAGATCGGAAACTGCAGTCACCTTTATGTAACTCTGCAAGTGTAACTTTTGCATCCTGTTCTCGTGTTGATTGCAACTAGTAAATGAAGGAATGCCCTCGGTTAATTTCTTATGAAAATTTTCTTGTGACAGGGTTATATTGTCCTCAATAGACCTTGGGCATTTGTCCAATGGCTTCAGAAAGCAGACATAAAAGAAGAGTAGGAGGAACTAAAACTCCCTAGCTTCTTTAATGAATTGATCTGCATTTTATATTATTGACATTATCTATACTATTCTTATCGTGTCCCCAGTTACATACTGATGGCAGAGCCAGATCATATTATTGTGAAGCCCATTCCAAACTTATCAAAAGATGGGCTAGGAGTAGCATTTCCTTTTTTTTATATCGAGCCTAAGAAGTACGAGCCAATACTGCGGAAGTATTTCCCTGAGGACAAGGGACCAGTAACCAATATAGATCCCATAGGGAATTCTCCTGTGATAATTGGAACGGTTTGGATCTTAATATCCTTTTCTTGACCAATGCTTTTATCATTTGATTTATTACCTTTTCCTAAACATCTGTCAAATGTTCTCAGGAGTCACTTAAGAAAATTGCTCCTACGTGGATGAATGTTTCCTTGGCAATGAAGAAGGACCCAGAAACAGACAAAGCTTTTGGCTGGGTGCTTGAAATGTGAGAATTCTGTTTTCAACTACACAACTATGTGTCTCACAGCTGGTTATTTACTCTGTCTTCATTTGTAGGTACGCTTATGCTGTTGCGTCTGCATTACATGGCGTTGGTAACATTTTGTACAAGGACTTCATGATTCAGGTTTGAACAGATTAACAAATTTACGTGCTTTTTTATATCAATATGAGATGCCCATAGTTTTCGTTAATTATTTATTATTGTTGTTTGTTTTTGTCTCTCAATTTGAATTTGTTGCTATTATTGTCCTTATGCATGTCTTTACTAATGATTGCCTGCTTTGTTTTTCTCAGCCCCCTTGGGATACAGAAATTGGAGAAAAGTTCATAATCCATTATACATATGGATGTGATTATGATATGAAGGTAATAACTTTTTGTAGAGCAGCAAATGGGAAGATAGTTTGACTTCTTTCATATGGTTTATCAATAGGTATCTATCTTCCATTGACTCTGTTGCATACCTCTTGGCTTGTCCTACTATTGTCAGGGTAAGTTAACCTATGGAAAGATTGGAGAGTGGCGGTTCGACAAAAGATCTTATGACAAAATTGCACCACCAAAAAACCTTCCTCTGCCTCCACCAGGTGTTCCAGGAAGTGTGGTACGTTTTATTATAATTTATATAGGGTAGGATGTTGATACACGTTTAATGCAAGTATTCTGTAGTGTTTAGTTTGATTGATGATTGGCTTGTTTGGCATTCAGCTTGAGCCATTATTGACAAGTTTACCCTGAATCTGGTTTCCTTCTTCACCCACTTCCCTTTGCTTTATTAAATCCAAATCTTCAGGGTAAACATAGAGGTTCATTTGTTAGTTTTGCCTCATTGGTAGATGTGATGTGCCATCTCTAGAGATTTTGTTCGGAACAGCGTACAATGAGCTAGCAGCTTAATGGAGGTGTCAGGTTAGGCGTGCCTAGCTTGTTGTGGACTAGGCAGAACTTCTGCATAAGACAACAATTTCAACCTTAGTTGAATTCACATTGGCAAATTGGATTTATTACTAGTAAATAATATAGAACATTGAGACAGAAATATTAAGTTAAACTGTGATTTCCGTATCATATCATTTAGTCTTCATTTGAAAGCATGAAGTGATCATCCCTTCTCGAACATTATTTCTTGTGCAAGCTTTAAAAGCAAAAAATAATCTCACAGGTCACTTTGGTGAAAATGGTGAATGAAGCGACAGCAAACATTCCTAACTGGGGATAATAAAGAACATAGTGGGCGAAAGCTTTGAAGATATCAAATTTGTGGTCAATTCCTGATGCAGGCTTGGTACTCTTTATTTTTAGATACCACATTTAACAAGCATTTGTGAGCTTAGTATTTATGTTCCGAGTTTGGAATTAACTTGATTCGCTGGTTATCATATGGAAGTTGAGGCAATTGACTGCATGTGTAGTGTTTACCAAACTTGGCGGGGAACTGATGTGTAGCTGCTTTTAAAATTGTATATCAAAGTAGAAACCTACTCGTTCACCAGGGTTTATGGCTTATGTAACAAAAAGTTTGTTTCTTTTTTTCTTCGTTATGATGCATGTTGGCAGAAATTGAGCTGTTGAATATCATATGTATCACTTGGTGTATTTGACTGAAACAGGAAAACACGTTGAAGTTGTGTTAATGGAGTAAAGAAAGCTGAAATTGATTGCGTTTTCTTCTTAGTTGTAAGCCAGTGGTTAAGGCAGGAATGATCTGGTTTGAGTTTGGTGGGTTTACCTAAATTAATAATTACGTTCTTTTCATATATATGATGTTCATGCAATGCAACTCAGTATTAGATGTATATTTTCACTTAATTTTTGGATTATATATTTTATTATTATATTCTATAGCCTCTTTACTAGTTAGGGTTAACGCTGCAAGGCCCTGCAGTATTTCTACCAGGTGTTGTTGTATATTTTATTATTATATTCTAATTATTATGTTAAATATAATTTACTAGATTAAATTCATTCTTATCATTTCGATTTGGCATTTTATAATTAGTTTTGATCTAAGCTGTCTTGCACATGTATGAGTTTCACTTTAATTTAATCAAAATTTTCTAAAAAATCTTATCTCTTTTAAAATTCAGCAATTGCTTTAACTTATTTCCATATATACATATGTATTCTCTCTAGCAAAAGTTAAACTCTTCAAAATTCAACAAGCATTTTTTAGAAAATTTAAATGATTTTAAAGCATGTTTAATTTCAAATCTTGAAATTTTAATTAAAATGATATCCTTATTAACATATAAATAATATGTGGTGTATTTACACATTTAAACTTATGTAATAAAATCTAAAAAAAAGATATTCTTATTATTCACAGTTTTTACATGTAATTTATATGATTTCTTTTCAAAAAAATAAGCCTATCAATATTCAATAAATATCAAAATTTTGAAATGAAGATGATCATGTCAATTTAATTTAGATAGATCCATTTAAAAATTTTTATTAGGATTTTAATTTCTTAAAACTAATTATTATTTAATTCTTCTTTAAAAGATTATATCAACATTTAATAAATGCATGAATAAACTCTAGCAAATAAGTTATTGTTTACCTTTAGCATTAAATATGAAAAGAAAAGATACTTAGGGAGCGGTTGGTTCGCACAGAAGAATGGTAATAAGAATGGGAATGAATATAGTGAAGAATGTGAATGGATATTATCATTATAATTATGATGGTTGGTTAAGAGGAAAGAATGATTACTATTACCATTGACAGTGGTTGGTTTGTAAAAATATTGAGAAATAAAAAATTATCATATTTTAATTAATTAATTAATTATATTGTAATTAATCAATTACAATATATTCATTAATTAAAACATTGTAATTAATTTTAACTAATTATATTGTGACCAATTAATTAATAATATTTTAATTAATTAATAATATTGTAATTTATTATATTTTAATTAATTAATTAATTAATCACAATATTTTAATCAATGAATGAATTTTTTTAATTAATTATATTGTAGTTAATTAATTATTAATAATATTTTAATTAATTAAAATATAATTCATTCATTGATAATATTTTAATTAATTATATTGTAATTAATTAATTACATTACATTATTTTAATTAATTAATAATTATATTTTAATTAATTAATTACAATATTTTAATTAATAAATGAGTTATATTTTAATTAATTATATTGTAGTTAATTAACTAATTAATTAATTACAATATTTTAATTAATAAATAATTATATTTTAATTCATTATATTGTAGTTAATTAATTATTAATAATATTTTAATTAATTATATTGTAGTTAATTAATTAATTAATTAATTACAATATTTTAATTAATGAATAATTATATTTTAATTAATTATATTGTAGTTAATTAATTATTAATAATATTTTAATTAATTATATTATAATTAATTAATTAATTATAATATTTTAATTAATGAATAATTATATTTTAATTACTTGTATTGTAACTAATTAATTATATTTTAATTAATTAATTAATAATAATATTTTAATTAATTATATTTTAATTAATGAATTACAATATTTTAATTAATGAATGAATAATATTTTAATTAATGAATAATTATATTTTAATTAGTTATATTTTAATTAATTGTAACAAGCACACCCTTATATAATAATGATATTCATTCCCTAGATTAAAAGGGGAATATGGTATTACTAAAAAATGAGTAATTAAAGTAACGACTTTATAATCATAATTTTTTACAAAACTCAATCTTTTATTTTAGACCTATTTTTTTATATTCATTAAATAAGCACCTTTGATCTTTAGAGGGGGAAAAAATATTTTCTCTTGAAATCTCAATCGCAGCCGTGTTCCAAGCAATTGATTTGACTCTTGAGATAAGGAACTAGAACGACGTAGAAAAGAAAGAAATGTGTTGAAACAAATCAAACACGGACCAATACTTTTAAATAGAGTTCCGAAAGAACTGGATTGTTTTGTTTTAATTTTAATTGACCAAGTAAAGTAAAATTGTACAATGGAAATAAAAACAAAATGTGGAGACAATTTTAATTTTTATTTCACGAAATGAGTATAGAACTGTATTAAAGGAAAGAAACCGGGGCCTTATCTTCTTGTGTCAGATTGTCTTTTCAAGTGAACCTTATCTTCCACTGCCAACAAGCTATTCAGAGAGTAAAGTGTCTACAAAGCTTAGAAATTTAGAAGAGTGACAACATAAACCAATTTCTTGAAGAATCTTCTCTTGACTAACTCCGATATATCCGTCTTCGAAATGCTTCTCCACACTTGCATGCATACTCCACCTCTGCGTGTCCGCAATAACCACCTCTCTTTGTGTCCTTCTTTTTCTTCCCTCCCATTTGGGTCTCTAAAGTTCGAGCCTCACAAGCGCTCTTTCCAGGTGATACATTGTTGTCATGGTTCTTTGTTGTTTTATTAATTTTCTTCTGTTTTTGCATACTGTTCATTGCGTATTATAAGCTTCTTGGTGAGCCATGCGCATGTAACGGAGAATATAAGGCAAAACGTGATGCGGTTTAAGTTAATTTTTCAAGTGAATCTCAAGATAATCTTATAACGGAGAATATAAGGCAAAACAACATGAGCTTCTTGGTGGCTTCGGATTTCAATCTCAAAATCCAAAGCTGAATTAAAATAGCGATGTTTTAGTGAATGGGAGGATGGGAAACATAATTTCAGAATTATTTATTTTAAATGGAAAGCACTGTATAGAATATTACGTATTGCATTTATCATCATCATCACTAAGTCTAAAATCTCACAACAAAGTGGAGTTTGGGGACGTCTGATAGTTCGTAGTCTTAATTCTACGTAATAAAGAGGCTGTTTCTGGTAGGCTCATATGTGGTTGTGACAATAAAAAAGTGATGCAGATTATAAGAGTAGATATGAAAACTGATATGTTAAACGAGTAGGTAAATAAAATTAAATAAGTAAATAAATAAATAAAATAAAATAAAACCAAATAAGATATCTGATGTGGTGCCCATATTTGCAAATAAATAATAATAATTTAAAAAAACAAAACAAAACAAAACAAAACTACAAATTGTCATGAGTTGATACAAGTTTAAAAGAAAAGTTATTAAAAAAATATAATAAGACAAATATACTTAAAAAAGTTGTAAAGTTCTGTTCATACTTACTATGCTGCAAACATCTACTCATCATTTCTTGAATTGTGCATGTTTATACCAACTACTAAGTATATCATTTACAATTAAAACTAAAACATTGTGTTAGACCAAAATGTATAGTAGGAACTATCTAGGATACTTGAAAATTAAGAGCCATTTCACTAGAAACAGGATTTGACCATTTAATCATTTTTGAACGATAAAATTGTGATGCAATGCTTGAAATCTAAAAACCCAAACTTCCCCTGTCTTTTGTTTTTCATTCACTGTCCCAAAATGCTTAACTAGATTCTTCGACCCTCAACCAGAGGGAAATTACACCTCTTATTGGCAAAGCCTACACAACTCAAGGTTGACAAAAATATAACTTCCAAGTTTACTTCTTTACTCGGAGCATTGTACTTTGAGGTAATGTGAATCCAGGTCGTGTGGGATGTAAGCTTTATGAGCTCAAACGCACTAATCCAACATCAGCTACACTCTTCATGCTACAGCCACAAGATCTTCATTTCACCAATCAAGCAGAAGCAAACCATTCTTGATTGTTAAAAGTTCTTCGTACCCACCTAACTACGAAAAATTGCATCTTCATGTGTTACACAAACAAAGAAATTTCACCCAAAAAACCAAAATCCTAAGATTCTAAACCCATGTTTGTAACTTAATCACCTATCACTCGAACGTTCTCCAGAAAACCTAATCACAATATATATATATATAACAATTAAGAACTTGAAAACAAAACAGAGAGAGATTGAGCCCAAACCAGAGGAGGACGTATCAAGCAAGCCTTTGAAATCTTTACCATTGGATCGCTCCATACTCACAGAAGCCTAACCACCTCTCTTTTTGTGAAGGTAGACCATTCTTGAAACAACCCAAGATCGATTTGGTGACTGGTAGCCAGAAGGCCACGACCAAGTTGAGCTTCGATGTTGCGGCCCCATGCCCAAAGCTCACCTTGCGACGTGATGGTGAAGGAGTGGTAGTGGCCAGCACTGACACCGACACCGACGACGTTAGAAGGAAGTTCGATGACGGCAGTCACTAAATCTTGATATATTTGCCATGGTTGTTACAAAGGTTTTCTTTCGGCACTGAACTTATCCGCAAGACGCGCCTACTCTTTTGCACGACAATCTTACTTAGATCTTTCTAAGTAAGACTCAGCCTTCTCACGTGATCGTCGACCAATTATTGAGTTCTCGAACGCCTTACGACCTCGCAGTGTTTATCTCTCACACTCGTAAGAAAATTACGGAAGTGCTAGAATAGTAAAGGCAATAACAAGAACAAGAAAGAGATACAGCTAAAAGTCAATTTTTATTACTTCCCTCAAATTATACAAAGGAATACTATCTCAATCTCTGTGTCTGACAACACTCTCCTCTTGATTATGAGAAGAAGGATCAAATGAGCTATTTATAGACATCTTTAGATGACTAAGTTAGAATCCTATTAGGACTCTACTAGTTAAGATCACAATCTTATCTTATTTTATCCTTATTAGATTACATCAAACTAACCAATAGATGACATCTTCATCCAATTAGAACTTTATCTAATAGGATTAAGCTACATCACAATAATATGATAAAAGATCTAAGAATGATTATCCATATTTACGAAGATCTCCTCTATCTTCAGATGATCCTTCTATATGATCTTTATCTCTTAGTTAATGTTTACTCACTGTGATCTTATCCGTTACATCATCCAAGATTTTCTTATCTCTATCCATTAATGATGAGTCATCCAAGCCAATAGTATACTGGTCCATCCAATGCTTACCCATGCCAATCCCATTAATCATGATCCGTTCATTTGAGCACACACTAAGTTCTTAGTTCATCAATAACTTAGCGTTAGCCAAGTCAGCTCGTACAAGATCCGAAACTTTCTCAAAACTCGCATTATGCTTGATCTACTTGCTAAGTAACCTTGGAATTCTCGCATATTCTTGTCATGTGTGTGGTGCAACTAGTCTTCCATTCAAGTCTTCTTTTGGTCTTGCATTCGAATCTTGTATCTCGTTGAAGATTTCTGCCAATGCACACCAATGCATGCCAACACTTGACATTGCCCCTTCTCGTCCTTGCCTCCTTGTAAGTCTTTGCCTTATTATGTTGTTCCGCGTGTCGTACAATAGTCAAAGCTCGCCAATGCCCGCACAATCCTGCTATCACGAACTTAGGAGTCTAACAATAGTCCTATGAAAAGCATCTTGTAATGGGTACGCTTTTGTTTGACTGAAAACACACATACTTTTGTTTACCACAAGTATTGCTTGTGATCTCACATTCTATTCAATGAATTAGTTGTCTGGGAAACCAACCATGATCCAATCATGGATGTAGCGGAAAAATGATTTTTATTTTATCGAATCTCAATAATTGAATAACTTGAAAAACATAAATCGTAAAATAAATGAATCGTACTTGATTTGAAATTCTTGCTGAAACATTTTCCAAAACCTTTTCGATATATCAACTATGAATTGTCCAAGTGTCCAACCTTTAATAGTATTTACAAAGCAGAGAGTAAAAAAACTCAACTTTTGTGAGTTATAAGCAAGAGTATTGTTCTGAATTCTTTAAGCTTATTTCCTATAAATAGAAAAAAAAGTATTTAAAGTCAAACTTTAATTACAATTTAATTTAATTTAATTTAATAAAATCAAACATATCAAATTTAATTTTTGAAGTTTCCCAAACTTCACTATTAAGTCAAATTTAATTTAAATTAATTTTTCTTTCTAACTGCTCTTTATTTGTGATCTATTAGATTCCTAATATTTTTACAATGATTATAAATTATAATTCTCATTAATAATTAGAATTAGATAAATTAAAATTCTTTTTAATTTATCTTTAATTTCATAGATCAAGATTAATGTTAGTAACTTATCATGACCATCTAAATATTAGAAATGTCAAAGCAGTTTGACTTAACCTATCCATGCATGGTTATGATATATAATGTAATCCTTTCATCGTCCAATGTTATAATTAGACATAAAGTATAGATATATTGTCTAATCTTATTAAATTTAATCATATTTGTTCTTGTTAACTAGTAATTAATTTATAATTAATATTTAAAAATACCTTTTTCAAATATCAATTCACTCTTATAGAAAATTTCTTAAGTCACTACTAATAAAGAACAACAGAATATTCTCTCTAATTACTTTAGAGTGACGAATCATTAACTTACTCAACTATCTTTATATGGCTTATATTATATCTAAGAACTATCAAGTAAGCTACCCTAAGTATGATAGATTATAAGTATCATCAATACACAGTAATTCTCACATGAGATACTCTGGTAATCTCAAGTCTATGGATCAATTATACAACTATAATGATGAGAAAATTTACAGTCACGTAAGTATTTTATTTAAAATTCTCATAATTCGGTCAATTCAGTAAACTTATTCTCAAATAAGCACCTACATATTTGTTTAAGTATTTACACATTTTAATTTGTATGATCAATTACTTTATTCATTAAAAAAAATATAACATCTACTAATTTTATAGTTTTATGAATATTTATTCTTGATAAAACTACAACTAGAAACAAGTAAATGTAAATTTTTCCTCATAATTATGATCTCATCATAATTTCAATTGCCTAATAAGTATTCAAGGGATTTCATTAAAATATTAAATGTAGTTAATAAAATATATAAAAATAAAGAATTCTTTTATTAATTAAAATAATAATATAATACATAAAATTGTAACCAATTGATTGACTGCAAGGGTATAAACTAACATTACTTTTATTGTATGTGCTTCATATTAAGCATTTGAGTTACCATACAGCAACTACAAGATATATCACTGTCAACAAAATTTTGCTTGTGCCTGGAGTCTTCCCGTTGAAAGAATTAGTACATTGGAGTTTAGCAAGTTCAAGGTCCATTATTTCCTCATGGTAGAAGAAGTAGTTAGATTCTATTATAACCGACAACTCTATGAATTGACAACATGTTGAATGCATTAAGAAGATGCAAACAGCATCACTGTCAACAAAACTTTTTTGTGATTAGAGTTGTCCAAGAGTTCATCATTTCTCATGATGCAGATTGGTTTGAGATGCTGTCATATCTGCAGCTCTATGCATTTAGAAGATAGTAACTGCAATAGGACGGTACTACTTGGCAAGTTTTAAGATCCTGTCTTCATGTTTCAAAATGCTTCCAAAAATTTAGCTGATTTGCTGAGGGATTTATTCAATGATACCTTCATTTAATTAAGTTCTTTGTATCGTTGATTACTAAATAATGCAGGACTTACCTCGATAATTGTTGCTGTGAAAGTGCTTACGTTTTCCAACTGGAATAAAATTTCGTTTTGGTAGATTGAACATTTAGATGCTCATTTATGACATGAAAGAAAGGTTACCAACTCACTATTCTGTGCGACTTTGTCAAACACTAAATCATCTGGATTTCCTAAAATCCTCTCAAAACATTATGATATAAGAATTGATTATATATGGATAATTAGATGAAAATATTTATTTACTTCAGTACATATCCAAAGTATGCTGCAGGTTCTAATGCACAGAAAGAATTTGTTAACTGTGTAAAGTAAGGTCTAAAAATTTGATGAAACTTGTCTTAAATCTATTTCCTTCTTTTTGGCCCTTTTAGCTATCATTTTGAAAGCTTTTAGTCTTCAGCAAATTCTGTGTTAAATTTCATCCACCATATGGTCAAGCAAACAGAACACCTCATACGTTTTTCAGTTTTTGTCCTTTCTCTTTCCCCAACCAACTCAATGATGCACGGAGTGGATTTCTTCTTGTTAATGTTATCATCACCACTTTAGGTGATGGAAGGATTCATATTCTTGTTTGTAAGTGGGTTTTGGCTTGCTTTATTCATATCCATACAAGGGTTTACTTTTAGGATAATGGCTGTTTTATTTATTCATGTTCGTCAATTACATGCTTCATAGTTCGTTAGTTGGCAGATCTCATTTGTCCCTATCCATAATTTTTTTCCAGTTATAATGTTGTCTGCCTTCCCTTAACGTCAGTGTTCTCCATTTAAAAGTTCATTTCATTTTCTATATTTCCTGGATTTTGATATGGACATTGAGTGATGTGCAGAAGTATGCATTCGATTGCGTTTATATCGTATTGTTATTTTTAGGACATAGGAAGTTGAGCAGTAGTTAAAAAGACTAGAAGGTTTCTGTCACATTTCATTAAAAGAAAAAAAGGAAGGCAAATGAAGGGAACGTCCTAAATCAGGATTTGAGCAGTAGTTAAAAAGAATAGAAGGTTTCTGTCACATTTCATTAAAAGAAAAAAAGGAAGGCAAATGAAGGGAACGTTATGGTTTTTATTTTTCTGTTCAAATCCTGATTTAGGAGAAGTCCTACAGTCAGAAGTAAAGAGAAATATATAGAAAGCAGAAGGGAAGAAGCAAAAAATGGAAAAAAAAAATGAAACAAGATTTAGAGAAGAAGTCCTCCACATGATAACTGTGATGTGCTGAGAAGGAAACTCCCTCACTCTACTTTTTAAGAGTTTAGACTGATTTCTATGTTAACTAGATAAGGAATTGAATAATTACTAGAAAAGGGAACTAAAGTATATGGTAGAACTATGAAAACAATTTAAACTCTTAACAAAAACCTTGCCAAGACTTCAATTCCAAGTAAAACCTAGATTACTTCCCAACATATGTTCGAGAATATTCATCTTCTTAGCCTAGTTTTCCCAAAAATTTGTCATGCTTATAATCTACAAGAAGGATTTAAGTCTTGAATTCTCCTAGTCCAATGCATTTTGCATTTCAAAATGTTGCTGTTAACTCTTGTGAAAAAGAAATGTAAAAGAAGTTGAGGCGTTGAAAAAGTTAATTACACCTTGTTACTTGCTCAACTGTTAAAATTTTTGCATAAATGAATGGGACCCGATACAGCATGCACTTCTCCCTATTCTAATAGTTTCCTTTACTGTAGAGAATTAACGTTGTAGCCTTTTGGCCAGGTCTTCTTCCAATCAAATAATCTACCAGACCAGATCACTTCCAGAGAAAGTCATATACTGAGTAGGTCATTTTGTTCTCTGCAGGTATATGTTCCGGCTATCCTTTTCATCCAATGGTTACAGATTCATTAAGTCAATCTATTATTTCTGCTTGCCCCTTTATTTTTTGATTGAACTTCACTATCAAAATTCCTATCATGGAATTTTTAGTCAGTACTAGTACCTACTTTAACACTGTTTAAGTTAATGTTTCTTAGTTACCTTTCATGGTTTCTTTTTCTTGTATGTCTAAATTTGAGGTTTCATCTACATCTGATCTCACCTGCTCACAGATTCATTTCCTTCTGGCGTTTTTGCTAGCAATTTTATTGCCAGTGAATGATCTCAAGACATAATTTCCGCATCTTGACATTAGTTTACATGCCAATACCATAGTAGTTAGGTTTCCCTTCAATATTTTACAATATGTATCTCCACCCCAGTGTCAGTTTCAAGCTTGAATTGTGGTTCACATGATTGAAGAGCCAACCTAGTGCCTGATCTGCCTGCATCTAGATGGACACATTTAACCAGGCATTTTTTTTCATGCGGAAAATGATGCCAATTTTCCATCTATACATGGAAAATAAGTGCAGGATTTTTGCAATAACACCCGAATTATGATAATTTTTTGGACTTAATAGCAGTTAGGGAAAGGCCAACAAGCCCCCAACTATACTAAAATTTGAGTGTTCAACTGACCACTTAAATCAAGAAAGCAATCTGACTCCTATTTAACTGACCATTGCAGAAGTCATTGACATAGTGTAGTTTACAGTTTTTGTTGATCCACTTTATTCTAGGAGTATTTGTCTTCGTCGTGGTTTCAATTCTCAAATTCAATAGATTTCTTTTTATAATGTTTAAGGGACAATGTAAATGTTAGGTATCATGTTGTATTTGTCAGTGAATGTTAAAGGATTATATGACACTTCTGCCAAAACCCGCCCAGTTACTTACCAAGTTATCAAATCTTTTTACTGCAAGGAAATTTTATCCACCGTCTTCCGTCAATTATACGACAAGTTTGAAAGTTTAGTGATGTGATCAGGTCACTTATTCCTGAACTTGTATCATTAGTTGCCAGTAAACGCAAAAGAAACTTTTGCAATATGTCAAATGATTTTTTTGTATTCCATACTATTCCTTGACTGAAACTTCTTCAATCATTGTTCCTATACTTGTTTCTTCATTCATTTCTTGTTAAATTAATGACAAAGGCAGATACAGGAAAAGCAATTGCTCAAAAGACTACATTCTTCAAGAATTGCGAGAGTAATTTCTCTTTCTCACTTGTGATTTCACTTTATTAGAACCTGATTCTGTGACAAATATGTGAGATTATTATGCATAATATGAGCAGAATATTCCTGTATGTAAAACACTTGTGGTAGTATATCCATTCAATTTTAGATTTTATTTTGTTCTTCATACACATTTTTGGCCTGGAATTCATCGGAGTACTTCCAAACTGCTTTTATTGTAATCACTATTAGTCACCTGTGGCTCATGAACCCAAATTATAACCTTTCCAGTTCCAACGTTTGGTGCTGTAATGCATTAAATCAGGATTTATGTATCTTGATGACTGAGATATGCAGATGATAACCTGGTACGGCTGTAAATCACTGAATCTATGGTCCTGTATGTCAATGGATGTTTTTTGCTCTAGACTGAAAATGGGACACAGATTTGTAAGTAATTGTGGACTTTTAATTTCCTCCAAGTAGCAAGATATTTTTGATGATTTACAAGAAAGCCCAGGTTTCTTCATACTTTAGGTCTAAAAGTTGTCGCCTGCGTTTCTGTTTCAATTCTATGCATGAAACATTTTGGTTGATTAAATCTTAAATAAAATATTGCTAAAAGAGTGGCAGCTAATTTTTGCTCAAACTACAGGAATCTCCATTTAGAAATTCTATTTCCATCATCATGTTGTTTTCCCTATTTGAAGCACTAGGGCTACTAAAAAACATCTGTTGTACATTGGCATTGTCATATCCTATGAATCATTATCTTCTTCATGTAATGCATATTAATGCAATCAAATCATTCAATCACTAAAGTGGCTAAGTTTGATACTTGTTATCAAGCATACATTTTAGATCATTGTGCTGCAAACTTTTTCATACCTTTCATGAGTCAATGGGAAAAGATTGAATACAGTGTGATGAGATAAAATTGTTTTTCCATACCAAATCACCATCTCACCAGTAATCCTTACAGATTCTGTGTTGCCGTTTTGATCCTGATTCACTTATTAACTCTTTCAAAATCATATATTGGAATATTCTTGCAGTATACTTGAACAACCTTCTCAATATTGAGGACGTGCTGCTTTCAGAGAGACCTAAGATTTGGGTGTCTGTATTCTCATCAGGACTAGTTTCATTCATGATTTCTTCACAAGTGGCACATGCTGAGGGAAGTATTAAAAGTGATGTAGTGTATGAGGTTGGGGAGTTATTCGAATTGGGAATCCAGCTCTCTTATCTGCTTCTGTTGTTAGCTTTGCTAGGGGCTGGAACCTTCTTTGTCATTCGTCAAGTTCTTGTACGTAGAGAACTGGACCTTTCTGCTAAAGAGTTACAGGTATCCTGTTTTTGGAAATTGAGTTACAGGTATATTTGGTTATTAATGGATAATTCATCGTTCTACATTTCAGATGATTCATTTATCCTCTTTAGGATTATATATTATTTCCTCATTTTTTGTCATTCTAGGATTCAGATGATCTTTTGTTTCTTTCTCATTGACATTAGGATTATTTTCTGCTTCATTGGCAATCAAAAGCTGTCTGCATTTGTATGTTTCTCAACAGAAACAAACATGAGCATTCATGTTCGTGTACAAATATATATCATCATATTCAGTGACCATATGCAGTCTGTTGATCAGTGAAACCCTAATTTTCCTTCTGTTTTTGACCTCTTTAATTTTAGGAGCAAGTAAGAAGTGGTGATGCCTCAGCAACTGAGTTTTTTGAACTTGGTGCTGTAATGCTCAGGAGGAAATTTTATCCCGCTGCTATAAAGTACTTACTCCAAGCAATTGAAAAATGGGATGGTGATGATCAAGATCTTGCGCAGGTATGATTGCACCTCACCTTGATGTAATTAACTTATCGGATGAATGCAATATTTTGTAGCACTTTCAATGGATTTTTAGCGTTCAAAATAGCAAGAAATGTTCCTACTTCAGGGGTATTTTCTTCTAGAATTGAATCCATATATCAATCACTTTAATAGAATAACACTAACACCATTTTCAAGTGTAGTCACAGTCCTAAAACTAGATATTACATTTGTTGGATTTTACCTCTTTTGTTTCCTACCTTATCTGAGAATTTCACTTCAAACTTGTCCTTCCTTAACTTTCATATAGCTAGGAAATGAATTATCCACTTTGGCAGAGTAGGATTTAGTAAATGAGAAATTACATCACTAATTATCAACCTTGTCCTCTCAAGCTCTATTGTGGTAATAATGCTCCTGGGAACCTTGGTAAAAGTTCATCTAGTCATGCTCTTCTACTTTAACAATATGTGCTTAGATTTAACTACGTGATCCCAATAAAAAAGAAACAGGGAAGAAAAGGAAAGAAAAGGAATGTTTAGGTTGCAGTGAATATCTTTTGTTCACATTTCGAATATATATGAAACAGGTTTACAATGCTCTGGGCGTCAGTTATGTACTAGATGGCAAGCTGGAGAAGGGAATTGCTCAGTTTGAAATGGCAGTGAAGTTGCAGCCAGGCTATGTCACGGCTTGGAATAATCTTGGTGACGCGTATGAGAAAATGAATGACTTGAAATCTGCTCTGAAGGCATTTGAAGAAGTGCTGCTTTTTGATCCAAATAATAAGGTAGCAAGGCCTAGAAGAGATTCGTTGAAGGATAAGGTACAAATGTACAAGGGAGTACCCGTCAAATCGAAGGACAGATGATTTTGTAGTTATGATATTCGAAGAAGTTTTTTTTTTCTTTTTCTTTTTATAGTTTTGATCTCCTCTTTATAAGGATGAAGACCTTTTTAATTATATGTTTTCTCACCGTACATAACCCAGTTGCATATGTTTACAGTCGAGCCTTTCTGTTCTGCTTTATCTGATTGTCGGATGTAAATTTTCAAAGGAGGTTGAAACTTCCACCATTTTATCTTTAAAAATTTCCTGCAAAATTTTTCCGGATTCGTGAGTTGTATCACTTTTGACCGACGAGAATATACGCTCAACTTAATTTTGAGACAACTGCACATATATCCATTTATTTTCTTCAATTCATTTACTTGGGCCTTCTTCTTCTTCTTCTTCATCATCATCACTCAGTCTGAAATCCCGCATTGAAGCGGGGTCTAGGGAGGTCCGATAGTACGCAGCCTTACCCCTACATAGTAGAGAGGCTGTTTCCGGTGGACCCACATGTAAATGAAACAATATACGAATGATGCAAGATATAGAAAAAACAGAGAATAAAATAAGGCAATATTAAGACAGGTTTAAAGTAAATCCTAAGCAGGTGTCTTTCTTACACTTATACAAGGCGGGCCTCTTATGGTCCATGCATGCCAACCACATCTTATTTATTTGCCGTTTCTTTATATTTATCTTTATTTTTACTTGTGTTTTGATTTGCTTATTTTAAATCTAATACTTTTAATTCTTTTTTCTTCACCATTTTTCATCATCGTCCTGGTTCAAGATTACATTTTATTTTTATACAACGTCAACAAGACAAATCAAAGTTTTTGAAGATTGGTAATAAGAAAATGATTTTTGTCATGAACAATTTAGGTGCTTATTGACCAAAAATAAAAAATAAAAAACTACTTGTTTTACGCTAAAAACAGCAACTACACGGATCGTTACTTGTAGTAAAAAGCAAATATCGTTTAACAGAAATTGTGCTTAAGCACCACTTAATTCAAGTTATGCTTTATCTAACACTCAAATTTGAATAATAAAATGAAAAGTAAACTAACTCAAACAAACGAGTAATGAATAAATAATGTAACAATGGAAATCTGTCAATAGAATTAATCAAGTTATCAGAGAGGAGATTTTACTTATCATTCATGCTAATCTAGCCATTTATGTATTTATGAGGTATCGTAGGGTTGATTACTCTCTCTCTAGTTATAACCATTCCCTAAATTATAAATCCTAATCAAATTATGAAACTTGCAATCTCTCAATTCACAAATTCCCCACAATTCTAATTAGTTCTACAGCTTTCTAATGAACAATTAGGTCTTGCATGAGATCTCTTCCAATGAAATTACCGACTAGATTGATTTAGTGGTCAATTTAATCACTTAACTCTCGTTAATCCAATCTCATCATTTTTATCCGGCTTACCCTCTCCGTTCGGTACCGAAACATACAAATACATTAATCAATCACAACACCCAAATTAAATAAACAAAATTAAACTAGATTAACATTAAATATAAATAAAATCCTGAAGGAAAAGTTAGAACATCGTTAACAATTCAAAAATTAATAACCATACAACCTATCTCAATTTTACACATTAAATGAATAAAAAGGTAAATGGGAAGAAAATGAAACTTAGATTGGATGATTCAAGAAAGCAGCGGCATCAGGAGATCATATATTTCGGGAAGCTTCGAAGTCGAGACCCTCCTCTTCTTCCTCTTCTTCTTTTCTCTCTCTCTCTTTTGGGTCCAAAGGTAGGCTCAATGTAGACTTCTTTTTAGGATTACATCATAATACTTTTATAGGCTTTTCTAATTAAGGTAACTCTAGTGCCTTTCTGGGGTTTGAAATGTTCGTAATGTCTATCGAAAACTCGAATCCGAAAGTGACTCCGCATATATCTACGCGTAGGCCACGATCGTGGTCCTTAGTGCACGATCATGACTGGTTTATCTACTCTCTGTAGGGATGGCAATTTCAGCTCGTGACCGGCCTAGCCCGTGGCTTGCCCATTTCGGACAAAACGGCATTATTTTGTCCAAAACGACACCATTTTGTAATTTTTTAATTAAAAAAATATAAACGGGCCGGCCTGCTCCCCGCCCAAATGGGTCATGGGCTAGCCTGCAGCCCACCATGACTGAGGCGGGTTTGGGCAGGGCCGAGGGCGGCCCTAGCTCTCTGTCACGATCATGGCAAATCGATCGTGGCAGATTCCCCACGATCGTGGGCCTGTGTTGGTGCTTCTGCCACAATCGTGCCTTACATGCCGTGATCGTGGGACTGTGTTTTGGTTTGGGTCTCTTCGAAATTCTTTCGAATGCCCTGAAGCATTAACAAAATCATCACCACACCTTATATATAAAAAATTCAAGCTCAAGAACATGAACAGTTAAAACACAAATATTTATGAACTAACACAATTCTTAACCTAAATACACACTAAACAATCATATTAACCACTAAACACATATCAAATTAACTATAAAAATACAATGCAATCTACTCCTATCAACATCCCCTCACTTAACCTTTTGCTTGTCCTGAAACAAAGATCAAATACAACAAGTAAAAATCTATCACTTCATTTTCATAAAGATTAAAGCATGTAATCTCTCAAATCTTGGTCAACTCAATTGTCAAGCTACTATACACATCGTGACAAATTTTCATTGGTGCACATAAGCAAACTTAACCCATGAAACCATCACTTAAAAGTAAGTATAAATTCAAAATGGACCTTCCTTACAGATTTCACTCATTTTTCTCAAATGTTTGATGGTTAGTATTTCGCTCAAACTTCCTACAGGGAACACGCTATCATATGCCTATTAATACACCAATTCACCTCCACAATGATTATATGCTAAGATAGATCAAAAAGACTTTGTTTCAGGTTGTAATTTGGATAGGGTTAAGGTGGGTTAAACAGGTTTTAGGGGTTTATCACAAGCATTTATAAACTACTAAGTGTACAAAGGGATGAAAAAGATGAACTTCTAAGATACGCAAATGGATACAAGTACAACTCTACATTTATTGAAGCTACTACATGTTATTCCTTTTATTTTCTTTTTTTTCATTTTTTGATTTTTTTTAAAATACAGTTAAGAAACAATGAACAAAAAACAACAACTATATGCAAAGTGCTCTTAACTTGTGATTCCACAATCAAGTATCACTTAGCACTCTTAAACTTATGATTGGGCAAGCTAATGGGGTTTGTGAGTTTTAAAATTAGGTGATTTCAAGAAACAGAAAGTTAAAGGCTCAATGGGGCTAGTAAGGGATAATAAAAAGATAGATCATTTAAGCCAAAGGTTAAAGCAAGAAGGCCTTAATCATTTTTATCTAGCATGCTTCCAGTAAATTGAAATTGATTAAAAGCAAGTTCTGAAGGTAATTACCTAAGGAAGCATCACACAAACAAGGAAATGAAATAACTATAGAATGGAGTCATAAAGGCTCAATTCCTCACATAGGCTCAAATGAAAATCCCTTATGCTTTTATACATTACCTCATTGTTCAAGTGTCAAGTTCTGAGTAAGCTTATGCGGCCAACTACTTTCTTCACTCCATATGGTTCATTCTCCGCTCAAGTAATCTGATTTAGGTTCACACATGCCTTTAATCTCATTCCAACTAACATGATATAGTCTCATGACAACACATTCATCACAAAGATTCAAATATAGGGGAAATGACACACCTAATACTATCAACCTAACATGCATCCTAAATGACATGCAACAATGCGAACATAAATGCAAAAACTACCTCCCCACACTTGAACAAAAAATTGTCCTCAATGTACAAAAGAAAACATCCAAAACCAACAAATAACATGAAAAACAAAACACAAAACACAAAACACAAAAAGAATAATAGAAGAGATTAAGGGCAAGATGGGCTTATGGTGGTGGCGTCAATGTAAGTGGTGCATTTTTCCTCTCATCCTTTGGTCCTCCAACAAGCTATGATGCACAATAAATCTTCAAGTAACCTCAAA
>JANZXP010000008.1:16946299-16967767 GCA_027576715.1 Erythroxylum flavicans | reverse complement strand
TATTATTATGATTTTAATTTTGATTTTTGTTATTGTTATTATTATTAATATTTTTATTATAATGTTTGTTATTATAGTATTAACTAATAATTTTTAAGCTAACTCCATTTTTTACTTTACATTGTAGAACCAGATGCAGGAGTTGTTACAGATGTCATTGGCTGAGGGAAATCAGCCCAATATCGATGACATTTGCAACAATGTCCTTGGTATGCGATCGGGTTATATCAAAGGCCTTGGATATGGTCCTAAGCTTGTTGGAGCCTCTTCTTCATGATCAACATTATTGACAGCGCTTCAAGAGGAGAACCAGGTATTGAAGACAAAATTACAATGTACAGAAGATAAGTTAAATCGGGGACTAAAAGAAATTAACAATCTTAAAAAATTGGTTAAACAAATGCTAGGTTCTTCTTATGTTAGTGCTAGTAACTCAGATTCAGACTCTTAGTTTGTAAATGATGTAAATATTATTTTATATATAATGCATTCCATTTTATATGTTTATTCAATTTCAATTTACGATTATTTTCAAAATATTAAAAATTTCTTCAAATTTGTAGTAAATTAAAATAAAATCGTTTTAAATAATTATAATAATTATAAATTTCAAAATTAAAATTTGTTACTAAATAATACAACCTATCAAAAATAATGTCAAAAAAGTCTTAAAATTGTATTAAATTTCAATAAATTTGTGTATAAAAATTATAATAATTATTAAATTAAAAATTACATTTAGTCACTAAATAGTATTAGCTACCAAATGAAATTCGTCACAAAAACTAATTCACTACGTCTAAAAAATGTCGGTAAAATGTTTTTACTACCACAAACATTTCGTAGCTAAATCTTTTTTCCTAAGAAAAATCGTCACTAAAACATATTAGCGACAGAAAATACTTCGTCACAAAATATTTTTACCTTCGTTTGGAAAAGGATTTGCCTACTGGACAAATTAGTAGCTAAAAGTTTTTTGCTACCCAAATAAAATTGTCACTAAAAATAAATACCGGCGCACAAGCTATCATGGGAAAAGAATTTTATCTACGAAACCTAAACCTCGCGCAAAACTATTACCGACATTTCTATTAATCGTCGGTAATACTTTTTTTCGACGAAAGTCGATTGTCGCAAAATCTTTTTCGCGACGACTTCTGTTAATCGTCGCTGATGTTATTTTGCTACCGGGATTTGGCAATGATTTGGACGAAAAAATGAAATCGTTGCATATTAGTTATTGCGACGATTTTCCCTTCTTTAGCGATGATTAAAATCGTCACTAAAACCCTGTTTGTTGTAGTGACATCAAAGGAAGCTTAGGACTTGCTTGAAGAAGAATATTAAGGAACCAGTAAAGTAGTAGCAATGAAGTTGCAGACAATGCATAAAAAAAATAGATCTTTTGGGGAAGAACAGTTAGACCAGAAAGTTGATGAGAGGGTTTTAAGAAGCCTTCCTTTCAAATTTAATCATGTTGTTGCTAACACAAAAGAATCCAAGGATTTATCTAGCTATTCTCTTAATAAGATGATGGGGTCTCTCCAATGTTATGAGTAGTGAATGAATAGGACATTAGAAACACTTCTCCAACAAGTTTTTCAATCAAATATTGATTTGAAGAAAAATTCAAATGGCCTAAGTTATGGACCCATGGAAAAGGAAGAGGAAAAGGTAGACAAAAAAGCAATGGCTACACTACAACAAAATATGGAGTTTAATGACACAAAAATTGGAGTTGTTAGACGCTTTTTTGCATCTTAAAAATAATTGTAGACGCATTATAAAGCGTAAAAAAAACAAGTGTCACAAAAACTATTTAAGACGGTTTTCTTAGACACATAGATGCGTCGAAAAAATATACATTTTTTAGACATCTAAACGTTGAAAATTTAAGCGTCAAAAATCTATTTACACATAGATGTGTAAACATACATTTTCGACGGTTTTTTTAGACACGTAAATGCTATTTTAGACACTTTTTGTAAGCTTTTAGATGCTTTTCACTGTCAATATTTTTCACTTTGAGATAGTTTTTTACATAAAAAATTTCACCATTGTTTAGTTAAAAAATAAGCTTACAAGTTGCTTTGGGCATTGTTTTTAAGATCAAGCACATATTATTATAATAAATTATAATAAAGTAATTACATATTTATTATTATAATAAATTTTACAAATTAATCTAAAATATGTATCTGCATATTATTATAATAAATTAACACTTTTGTTAATAAATATTATATTAAACATATTTATATGTATATAATAGCAAAAATTAGCTAAAATAAATTCCTTCTAGAGTCCATTTCTATAGAAGAAAGCATACTATTCACATACTTCACCTTGTGAGTGGCAACATCAATTGAGACTAATAATCACAAGAAGCTACTGGTAAGAGTAGCACAAATTAATTCTTATTATTAAAAATTCATAAGTTTATTAATTAATTGGTCAATTTTTATAAATTAATAAGTTTTTATAAATTAAAATAAATCAATTAATTTTACATAAATCAATTAATTTTTAATATTACATAAATTAAAAACTTTTAATATTAAAATTAATTATTTAAAATATCATCTTTTTTAAAAAAAAGTCTAAATATATGGTATCATTTTTAATTTAAATAATTTTATCAAGAAATATAGCTACAAGTGCGTTACAATATTAAAACAACAACCAGTAACAGGTGTGATTTGTCTCCAAATAATTTACAAAAATGTTTAAGAGTTTTTTTGTTTAAAATATCATCTTTTGACATTAATTAATCATTATTCCTGGATGCATACTTGCTCCAAATTATAAACGACATCAATTCTTATCCCGCCAATTGAAAATTTTAGAAGTTTTAGACTCTTTTGATTATATTTTTAGACAAATTTTGCTGTCTTAAATAAATGTCTAAAAACTCCACCAATTCTTAGATTAGTTAAGACAATTATTAGACGTGTCTAAGCATAAGCATCTAAAACCTCCTTATTTTGGTATAGTGGTAGATCATGTCGATGCAACTCATTCCTCTCTCCAACTAAAAGATATTCTTCATACAAAATCAACAGTTGAAGCATCTAATATCACATGTCATAATTTAGATTATCCAACTGTATCTTTCTCTTCAATTCAACCTAGCTTAATGATACTTGTCGAGGATTAAGGTATAAATCTTTTTAGCTATATTTTTTTCCATTTTTTAATTATTACTGCACAAAGTGATCAACCTTTCTGTAAATCTTTCAAAGGATAAATTTTCATTGTTCTTCATCAAAGTTAGCATCCCTGAAGAATTTATCTGTTGAACCCCTACAACTTCATCTTGTTCCAAACTATGAACATTGTCATGCGAAGAGATTTTACTTAAAACCCCCGTCATTTTGTTGTTCATCAGGAGAGATTTGCATTGTTGCTCCTTAAATGCCATATGCTCTGAAACGATTATTTATTGGTAATGATGAAGAATCTGAACATTTTAGGAAGAACGTTCGTACATATAATAATAATGTGGCTTTTACTTTGTATAGAGCTAGGTATAATCGAGAACTAACAAAAAATAAGAAAGGCATTTATATATTTCGAGTTCAAGGTCAAGTGTAGCATTTCCTTGACAATTTAGTTTCAACAACTAATAAGACATCTGGTATCCAACTGTATTTCTTTGATACTGATGAGGAACTGAAAACAAGGACTAAGAGTTATGATAAACTTTGTGAGGATACATTAAAAATTATGATAATTTTACAAGATAATCCCTACGCTAAGTTCTTTGGAAGTCTTAGGGACATTCTAATGCTTGAGAATCATGCAATAGTTTTAAGGTGTTATCCTAGTCTTGATCAGCGTGCTTACAGTCTTCCTACTGCATCACAAGTGGCTGCTATATGGACTGAGATCAATGATGAAAAGATTGATAAATGTCCTCGCATCGAAGTCTATACTCACTCAGGCATAAGTTATAAAATCCAGTATTACTATACAAGTTATGATGCCTTCAATGTCCTCTTTTATTTCCTCATGGTGAATCTGGATGGTATTGTGGAATTAAGCGGTTGATTTCAAAGAGAAACAAACGCAATGTTTCAGATGAAGGATGTGATGTTAATTTCAGCTCTTTTACTGATCCATCTGAATTGTTCACTATGGAAAACACAGGCAAGTTTGTCTTTTCCTTTTTTCATTTTTACAGTATTGTTTGATGTTACCAATTTATTTATCAAATTTATTTGTTTAGTTATAAGTTGCTGATTAAGAATACTGTGAAGATAGTATTGTTTCTGCTAGAGAACGTTATTGTTATAGACTTCAAATAAGAGAACATAATGAATCTATATTGGTCCTTAGCTTAAGGCTGCTTCAACAATTTATTGTGGGAGCTTATATAAAGATTGAAACATCTAGACTTGATTTCCATAGAAAAAGACAAAATTAGATAAGGACAGAGATACTGCAAGGAGTTTTAGATAGTATTACCATTGGTCAAACAAAAGGTTATAGAATTGGTTATTGAGTTGTCCTCTCGGCTTCATTTGTCGATGGTCCAAGAGACTTGAAATGACATTATCTTGATGCAATGGCTCTAGTACAAAAGTATAGTAAACCAAATATTTTCCTCATCATAACTTGTAACCCTATACGGAGAAAGATTCAAGATAACCTTAAATTTCATGAAAAGCCACAAGATAGGTCAGATTTATTAGCTAGAGTTTTTAGAGCTAAATTTGAAATTCTTAAAAAAGAGCTAATAAAAAAACAAATCTTTAGAGACATTGCCACATTTATTTATATTATTGAGTTCCAAAAGCGTGGATTTTCTTGTGCTCATTTATTGTTGATACTTAAACCGTACTCTAAATTGCTAAATTCAGATTCTCATGACTAGATCATATCCGCTTAAATACCAGATCCTGATCAAAATTCACAGTTATATTATTTTGTCCTTAATCATATGATTCATGGTCCTTGTAGTGTTATGAATAAAGATTGCCCTTGTATAAGAAATAGTGTGTGTGTAAGAAACATTACACTAAAAATTTTGCTCCTTTTATTGTTCATGGGGAAGACAGTTATCTATGTTATAGACAAAGAGATGATGGTCAAAAAGTCAAGATTTGTAGACATGAGGCTGATAATAGGTGGGTGGTTCCTCACAATCCGTACCTCTTGCTACTCATTGATTGCCACATAAATGTTGAAATATGTTCCACTATTAATCTTATTAAGTACTTATATAAATATATGTTTAAGGGCCATGATCTTGTCAATTTTAACATTGTCGATTAAGAGACCACAATTGATATTGATGGAAATAGTAATTTTTAAGAAGGTCGTTGGATTTCAACCCTTGAAGCTTTCTGGCGTATATATGAATTTCTTCTAGCAAAGATTAATCCATCAATTTATATACTCCAGGTTCATTTTCTAGATCAACAGTTTATTTCCTTTGATAGAAATGTAGATCTGTTATATTTGTTGAGAAAAATTGACTTCTCCAAAACAATTCTAACTAAAATTTTCAATATGGATTTGACAAATAAAAAGGCAGAAAAGATGAAATGTTTGTATAAAGATTTTCTAGAACATTTTTTTTGGAATCGAAAAACAAAATTATAGTCAGAAAGAAGTCGAAAGAAAGTGATTGGAAGATTAGTTACTGTTGTCCCTAAAGAAGGAGAAAGGTGCTACTTGAGGTTATCACTTACACATGTTAAATGACCAACATCATTTGATCACTTTTTAACTGTTGATGGTGAAAAGGCAAGCTGTTTTAGGGAGGTTGCATTGAAGTTAGGACTACTAACTTCTGATTTTATATACAACAAACTCTAGAGGAAGCTGTTTTATTTCAAATGCCAGAAATACATATTCGATTTGATTTTGCATTCAGTTTTGGCTTTAAGTGGTGACAGTTTTTTTATTGATAGTCCCAGTGGAACTGGGAAGACTTTTTTGTATTGTGCTCTTCTTGCAATTTTACGGTGACAAAGTCATGTTACAATCGAGGTTACTACTTCAGGTGTTGCAGCATCAGTCCTTCCTGGTGGCAAGACAGCTCACTCAAGATTTAAAATCCCATTTGATTTTTTAAAGAAGAAAGTTTCTTAGTTAAGTAAGCAGAACAATATTGCAAAATTGATATTTGAATATAATCTTATCTTATAGGACGAGGCTTCCATGGCAAAACGAGAATTCATTGAAGCATTTGATGACTTACTTCAAGATATCATGAACTCCAATAAGCCTTTTGGAGAAAAAAATTGTTGTATTTGGCGATGATTTTCGTCAAACCTTACCAGTTATAGACCAAGCCACAAAACAACAACTAATTGATTCAAGTCTTCTAAATTCTCATCTTTGGCCACACATGTGTAAATTTTCTTTAACAATAAATATGAGAGCTATATCAAATCCAGCTTTTTGTGAATTTTTATTACGAGTAGGAGAAGGTATAGAACCAGTCGATGAGCAAGATCAAATTTCCTTACGAAAACAGATGGTTATTCCTTACCATAACAAGGATGAATCTCTTAACAGGTCAAATTTTTTATAATTTATTTTTACTATCAATTCTATTTTTTAAAAAATTAAAAATACATGTTTCTTATGCACCATTGCCTTCACCAGGTTACTTCAAAACGTCTTCCTTGACCTAAGCTTGTATTCATCTGATCCATATCAGATAATAAATAGATGTGTACTGTGTCCAACAAACAGTTGTGTTAACAAAATTAATGATATGATGATCAACAAATTGTCAAGAAATTTGCATGCGTATATAAGTTTTGACAAAATGGTTGACCGAAGACATTAAGCAGATTATGAAGATTTTCTAAATTCTTTAAACCCTAAAGGTCTACCTCCACACAAACTGTTGCTCAAAGAAGGCTCTCCAATTATGCTCCTAAGAAATTTGAATCCAACTGAAGAACTATGCAATGGCACAAGGTTGACATGTAGATAATTAAAAGATCATACAATTTCTATAGAAACTGTCTTTGGACCTCACAAAGGAAAACTAGTTTTTATACCTAAGATTCCTTTGTAATCTTCAGAAAATGAAAAAAATGGATTACCTTTTGTCAGAATACAATTCCCTGTTCGTTTATGTTTTGCAATGACCATAAATAAATACCAGGGTCAAATACTTGATTATGTAGGAATTTATCTTCGTCAACCTGTATTCTCACATGGACAACTATATGTGGCTTTGTTAAGAGCTCGGACTCCTGAATCAGTGAAAGTTCTGATTATTCCAGGAACTTTTAAGTCTTCAAAAATTGATCAAAAAATAAGAAATATTGTGTTCCATGAAATTTTCCAATTAGTTAAATTATAGAGTACAAAATTATCAAAAGGTATATGAATTGTTTTGGTCAAGATTATTTAATTTCATTCCATACAAAAAATTTTATTTTTTTGATTATTTTATTAAATATTTTTTTAAAGGATGGAAAAACGTTTATTGATGAAGGATATTTTACCTATCACTCAATAGTGGTCATGTGAAATTACTATAAAAAAACAACATATTGTCACATTACCTAGCACGCTATCGACGAGACAAAAGTTTATCTTTTTTTATTTTGAGGTATAACAACTATATTTTCTTCATTGAAAATCTTCTCTTTTTCATTAACTTTATTATTAACTGTATGTTTATTATTAACAAGGATCACAAGTTAAAGCTATTATCTATAATAATGATATCCAACGAATGAGCCATATTTTGCAGTCGTATAAGAAATATACCATTTGTAACACCATTGTTAAGGCAATTCCACCTCAGTACCAAGCTGAAGACTTGAAAATTCAATGGATTATTACAAGTTGTAATGTTGTTGAACCTTAACAGATGATGACAGCATCATCCCGATCAAATTCAACTATACATCTTTTACGAATCTTATCAACTATATGAACGACAAGAAAAAATCAGTCGGTTAGATCTTTTATTTATTTCTTTCTAGAACTCTGACTTTTTTTTTCCTATTATATCTAATTATATTTACCTTTAACATGTGATAGATATTTTGGCTGTGGTTGTTGAAGTCTTGGATAAAAAAGAAATCAACAAAGATTCAAGCTTTCAACTGTCCAAAAATTTGTTCTTGCCAACAAACAGTATGTTACATTCTCTATTATTCTCTACAACTTTTAAAATCTAACACGAGTTATTTTTTCTAACATTTTCCATTTTAATATTAAGCAACAAACTGTTATACTGTCAATGTGGAATGCTTTTGTTACTAATGAGGGCCAACAAACTGTCGAACTATTACATACTTATCCGATAATTGTGCATCGCAGGCTAAAAGTTAACTTTTATAATAGTAATTTTGTTTTTTTTCATCACACTTTTTCATTTTTCTTTTATTTATCCTTTTATTTTGTTCTTACCTTAATTATCCATATGGTTTGACCCCACAATTCTTATTAATCCACCAATACAAAAAGTTGATCTTAAAAATTGGTATTGCCACATTTTTTATCTTTGTTATAACAACAAATACACATATATACAAATTTTAGAATATTTTAATGCTTTTACCTTTATAGTTATCATTTTTCAGGGCACAACGAAATACTAAGGAGCTCAAAAACTTTGTTAACCAACAAGCTTATCTTAGGTATAATCCTGATGTGTCTTTCGGATCATATCAAAAAATTACTAAAATCATCTTCTTAAAGTCCACTAGTAAGGTAAATACATTTTATATTCTACTATAAGTTTTCTTCCTCACACATTGTTTATCTGATATTAATATTTCTAACAAAAATCTAGCTATATATTTGCAAACAACATGGATTAAAGCTCATATTTCCTTTCAACACATTTTGCAAAAGTACTGCTATATGGTCTGCAAAAAATGATTTTGCTCATCAGCAGCTACATATGATATTACATTCACTTGCAATTCTTACAGAGAAAAACTCTCAGCTGAACCCAGGCATTTATTTTTCTCTTTTTTCTTTTCAATTTTCTGCCTTTTCTTGTGATGCAACGTATTTATTGAGAAATGAAATTTTTTTACAACATTAGCAAGTTAATGTTGTGAACAACCAAACGTATAAAGGAAACACTTAAAATATTCATCTAACGTAACAGGTGTGACTTACACCTGTGAGAACAACATAGAACAATATAGAATTGTTGTATGTCACGGGTGTGACATGTTAAGTCACACCTGTGAGCCCTTCTCACGGAGGTGATTTCACATGCCATGGGTGTGACTTAGGCATTTCGAATTTTATTATGTATTTTTATAATCTCCTTTCTTTTATAGCAAGATTTCATCGTAAATGAATTATTACATACATTTTCTCATTAACTTTTGCTTGCAAATGTAAATGCCGCTATGATGTTGATTTCATTGATGAAATAGGAACTATCATAGCTTCTATTTTTGGCAAACTTGGTGAAAAACTCTTGAAATTTAGTGTAATTGAAGCTATGCAATTTTACTACCAAGTTATATTTTTTATTTACTACAAATATATTTACATTTAATAACAAGAATTATGACAACTTTATCATTTGACTAATGATCTACATTTTTGCCTTCTCATAACAAGAGTATCGAACTTCCTCTAAAAAAGGTACACATAATTGAAAACCAAGATCTTTCTTGTTCATATCAAACCTAGATGGAAGACAATGCTTCACTGTTATCTATTACCTTCAAATTGATGATGCTGAATTACAAAAGAGTTCAACTTCAATTGAAAAATATGATGACATTTCAACTGACGATCAAAATAACAATGCTGAAATTACACCTACACGAATTTAAGGTTTTTATCATTATTTATTCAATCAATTTTTGCATTTTTATCTTGATCAAACTACGTCAACTTCTTATTTTTTTGGTGAATTATCTTATCATATGTTATTTATTTACTCATCATTTTTATATAAAAAAAAGTAATGTTCACTTTTATACTCTGTGGCTAATATATTTTGGTTTTTATAATTTTAGAAGAGATTCTTGTTTCTTCTTCAAAAGTAAGACAATGTCTTCACAAAAGATTCAACGACATTGAACCCACACCAGCCTCAAATGTAGACGTTGATGATAGAAACAAAAAACCCAAATTGCCGTAGACTTTTTTTCCATTACGTCAAACAACATAAGCATGTAACTTTTGTGATTTAATTTCCTCTTTTCTTGAACTTCTTCTGCTAGCCTTTTAGATATTTCTCACTTGTACTTAGGTTTACTATTCCTTTACATTTTTAGCTCCTAATTTAATAGTCTTAGGAAACCTGTAACAAAATTGTGTATACCTGCATGGTGGTTTAGGACTGATTATGTGCTTTACTTCTGATTAGGAAAAAAAAAACTCTTGTGTATCATCTTACTATCGTTGCCAAAATTTGCCCGTTGCCTTCGCCTTTCTTAACTTCTCCTTTTTTACTCACCTTTCTCAACTTCTTCTTTTTCAGAGATTCTCTCTTATTTTCTTCTCTTCTTCCTTTCTCCCTCTATATCTTCTCTATGTCTCCAAATGTGATTCATGCCCCTTCAACCTGGTGCCACATATATACCATTGTCCCATGTTAAGTCACACTTGTGACTTAATAAGTTACAACTGTGCACAACTAAGTAATGGAAACAAGTGACTTAATAAGTTACAACCGTGCACAACTAAGTCACGGTTATGAAACAAGCGACTTAATAAGTTACAATCGTGCACAACTGAAACAAGTCAATGTTAGTCACGGTTATGACGTAAGAATAAATGTATGTCACACAGCCATAACTTACATATCACAATTGTCTTAGTTAAACTCATCGACATTCATAAAATAATTAATTTAAAATTCATACAAATTTCAACATATCAAAAGAAACAATTTTGATGATTTGTTTATTTGCTTCCTTTTAACATGCCTTCTTTCCTGCTGCATTTTAATTCATATCACATGTTTCTTGAATAGATTCCCGTAACTACAGGAACAACATAATAAAAATTATACCCATACCTTTAGAAGGTGAAATGTTAGTCTGATTTGAAAATCCCTGTTGATATTACATAGGATTGAATTATTTCTACACAAATGAAAGCTTATTAGATATTTTCTTTTACCTTGTTCTCATAATAATAGGAAAGTGTATACAACAAACTCAAAATTTACCTTTTCTGTCTTGAACCTCTATTATTTTTATACGCAATCCTTATTCTAACCTTAGAATATTATTCTCCCTCTTCCGTGACTTTTGAATCATTCTCGCCTATTTGCTTACCTATTACTACGTCAAACTTACAAAGTTTAATAAGATCAAATTAACCATAAGGCCAACTATTTTGATTTTATCTTTTACTAAAACTACACTAAGACTATTAATTAAACATATACGTTACGGTAAAACCTTGTCCACAAATTTATTCAAATTTCAATATAAAAAAAGCTAAATTAGACAAAATTAACGACAACAATTCCGTAATACTTAAATTATACTTGCACTCAACCAAAACTAAAAACACTAAACTATGAAAACACAAATAAAAAACAAATTAATAATGACTTGTTTTCTAATTTAATAACAAAAGATGTCAAAGATCAATTCAATAAACACAACCTAAGATTTTGAAACTCATAATAATTCGTGAACAAACTATCCTTCGCATGCATAACCATAATTAACAAGTATGTCAACTGAAAGACCATTAACAAGTGTGATAGACACTCACTTCACTTTCCATTTTTTCACGTATTTAAAGGTCATAAATATCCATTCATTATTCATTTCATGTTAAGCATTTACTATAAACTTGCTTACTAATCCAATCATCACTACTAAATATCGAACACAAACATTAATCCGAAGGTCTTTATTTTAGTTCTAATGGGGCCAAGCTGAAGGTGGGAAAAAAGATAAAAACTAAGCTTTAAACCATAGAACTAATTGAGCATTTAAAATAGTACAAACCAATAAAACATAAAACATAAAATTTTTTCTTTCAATTACAAACTTAACCCTACCAATCTCCCTTACTTTTCCCTTCTCCCCTTTCTTTTCATTTTTTATTTCTCTTCCTTTTTTCATTTTTTTACTCCACATTTTCCGGTTCTCTTCCTTTTTTTCTTTTTTTCCTTTTTCTCTTTTTTTACTTGATATGATTTCATTTTTTTCCCAATTTACAACAATATAAGTTCAAAAAGGGAAAAAAATGTGGACAACAAATGCAAATTATTACAACCCAACCCACTACTAACTTATAACCTAACTATATGTTATACTTCTCCCACAATTATTCCTTACAGTCGATTATACCTTTTAAATGCTCAACTTGCTCTAATGGAGGATCTAATGAAAAGAGATAAATAATTAAGGCCAAGGCTCATATTTTGGGTTTTAACCAAAAAAAGGTTTCATTTAAGCTCAAGGGGACTCACTAAGGATAATATCACGGTGGCTTTTTAAGTTGTCAAGATAAATCCTAAATGCCTTCATCGCTTCAATGTTTGCATAATATTATGTAATTTTGACTAATATTTGTAAGCAAGTTCTAGATTTGCTCAACCATGAAAGAATGCTCTCAACAATGAATACTTTTAATTGGTGTTTAATATCTCAAAAAAGCTCAAATTCTTACCAAAGGAAGATCTCATTTATCTATCATAAAAAGCTAAAATCTTTTCAATTGAAATCCAAGTCAATCAGTTTAAGCATGCAAATATATTAATTCACTCATATTATGCATTTATAATCCCGGTCAAGTTCATTTAAATACCATGCATCTCTAACTATTAAAGAAGAAAACAAACATGCAATATACAAACATACACTGTCAACATCATAAGAAAATAATTAAAGTATCTAAGATGGAAACAACATAAATAAAAGACAAACAATAAAACTAAAAATAATTTAACGACAAACAATCAAAATAATAAAAAGAAAAAGATAGAAATACAATACTAAGATGAAGGTGCATGCTATCTGGAACGAGCATTTAAATTCAGTAAGAAATTCCTCATCTCCACTATGCTAGCCTCAATCTTGTCGAATCTATCATTCATTCCCCATTCAAATGCAATAAGTTGATTGAGCAATGATTAATGTTCAACAAAAGTAGGGGCAATGTTCCAATGCGTAGCTTCGGTTGGCAAAACATCATCCTCTAGTTTACCTTCAACTACCCCGATGCGACTACGCTTACTACTTGAAGCTTCTGTTGTGTCATCGTTAACAAGAGCATAACGATCACCTTGTCGCCTAACAATCTTCATACACACCAACGATTGCAAGTCTAAACTAGAGTTGCCTGAAACTAACTGCAAAACTGTTCTCTCAATTAGTAAACCAAGATGCTCTGCAATTTGAGTGACAACTGCCCCAACTATTATGATGCCAGCTCTAACTTTAGCCACATCAATTAGATGCGTATTTAACCACATCCAACATTAAAGTGTTTAGCATGCACCATACATCACAACACAAATAATTCTGCTTTAGAGACTACTCCTTGACTGTCTCCTCTACCGAATAATGTAGAAGTTAAAAACCTATGAAGATAGCTAATGCTAGGGTCCGCTAAAGCAGACGATTTAGACCTACTTGGAGAAAGAATGTTTCTTGAATTAGTAATTTCATTCCAAAATTCTATAGGCCTAAAATCATCATGGTAGCCGCATAAATCACTATGTGAAAATCCAAATATAGTATTCAGTACATCTAAAGTAATAACATACGACATATTCATGAATCTAAATGTTATATTATTCACAATGCCACCATCGTTAAAGATTAATTGTAAAGTAGTCAAAAATTCTAGAGTTAATTCAACGCATGAATTTTTTCTAGATTCAACAAATTTATCTCATCCTATGCTATGCAACAATTCATTCACTCGATCTGCTATTCCTAATTCAATAATAGCTCCATGATCAATAAATCTATTCAGAATAATATGGCCATCTTTTAAAGTTGTATACCTTAACTGGCTCTCACGACTGTCAAATTGAAGACAAGGATTACCTAAAATGGGCATATCATCCTGTTAAAAAGATGAAAATGTCGAGAATCTCATACGAGGTATACTTGATAACGTTAGTCTACCTGAGTAGCAACCAAGGTCACGGGCAATCAAGGTCACGGTATAAATATACGTGTGAGTCGTTAAAACATAAGTTTTTACCTATTTCTTTCCCAAGCTAAAACAATAAAATCAAGTTACAATGGTGTAAAAACACAACTATAGATAGCTTACAAGTCTTCGGTACTCGATATAAGCATTCTGCAATTTTTTTTTTCTACGATATAATGTATAATAAATAAAAGAAAAGGGTTATACTTGTGTTACCTCTTCACCGGTCTGTTGCAACTCCGTCTCCAACATAGGTCTGGCGTCTAAAACACCTATGTACGCTACACACTTCAAATACCACAAATGAAGGTGGTGAAATCGTTTCTCTCAAACATCACTGACATTTCTGCGTACCTGAAAATGTCGTCTGATGTGTTGCGAAAGTCACCTGAGTTGCGTCGTCACCGGTCTGCTTTAGCTACATTTCACGGGTGTAATTTTTGGTTGTGCGGCTCAATTAAAAATGCATTCAACCATTTTTAGGGATTTAACTTTTAGTCACGAGTGTGACTTAATAAGTTACATCCGTGACTCATGAAATTTTTTTTAACTTTTTACTCAAATATTATAATAAATTTATTTACTTAACTTCAGTTACGAATGTTACTTAATAAGTCACACCTGTTACTTATGAATTTTTTTATTTTTAACTTTTTATTCTAATATTATAATAAATTTATTTATTCTGTATATTTTGTCAATTTATAACAAATACATTACACTAAACATTTTTAAATTTTATTTTATTTTTTCATTCCTAATTTTTACCTACTAATAATTCATTTTAAATATTCTAACTCTTATATTTTTACTTATTTTCTCTTGAAAAATTTTATCCAGATTCACGAATTTTAATTTTTTTCCACAAATTTTAAATTTTAACAATATTTATTTATACCTCTTTAGACATTCGTAACATAACATATTCATAAATGCTCTCCAATTCTCTTAATTTTTTTATTTTTCTACATAGGTCACAATTATCTCACCCATAACTCCTTAAAATTTTTAAATCATAATCAGATCATAACTTCTTATATTTGTATACTTTTTTATAAAATTTTATCTTTATTTTTTAAACTATGTACTAAAATATTATAACACATTTATTTACACATTTTTTTGTAAACTTTTACAAAACTATTTTATCTTTTTCACTAAATAAATTTCACAATATTCACTCGCATATTTCATCCATTTATTTTTTTAATTCTTTTGTTACTAAACATTTCCAAATTTTTAAAAAATTAATTTAAACTTATTTATTTTATTAATTCGTTCTAAATAATCCAATTATTATATTTTTACCTCTTTTTTTTTTACAAAATTTTATCCTCAATAACGAAATGACAACACCTTCATCCACACGTGTCTCAATTGAGTGACAACTGAACTGGTTCAGGAATACCACCGCTAGAAAACCATTGGCTTTCCTCGTTTTCTGGTGAAACCACCCCTGGTTTTGTCTTCGAAACCACTTCTTTTGATTTTACTTGCCCCACTCTATATAATACCTCACTCCCGTCTTATTCTGCCAAAACAAACCGCTAAATTAGCAGCACATCTCTTTTGATAGCTTCTTATAGAGTATCCATTCTATTCCATCCTAAAGTGAGCAAGACAAAATGAGTTCAACAAGCAGAGCTTGGATGGTGGCAGCAAGCGTAGGAGTGGTGGAGGCATTGAAAGATCAGGGATTGTGTAGATGGAATTATGCACTGAGGTCTATTCAACAACATGCCAAGAACAATATCAGGTCTTATTCACAAGCTAAAGCGTTGTCTGTTCCGGCTTCTTCTTTGGCCAAGAAAGGAGGAGATGAAAAGCTCAGAAAATCGGAGGAGTCATTGAGAACTGTCATGTATTTGAGTTGTTGGGGTCCCAACTAAGAGACCTTTTCATTTATGTAAATAGATTGCCAGGTTTTGATCAATCATACTGCTTCAATTTAACTCCAGTTAGAGTTGATTACCACATCCATTAACATTCATAAGCTACTACAGATGTAAATATGACTGAACTATTTAAATATGTATCATGAAATGTTTACAGAATCAGATTGGGCACTAACCTCATGAAGACTTGGTAATTTGAACCGGAAACAGAATGGGAGTTAAAAGTAAAATTTAGAACTCTGGACTGAAACGGACCAGTTCATGGCTTTTGCCATTTGTCTGTTATGTATAATTTGAGCTCCGTAATTGATGGTTTTATAAATTGGGCAGTTAGTTGCTGGTTTGATGAGGTCCATAATTTATATTAAATAAGACATTAGAAAACGTAACCACCTATACAATTCATGAAATTGTCATATGCCGTTCACTTCAATGTCAATTGACCTACGCACAAAGTTTTGGAGTAGCAATCGTAAAAACTGTGGGCCATTTCCCAAGCCATTGGCGGCGTTACCTATGCCGCCAAGAAAACCAAAACAAAGAATTTGTCTTTATAATGCAAAAGAGAATGTAACGGCCATGACCTCCAGTTTCTCACCCTCCAAGCACCATTGTCTGAGTTTCAGCCCTATACAGAGTTGAAGAAATATGAGTAGTGCAGCTGCGAACAGGGTTTGGATTGGGGCTGCAAGTATTGGTGCAGTGGAGGGATTGAAAGACCAAGGAATTTGCAGGTGGAATCACACCATAAGGTCACTGGAAGAGCGAGCCATGACCAATATGACAACTTTTGTTCAGGATAAGATGATGCCACCTTCTTCTATCATGCCAAATGATGACATGTTGAAATCAGAGGATTCCATTAAAAAGATTATGCATTTGGATTGTTGGGGTCCTAATACAACAAGGTTTTAGTTACCAGTACCACACAAAGTAACCATCTTTTTACTTTTTAGTTCCTTCCTATGCTTTTTGTTTGCAACGGATCCAAGAAATTAGTTCCACACAAGTGTAGATGTAAATGATTATCAAAGTTGGTAATCCCAAAGAAAACAACGGTTAATAAATTTTTTTAAAATTTTAATTATAATTTAATTTTAAAAAGTAGTAATAAAATATTTAAATTTTCAATTTTTTTTAATCCTAATTTAAACTTCAAAAAGTGATAATTAAATATTTAAATATTCAATTTTTTTTAATTCTAGTGCAACGTTATCTATGATTCTCCCATATCTTCAATCATTTATTTTCTATTTGTTCTTTTGATGTTCCAAACCACTCTTTCATTACAGTATATAACATTAATAAAATTATCGAAGCTTCGTAATATGATTTATGTCATTTTAAACTTAACGGAAATAAGTTAGAATTAAAAAAATTAAAAATTTGAACATTTTATTGTTACATTTTGAAATTTACCCTAGAATTAAAAAATTAAAAATTTATCAACTTTTTAAAATTGGAGTTATAATTCAAAAATTGACAAAAATTAAAAATATTTTTACGTAAATAACCCAAAAAAAAGAAGAAGAAAATCAAGCTGCAAAGCTTTTGATTGTTTTTACGCGAGATTACAGGTCTTCAAGCTCCTAATCGCGATGGTTTTGAAAGGCTTTTTCATGATGTGAAAATATATCACTTCATCATTATCCGAAGCCATGCAGTTCAATTCCAGTCTACTACATATCTTTAGAAATAATTCTAAGTGTAAATTATTCTATATGACAATCACAATGATATTTCACAAATTATACCTTTAATTGTTAAATCAGACTTTTTGTAACAAATCCGAGGTGCTGCAAAACACAATTATCCAACTCTATTGTTTTATTTTTCTTGATATCTACACCTTTATGCATTAGTGGATGATTTCTCCTTGATGTACGGACTTAAAACCTATCTTCAATAAAATAATTTAAAAAAGTTTTAGAAAATATTTTAACATATTTGTAAAACATACATCATAGAAAATGCTACTTCATATTCATTATTTATTTTCATATTTATTGTAGTTTATTATATGAATTTCAAATGAAGATGAAAGGTGAAGCCCGTTTTTATTTTTTTCAAATAAAAACAAAAGTTTATTTAATTTTTGATGTCAATGTAATTATATTTTATTATTAATGATAATTACATATCATATAAATTTTAAAGGTAAATTATTTTTAATCTCTTATATGATATTTGTTAATAAATTATCAATAAAAATTATTTTATTATATTAAAATAAATAATTTTAAAATTAAAATTTATTTATAAATTAAAATTTATTTTAAATATACTTTAATTATTAGATCAAAATTTTATTTGAAATTTATATATTTTGAAAATATTTTAAAATTATTATAATTTAATTACAAAATTAAATAAATTTTAATTATTTGTAATTTTAATTAATTAGATATAATATTAAAATAAATAATTCATAATTTTTATTATTAATTAATATATTAAATAATTAAATAATATATATTTAGTTGATAATACATCAGATTATAAAAATGAAACAAGAAGAAACCAAAATTGAAAACTAACACTAAAAACTTAAACAAACACTTTTTATTAAAATTAAAAATAAAAATAAATAAAAACAAACAGTTAATTGAAATTCTTTTAGAATTAAGAGATATTAGTTTAAAAATCTGACATCAATTAGATGAAGTAAATACAACTAATTCTCTGTAAATTACAAAGAATATTGACCACAGAGTCACTCATTTATCTGATTAAGGGAATATCTAACCTCTTTGTTCATTTTTGGGCATTAAAAAAATTAAGGTGATTTTATAAGTAAAAAAAGAGTCATCAATTTGGTGGCCTTCGTAATATAATACTCTTCTAGTCTTCCATAATTATAATTTTATTGTTTATAATAATCAAATGTTAAAATTAAATTTAGAAATAAATTAATTTTATTAATATATGTTTAAATATTTTATAATTTTAAAATTTATGTATTATAAAGATATTTTAAATTTAAATTATACTTATTAGACAGCCATAAAACTAATTTTATTTTTCAAAATATTGTTAAACGTTTTACTTTTATTTATAATTTTTTAAAATTAAAATATTATTTTATATTAGCTTTAATTTTATTAATAATTAACAGTAAATTACTAAAGTTTCTAAGTTTTCCTGAGTGCTTTGTTCCTATTTTGAGCTGTCAGTCTAAACGACATTTATTTAAACAACGAACGTAATTAAAATCAGGGTGAAACCATGGTCTGTCTCCTAAATCATTGGGTAAACCGCCTCTGGTTTTCACTTCTCCGCGTCCTAAGTCCTGGCCATCTGTCAATCCTATATATATTAAGTCGAATTTACCTGCATCAAGCCCAGAATTCGTCTCTGTTACTCACCAACTCAAGTCCCAGTCTTCAAATCTTTCCAGATCAAACCCCAAGATCACTAAAAATTCGAAAGGAATTGATCATGAGTGCTGCTGGGAAAGCTTGGATTGTTGCAACCAGCATTGGTGCTGTGGAGGCGTTGAAGGATCAGGGCATTTGCAGGTGGAATTACACAATGAGGTCAATGATACAACATGCCCAGAACAAAGTTAGGTCCTATTCTCAATACAATACGTCTTCCACTGCTTCTTCTTCTTCAACTGTTGCTACTTCATCATCAACGGCTTCTAGTGCGAAAGAAACGAGTCATGCTGTTAGTGTTACTAACAAAAGGGAAGAGCGTGTGAGGAAAGTTATGGACTTAAGTTGCTGGGGTCCAAGTACTGTCAGATTTTAAGAATGAAAATTAAATATAAAAAAAAAGTCTGGTCTCGTATTTGGATCTACGCAGAGATGCTTAGTTTTGTAGTTTATCAAGTGCTTTCTTTGTCGAGCGATTTCTCTGAAGAAAATTGAGATCTTTTAACTTGTGTAAACAATTTGAAGAGAAATCAATTTTGTCCATGTTGATCTAAGTAGAGCTGGTAAGTTTATTTTTCATTTTTCAAAAACATTTCAAATATTCAGCAATTGCTACAAATCAAACCTGAAAAGTGAAAACTTTGAAGTTAACAATAACAGTTTTCAGAGGTAAAGAAAAAACCTAGAAAGTGAGATGACCATGTGCTCCGTCTTCATACAGCCATCAGAAAGAGTAAACTGTAAACAAGCATTTGTTCTTGTTCAGCCCCCAAATCAGGAGGTTAACAATATAAAACCGCCACCTTAAACCCTCCGGCTGGGAGCTCAGGACCTCAGTTTTGCAAAACAAAACCACTTGTCCTAGAAAAAGAGAGCCTACACAGTACACAGTTTAGAGCTTATGGGTGGTTTTAGTCACGTGGAATGAATGGCGGTCGATCCTATTAAGGTTTTTATTCTATTAGTATTTATTATAACATATTAATTAATAAAATCGTAGCGTCCGTCTAATACAGTGCAACGGAAACAAAACTGCTTGTGTCAAAATAATGTATCCTTAATTTGTAAATATATCCCATAAATCTAGAGATTTTATCAAAGGACCCTTTTCTTTAAGGTTTCCTCTAAACCAATCCACTCAAGAAGTTTAAAGTTGATGAGGTATAAGATTGTTGACCTACAAAAGGTCAACAATAATTCATATAACAAATCCTATAATCTCCGTGTGGTAGAGATTAATAACTATTCTCTCTCATTCTTTGAGTTTAGCCTCCAATTATTTTAATCTTTCAAAATATGAAAAGTTGGTTATTATTTAAAAAACACTAGTTTCACGGCATCCCAAAAACGCCGTATAGGTAAAATCTAAAGTATAAGATAGGATTAAGTTAGTCTAATCACATAACATATCATCAGAATTTAAGTTCCCACAACACAGTAAAATGTTCATTGTTCGCCTAATAATTTGTTTCTTATCTCTATCTGTCCAATAACTTAAAACCAGGAAAGAGCAGATAGCCCACACGTGTATGTTTAAATGGCTTTGCATTAATCCCTACCCAGCCAATGAACCAATTCCTATTTCATCCCATCATTAACCCTATTATCAGTATCTTTTTCCCGGAATACCCTCCGTATTGTTGTAAATGACTCATTTGTCCAAGTAGGACAAAGTACGGACTTCAAAGATGAGTTCAATTCACCTACGTTGTCGGTTTGAGTTCCGTGGGTCCGACATCTTAAACTCGTGAAGTTGTCAGTTTCCAGTTCCAGGCTCCAGCTCTTCTAATATCCATCGACCGATATTCTTTTTATTTCTTTGTATTATGAAATTAAAAAAATAATTAAAAATACAGCTAGAGAGAGAAACTTTAGGAGGGAGAAAGACTAACGGTTACCGCGGCGGATGGCTATTGCTTACGACAAGCAACGGAGGTCTCAAGGTGAAGTTAAGGTCTTTGGGCTGTGTCCGTTCTGGCAAAAGGCTACCAACTCCTCAAAATTGTCGTCTTCCACGCAGAATCATAACAATAACCGCCACCGGGCAGCTGAGAAGCCCTCGACGGTGTCCTCCGTCGCGAGATCGCTCCTCCCTGCTCGTCGTCGGC
>JANZXP010000008.1:16919994-16946199 GCA_027576715.1 Erythroxylum flavicans | reverse complement strand
ATCCAATTGGATGGCTTGGATGCTTTGGCACATGGTTGGGCCAAAATAGAGAGGCCAGAGGATCAGGTCTCATCTTTGGATAGTCTAGTGATGGATGGCTTGGATGCTTTGGCACATAGTTGGGCCAAAATAGAGAGGCCAGAGGATCAGGTCTCATCTTTGGATAGTCTAGTGATCAGCCACTTGTAATCTTGACATGACTTGTAGAAAAATGAGTCTATTTGTCTTTATCCAGCTCCTCCCAGTGACCTCAGCTAAATTAAGTGCTTCCTCCTCTTTTCTTTCGTCCTCTTCATCCTCAACTATGAACGAACTCGACTTTCCTTTTTTGCATTTATTGTTTGTTGCAAATTTCCCATTACACTAGAAACAAAGGACCTGACCCTTAAATTCTTAAATTTCTTATTGCTCAATTACTTCTCTATTAGTCTGACATTACTTTTTTACTGATGATTTATTCGGTGAAGGTAACAATTCCAAGGAGTTGATGTGTTTGTTATGAGAAGCCATTAGTATATTAGATAATTAATCCTAAAATTCTCAATCGTTTGTCATTTTTTATATTAAGAATTCAAATTTTAAAACTTTTCAATTGACTGACCAATAATTTAAAACCTTAATAATTCAATTTAAAACACTAATTTTTACTGATATAACTAATAAATAAATATCCGTGTAACATTTAATAAACATACTATATCATTAAAATAACATTTTAGCTTGATTATATAAAATTTAAAAGATTAATCACTAAATTAAAAACTAAAAAAAATAGCACTTGATTAAAAAATCTTTAAAATTTTTACATTTTTAAATATAATATCCCTTCGTATCACGGATGATATGAGTTTGGCTGATCCCACCATGTCAACAGAAAAAAGCTGTGGCTTCTTATTTCTTAGCTAGGACCTTACGCCAGTCGCAAGTTGTAAGGATTCAATAGATGAACGGACAAACCAATTCAGGGTTTCAACCCTTTCAAAGGAAATGAACAATCAAATAGAATTAAAGAATCTGTAATCTATTAGAGCACTTATATTTTATTTAAGAATCTGTAATCTCTGCAATACCTATCAAAAAAGGCACAATAGTGACAGTACCTAGTTGACGCCGACTAGGTCCTTAAATACTTCATCTCCAAACCGTTGAGTTACACTAATTGTACATTCTTTCCAGCTTGGTCCATAACCGACATTTGACGCTTCATATATAGTCGATACACAAAACAAGAACTTGCAACATCACTTGAATGAGCAAATACTTTGCTTACCAGGGTTGTTTGGAACTCTTAAACATCCTTATCAATGAAGCTTGTACAAGTTCACCAAGGCATATGATAAAACCATCTACTCCAGCAGCATAGACAGAATAATGTTGGCAACTGTTGGTAGCATCATGACAAATACTAAAGTCATCTAGAAAATGAGATGCTTAAGGTTAACATATCCAACAGGTTGAATTCCATAGCTGCTTTCATTTACACTGTGGCCTGCTCAGAAGTTGAACAACTTGTATATACAACCACAAAACTTAAGGAAAAGGTCATATTGGGCGGCCAAAATCAACCGCTTCAATATAGACGTGACAAAAATGATGAATTTACAGTTAATTATCAATTCAAATATCGCCTGCAATTTCTTGAACTGCAAAAGCAAGGGATCTTCTCACCCTCATCTTCATGATTAAAATGGTAATCATATGTTATCTCTTCCCCAGGATATATGTCTCTCTCAGCGAAAAAGACTACCTGCATGCGTACAGTAGTCAGCAATAAAGGTCAAGTAGTTAAGCTCATTGTTTGCTTATTAAACCATTTGAACTGTTTTTCAAGATAGATATTAGTTAACTGTTTTGTCACAAGGCATACCCAAGGCAATACCTTGGTCAACTATATCAATAATGCCTCATAAGCAGGCTGTGCAATGTACAACACCGTCAAACAAGTATGCGGTTAGTCTAGTTCTTGAATTACCTTCTTTTCATTCCTCACAGAAATCACTTTGGCAACGCAGTTTGGCTGATGACACATATTGACAACTGAATAAGCAACCAAGTTGAATTGTTAAATTAAAACTCAGAAAAACTGTGAATTCATCATTACCAGGCACGAGTGATTCACAAAACGAGCTATGCCACCTTTACGGGTTGCATCAATTATATGCTCTTTATCTATCCTGAAGAAATAGCAGGCACCCTTATACTGCAGCTTCCTTCCAGACTGATACTCATTCTCTCGTTTGTCAGCAACACGTAAGCCAACAATCTCACCAATATACTCAACCACCTGAAATCATGGAGAATATCATACTATTGAATCATCAACAACAAATTATTACCTGAATAAATCAGAAGGGTAAGATGTCAAACCACTTCACCACGGGAAATGAACCGAGATGTGTAAAGGCCAAGGGCATGTATGCCAGACTTGTAAACAACTAAATATTTCCATCCCTTTGCTTGTTTGTAGCGAACATATTCTTTCTGCAAGGAATAGGAAGAAGAGATATGGTAAAATGCAAGCGTGTTATACAACCACCTTCAAAAAATTCAAGGTTGCAGTTTCTGCCAGCAACAACAAAATAGAGAAAAATAATAAGATAAACTAGTAACAATACCAAACAAGAAGCAAATTGTCATAGCGGTTCAATAAGGAAAAAGATTGAGGTCATTATAGTTGTGATTCAAGTAGTAAAAAGACCGAAGTTTTCAATACAATAGCAAAAAGAATAACAAAAATCCATATGCAGTTGTTTCTGATAACATAAATATTTTTTACTTTGAAGAGAACAGGAAAGGAAAATATGTAGGTGATATTGGTCTTCACAGTTTCCCTTTATCAAAATTTAATTCTTCATCCAGATGGGAAATCTCTCAACTAAGAAGAATATAATAATGTTTTCATGGCTTTACTTTTTCTTCTTTTTTCTCAAGAAATTTGATATTTCGGTGCAATCACCACAATGAAGCTTAGCCCCTCATTTGGTTTCCCAAAACTAAACATTAATTTCGGAATATTGGAAGATAAACATACCCGGCAGTCATATTCCTTATCAGACATTGGGACCTTTGAAGATACCAGGGCATGTGACTTCTGACCATTAATGTGAATCCAAGCATTTAACTGTTCCTGGGGGACAAGGCATTTACCATTCCCCTTTGACTGATCGCTAATATGCCAAAACCCATCCCGTTTGCGACCCTTGTAACCCTTATAAAAGAATACGAAATCCGTCAATATCAAAGGAAGAACAAGAAAAACTTCAACTGATGACAAAAAATACCTCAGTCCTAGCACAGCTTTCTTTCTTCTCTCTTTGGCAACCAGTTTCACTGTTATCAGCACACAATACAGATTCCTTTGAAGTGTTAGTTGCATGTACAACACATCTACCATAAAAGCCCACCTTTTCATTATCCACACCTTCTATTTCACTCTGCAACAAACCCTAAAATTCATGTAATAACAAAAGTCAACAGAAAATTTCAATGTCAGATATGTGTCCTGACCAGAAGCAATGTATTCAAAATATTTATCAGCATAAAATGATCTACCAACATTTTAACATTTGGCATGCTAACAAAAAAGTATGTAGATCCATTATGTTTATAGAAACAAGGTAAAATTTAGCACCCCTAACCTTCTTACTGGCACACCAAGGATGAAATGGAACAGGGCAATTCACAACCCTGCATTGAATGCATGAACCTCCCGGTTGATTACATATAGAGCAAACCTGAAGACCAAGAATTGAATGCAATTTATTATCATCTCTACCTGCTGCAACATACATACAACATTTCTACAAGACTACTGTATCAAAAACACAACTTAAAACATTGACTTAGAGAGTTTACAAACATGATACATCAAATGCTAGAAACTTAACTAAGAAATGATTGCATTATAGAATAGTTTATCCCACAAGACTTTCAAAAATCATTCAATTCAGAAGCTCAAATGCTGGTTGAAGCCTAATAGTAAGGAGGGCAGAACAACTTGAAATAACACCTCTTGGTCACACAACCTTACAATACCACATCAAGAAACCATTCAACCCAAAAATTTAAAATATTAAGTTAGGAAAAATTAGATAAAATATTATTATGCTTAAAAGACTATGTCTAATTTCATCATAGTGAAAACTACTTTTCACATAGTTAAGAAAGGATCACTTGTGTAGATATCTTGAGAAACCAAGATATGACAGATTTTACAGGTAAATCAAATATTGCGCAAAATATTGACATAAGATTTCAAACCAGCATAGAGAGGCAAGTGAAACTACAACCACACAGAAGTCAAGTATTAACCATGCTCAGAATTTTTGTCTTAGTAGACAATTCACCTGTGCCTCAAATTGTACAAGTCAAATAGTATTGTAGATATCTTATTTCAAATACTGGAAATTAAAAAAAAAAAAGTTTCCAGACATAAGTATATCTAAAATGAATTTCATGTCCTTAAAAGTACCTTGAACTTCTTAATATAAATTTTTCAGTGCAAGTACCATCTATTTAAAATGCTTACCACATTTGCTCTCGGGCGTGAAACGCCAGACACATCAAAAGCATTCATTGTATCAACATTTGGACATCGTGTCCCAGGAGTCCAGAGGCCACATACCATGTGAACCCACTGCTTTACAGTGGAATCAAGGAATCCTGCAGTAATGCTGTTATGTACCTTTAGATCCCTTGTACAGCCCGTGGAGTGTCCTGAAACATCCGCTTCGTCCCGCAGATCTATATTCCAATCATCTGAAGTTGCTGTTTTGATGTTTAATGGTCTAAAAACAGAACATTTGCTAATTCTAGATATGGATCCCACAGATTGCAACATGCTTAATTTATCATGCATAGTTCGAGAAGAAGTTGCATGATCAGTTTTTCTGCATTCTCTATCAAAGTTCCAGGCTTTCAAAAGGCTTTTGACAATTGTTCGACTCCGAAGGGCTTGAGTCATAGCCCCACCACCATAACCGCAAAGCACACACACCTGTAGTATGTACTACATTAGAGAAATACAACAGAAAAGAAGAACAAACATTATAACTAAGGATTTTGAATGCATGGACAGAGAATGATACAATGAAGCTAATATATATAAATATTTACATAAGCAATGGAATACTAGATTAGTTTGAAGCGGTTGACTAGCCAAATAGATGATTAAATAAAACAAGTATTTGACATTCATACTTTAAGATTAACTGCCAAAACTCACAAGCTAGACTAAGAAACAGAAGAAAGAAATGAAACAATGATGAAAATGTGAGGGAAAATTAATGTAGGAAAAAGAGCAGCAAAGATAAGCTCAAATACATACAGATTTATAAGAAATCATAAACTAAAATTGAACAATCAAGCGGAAAGCATAAAAAGGAATGACTAAACAAGTTTGTAGAAAACTAGATATTAATTTTGAAATTTCATACAGCATCTTTTGCGGTTGTTCTGCAAGGTCTGCAATACCAATAACCTTTAGGCACTTTGGAAACACCATAGCAAGCTTGATGTACCTGCTTATCAAGAAAATTATGAGGATGAATGAATAATTTAAGCCTGAAAGCAAGGTAAACTAAGATATGATCCACATACTCTAATCAAACACTGCCCACATTGCAATAAGAAATTAACTTCATCTTTGTTTGAGCTTCCACATACACAGCAAAATGAATCAGAGTCGAGAATGGAAGGGCGCCATTTGCCTATAGCATATCTGAACCATAAGCACTTAAATTATCAGGATGAAAACTAACAGTTATATTTTACGAGTATCAGTACCACTTGCCTTAATTTCAAATTCCATGTATTTGAAGGTCAAACGGCCAACCTATCTAGGTAAACTCAATTGCTCACCTTTTGTCATTGGATTTGTGCCATTCGTCTATTTCAAAATCTTCTTGATCATCCAAAAATCTCCCCCTTCTTACTTTTGGATTACGTTTGAAATTTTTATGTGAAAGTATTTTGGAGTTGGAATCTTTTCCTGAAAAGGAAACCATGAACAAATGAAACTGAAATTCAAATTCAGAGGAACAAATTCAAGGAACTTAACAAACAAATATCAGAAGAGAGATGAGGTTTATGTTTCTTGCCCCTACTTTCCCCTATTCAATCACAGAGAAATTTATTGTTTATGTATGATTCCTCGTTTCTAATAGGATATTTCATTGGCAGTCCCCATAATTTCCCTTGCTCACTCACTACTTCCAGATTTCACTGTCATAGGCTAATTGACTATTCAGGTATTTATGATTTAACTGATGAGAAGTGGAATAAATGACAGTTCTTAAATTCCCAAACCCTTCTCCACTACATGTATTCATTTCAACAAATATTCAATAGTTTCTAGCCCTCAAGACAATCCTCGTACTGTAAACTGATCTCAATTTTAAGGAAATGTATCCTTATCAAGCAGTTTATTAACCATTTTATCAAGGGGGAGTCCTCTTACCATTGTGTAGAAATGAACTATAATATTGTTTATGTATGTTTCCTCATTTCTGATAGAATATTTTATTGGCATTCCCCATAATTGCCCTTGCTTGCTCACTCTTTACTACAAATTACTTCCAGATTTCAAGTACATAGGCTAAGTGCCTATTTAGGTATTTATGATTTAACTGATAAGAAGTGGAACAAATGACAGTTCTGAAATTCCTAAACCCTTCTCCACTACATGTATTCATTTCATCAAATAGTCAATAGTTTCTGGCCCTCAAGACAATCCTCGTACCGTAAACTGATCTCAATTTAAAGTAAATGTATCTCTATCAAGCAGTTTATTAACCATTTCATCATGGGGGAGTCCTTTTACCATTGTGTAGAAATGAACTATAATAAAAGTGCAATAGAATAATATGTGAAAACACCCTCAAAAGGTCTTGACATAAAGTACCTCATGCAAGAAAAATATAGAATCTGAATGTTTTACATTAAACTCACTTTGACTTGATCAGTGGTAAGATCCGCATAAATTGCACTATATCATGGACCAATAAATACCCCCAATCAGGATTTTATACTATTACTAACTTTGAGAAAGCTGTTTTCAGGACAGATTGAGCAAGCAATACCTCTAACGCAAAGCTTCTTGTCAGTCACTTAAGCTAGCATTCTTGATCCCAACCTTAAATATGAAAAGTGAATTTTTATGTGAGAAAGCAACAAAATTTAGTAGATTACCTTTTAATGTCAGTTCATAAAGGCTCCGTTTCCGAATTTCCTTAAACTTTGGCTTTGGTGGAGCATGGAGATCATAAACGATATTGGAACCTCCGCTAAGTTTACCACTTCTTTCATTCCTGAACCTCAACAACTCAGCAGATTGCTCATCAGCGTTGATAAAAGTGTTCTCTCTTTCATGCACAGGATTGTGAGGATTCATTTCAACACAAACTAATGCTTCGTTGTTTTCATTTGCTTTGTTTTGTTTCAGATTGGAAATTTCCTTAAAGCAGGCATGGCAGCTGGAGCCTCTCCTCTCTGACTCCCTTTGCCATGTTATTACAGAGTTGAAGTTTTCAGAAAGCGGACATTTTTTGGCAGTTTTAAGAACCCTCTTGAGGGGAACAATTTTAACTGGATTAGAAATATCTACACCCATTTTGTCATTGGATATTTCACCATACTTCCCATATACCACAGGTCTTGGTTTCTCTAAACAAAAATTGGCCTGGTAACTTGAAAATTTTTCGGTGCTACTCCTTGAACTACATGTGATAATCTTCTTATCAACTGCATAACTTCCGCCTTGCATCCAAAAGTCCATACAATTATCACCATTCCCAGTGCTTTGTAATCTCTTCCTTTCTAAAACCTCAGGGACATTACGGCAGTTGGAGCGACCACTTGAATCAAATTTATGATCCACTTCTCCATCTTTTTCATCATAAAGGCTATGAAGATCTCTTTTTCGAGACAGTGACTTGGTTAAAGATGAAGCATATTTTCCATGTTTGAACTGGGGTTTAACAAAGCGAGCAGAGAAGCACGATGGTTTGTGGCTAAAGGAAACGATTTCTGCATCTTTGGTTGAAGGTGGCCACTCATTGGTTCCATCAGATGCATGGTATTTATCAAGCATTACACGTCCAGTGACTGAAGATGCATCTAGCAGGTTGATTTTTATTTCTCTCTTTCTCTTCCTAGTTTTCAATTGCCTATTAGAGTCTTGTGAATAATTGGATTTCCCACAAGCAGGAACACCTGTAAGGTTTTGATTCCTGCCCTTCTTCCATGTCAAGGAATCCAAGAGTTTAACCTCATCAAGAAGGCTACGATGTGATTGGTTTTTGATTATTTTAGACAATCTGTCTACTCTAAGGTTAATCTTACAATTAGAATCATTTAAGTCTGTGCTCCTGTCACTTCCAAAAGCATCATCTGATGACCAGCATTTATTGATACCTGATCCTTCATCTAAGATATTGTACATTATTCCACTATTCCCAGCGATGACAGTTGAAGAGTCCACATTATTAACATCTGTTGATGCCTGAGCAACAGCTAGATTAGAACATCCAGAAGATATGTTGGATGCTTCATGTTCCTTGGGGGGATCTCTGATGCCCAACCCATTAGAACACTTCGTAGAAGTATCTCCAAGTTTCTCCAACTTAATTCCTCTTCCGTCAATTAACTCAGTTAATTGTTTGACACATGAAATGTCACAAACCCCTTTGGCTCTGTCACCCACATCTTTCCATTCAGAAATATGACCACTTCTATTCTGAGGTAGATGGACATCTACTTCTCTGTATGGATTTAAGGAAAAGGCACTGCCATTTGAAACAATGGGAGCGTTGACATGATGTGAAGCTATGGACACAGGAGACTTGCCATTGACAACACTCATCTTCTCTGAGGAGGATTCCAAAGGAGTTTCACCTTTTGATTTGCATTTGTCTGGTAAACATTTTGCAAGGGAGCTGTTATCCTGAAGATATGGTGCTCTCTGACAGCAATTTTCATGTTCACAAGAATGAATGTTCCTGTTCTTGCTAATGGCATGCCTGTAATATTAGGGTTAAAACAACAGAACCAAACCAGCAGAATGTCATGAATATCATGATATAGTAACCTGATGACTTCTTAAGAAATATATTACTGTGCATAAATAATACAAAGTACCTTAGGGAAGAAATCACATGACAAACATATCAAAAATGCACAGCAATTTCTTAAAAGATACTGAAAATCCAACATGCATAACTCAAAATCATCTCCAACACTCAGAATATCAGAGCTATAATCAGTACATATTTAACAAACATCTAAGTTCAAAAGATGACTAATCAACAGGGTTATAAACGATCATGCTAAAATCGTTCAAGACGTGGTGGTTTCTAAACTGACCGTAATAAAGGATGCTGATGCTGAAGATGATGAAGTTGATGCCAGATGTCTCTTTCTTTACTCTCTAAGGAAAAACCTTGAGTCAGTCTTGAAAAACTGTAGCAATTATGCAAACCTGAATGAAGACCAAATTTCAATAAGGTTTGAGGCGCTAGACCATTAAAACAAATTCTATACAGCCACATGGATTAGGAATAATAAGCAGGTAGGAGAAAAATTATCATCTCTTCCCATTTTACCGTTAGGCCAATGGGTTGAATTATAGCAACTTCAGAATCATCCGGCTTACCTCCAAGATTATGTATATCCTTATGTTCTCCAGAGGTTGAAGATTCCAAAACACAGCATTGTGATTCAGCAACAGAAGTGCTGCAAAATATCCTTTGTTTTGGATCTTTCACAAGGGAAGTAACTGCATATTGTTGTTTGGATAAATCCAATATCTCCCTCAATGCAAGTGGACTAAGATTATTATCAAAAGGATAGATGCTACCACCACCAAGAGTTTCTTGTGTTCCAAAAGCTGGAGTCTGATCTGATCTGGGGTCTAAATTAGATGGATAAAGGCCAACTGGAACTGTTTTAAAGTACATATCCTTCGTGCCACCCAGTGACGAATCCATGGGTCTAAGAAGCATATGGTCAACAAGTCCAATGTTCCCCATGCAAGGAGCCTTTTCAGTATGACTAGAAATGTTTCCTGCTTCACAATCATTTTCCAGTTCAGTAGAGAATCGATGTGTCTGTTTTCTGTCAATGACTGTTGGCAAACCAGTAAAGTTGCTTTTATTGACAACTACAGAAAGAGACCCAGAATTATCTAAGCACTTGTGAGCTTCAGACCCAGAACCTGTTTCCAAGTAACAGTCACCACCAAAGTATCCAATCCTTTTAAGATTGTCCATAGACCTTACACAACCCACATCAGCTACCTTCAGTTGTCTATGGGCGGCATTTTGAACAATTTTTGGGACATGTTTTGGGTCACTCTTTACATGATACAAGTCACCGTATAGTCTAGGAGGCAAGACACGCTCATTGATATTGAACACATTGTTAGCAATTTTCGGGTGAGAGCTTCCCTCAGGTGGGATGCTAAAGTTTCTGTGTGAAAAAGCATCAGATGCTGCTGCATCACCATTGAGTATTGGTATTTTATCAACATCTATAGCATAACTGGCTACATGGTTCCTGTGGTCTAATTGATGTTGCACACTTTTTGGCAGGGAATTAGAGGGTTTAGCAACATAGCCACATTGTCTTAACAATCCCCCTCCCCAACAATTGGTCACTGTCACATAAAATAGTAAAGACCAAAAATGGTAAAAATAGAAATACAGTAATAGGAGCATACAAATGTGAATATATGTAAGTAGCATTACAACTAACCATCATGAGTCATCTGCTTTTGTGACAATGGATTCCTCGAGTGTCCTAGCATGTTGACTGGTAGAGCCAGGCTTCCAGCATACTGGATCTGTTGGTATGGTTGGCCAAGCCTTAACTCCATACTTGAAGTGGCAGCATCGGTTTTCAAGGCACAACCAGTCTTCCCATCTTTACTTCTGCTGATATAAGAACTCTGAAAAGGGGTTCTTAAATCCTGCAGAGTAGGGTGTGTACCTGAAAAGTTCTAAGTCTTCATAAAGGAACTTAAACAAGTAGATATAGACTGGCAAGCACTTTCTACTCCTTTACCAGAAAACTCTGGGATTGTTGAATAGCTAGTGACAGGGTGATCTGACATCTTTTCATCCCCCATCATGAGTGGGCTGTTTTGTACAATGCCAACAAGGCCCTCAGGGAATAATTTGTTGCCATGTTGAACATCGCTAAGTTGTTTGTTCTGTAAAGCATCAACAACTGAATTCTGGTCTGCAGGAGAGCTCTTTAAAAAATCAATATTGTCTAAAGGCCATCCCAACCTTACTAAACCTCCAGATGGGCCAAGCAGATGATTGTGGCCAGAATTCTTCAGCATATTGGGCAAAGGCATACCAGATTTGATCAAATTAGCACTCAAGGACAACCTTTCAGGCCAGTCCCACCCACTCTGATCTTCTGGAACCCTAATCTAAAGCATCACAAAAACATCACCACCCAGTGTTCTTGTTGCTTCAAGCACATGCCAATAAGAAATATCACCATCCAGTCTACACAAGCTACCACATTTATAATAAAAAAAAAATTCTGCTGAACATAATCATGAGAAGCAAAATCCAAGCTTTGGGGCTAAATAAATTAGGGACATAAGTACGTGACAACGCAAAGGCATGAACCACTTGAACAATAATTATGAATAGTTAAAAATCATTCCGTGCCATTCATTCAAATTCCTTAACAATAGAAGAGTTCATCAAACTCTTTGAATCAAATTCCAAGGTTCATACCTTCACCTTATCTCATGGGGCTAATTTCAAGCTAACTATATGAGGGGGGACAAAAAAACCTCCTTTTTTCTCACCCAGATGAAGTGAATATGGTGAAAAAAAACTCTTAATTTGAAAGGAATTATACTAAATGAAATTTGGCACTAAAAGTGCAGGATAAAAATCTAAAACAAAGAAATGAATTGAATGGCCGTCTTTTGTTTGGCTGACAGGTTCACAAGTTTGATAAAAAGTTAATTCAGTAAGTGGCCCTCACCCCAAACTTATGGAAGTAGAGTTTGCGCCAGTTGGAAATTGTCTCTCCACTGTCCATTTGGACAGCATCCCCAGGGTTAACATTCCACAATCCCGCATGCTGTCAAGTTAAAGCACCTAATCAAATTTCAAAATTAACGCTTCCAGCAATGCAAACACTTGACAAGAACTCATTGATTCCACTGAATCAGAACACCATAATGATATACTGTTTGGAGAAGCTACCTCACAAAATTTAGAGACAGACATGTGGAAACGATGGCAAGTGCAAAGAATGCCTAAAAGTCCAGTATTGCTGAGAAGAAGATCCCCACCTATTTAAAAATTTATTGAGTAGAAAACATCAGATTGAAAAATCAAATTTAGCACAATATGACTAATGATAAATCTTACTTAGCTCCAGACAATATACACGAGGGCACTCGCTTGTAGACATAGATACATTATGGAAAGCAGAAGATTCTGCTTCAAATGGCAGCTTTTGTGGTATTTGAACGCTTGTAGTCTGAAACTTTTTAGCATTCACAGGCATTGTGCAATTCCATTTCCCATTGAGAGAACAATAATCATTTAAGTCATTACAATGTTGCATGCACTGGCTAAATGGCTTAGCCAGATTTACACTTTGACCACCACTGTTCACAGCTTGAAGACCATACTGCAAATGTGAATTACTACCAGAACAGGAACTTGCCACTGCCTTGGATGAAGCAAGCGGACAAAAACCTAATCCATCCTGCAGACTTTGAAAGTTTGCATTTTCTGATAGCATTCCACTGGAAATTGTTGGAAATCCAATCCCAGTGGCATTGACAGCCGTACTGCTTACTTCAATAGCATGTTTATTGGAGCAATTCGATGATTTTGGATTTGATAAATCCTGGAATTCACCATGCAAAAGGGATGCTGGCCCAGACAGAAGAGCAAGGAATGAATTTCCCACCTCTGCACGATTCAAACTACTAAAGTTCAACCCCGATATGCTGTGAAACATTGGATCTGAAATCCGTCCATGCACCTGTGATCTTAAATCCTGACCAGCACACAGAAAAAGATAGTAGTCTCAATTAATCTCCACCTATTTTCAGTAAAAATTAATAAGGATGATATAATCAATGACTTTTAAGAGGTGTCAATTACCTAAGGTTCTGTAGAACATAGATGAATAAGCATTTTCTTAATTATTAACTAACAAAAAGCATTAAAATACTTGAGCACTAAGTAGATGAAGACAAGAATCCACGTTCCAAATTCTGAAAAAAGTAGCTGCTTTAATTCCCTGACTATTACCCATGATAATCACATTTTCCACAATCAATAATCTCATCATGAGCTCATGCCTTCAGTGCCAAGCCCGTTTTGCACATTAGGCAACAAGTATACAAATCATGTTCTGGAGAGCTGCAACATCCAAGAACCACCTTAACATGCATCAAACCTATCTTCATAATTCATTCCTGTTAACAAAGCTGCATAGCCAGAAAACTTATCCTACCAAGGCATAACATATCGAATTCTTAGTTTCCTCCAATAAGAACCTCAACATCATCAAAGATTTGCAATTACTCCGCGAACTTACAAGTCCTCATATAGCAATTCAGCAATACCTAATAACCTGTAAAAGTTGCCTTAACGCTTTTCCAGTGATATTTCATATCTTACCTTTACAATCAGGTATTCAATGACTAATTCACTATCCAGCTATATCATTAGAACAGACCATTATCGGAAATGAAAGCTCTACAAAATTTACTTTGACTATAAAAGATCATATTCAGAAAATTAGTTTCCATTTATAGATAATATCTTCATGTTTGTAAAAGCACATTTTGACATAATTATCTTCTAATATGCCCCAAAATGAAGCACAAATCTCAAGCGTCGCATATAAGTTTAATGTATTAGCCATGCTCTAATAAAACCAATCTTACGCACTTAGACGCACGAACAAGCCATGACCCAAATTTTCACTCACATCACAATATGACAAAGCAAACACATTTAAAGTTTGCGCACGATATACAAAACTTCAATAGACCCCTCAGTCCATTTAGTAGAGAACAAAGCTATAAATTTAAAAAAAAACAAAGAGTGAGGAAAATGCAGGGGCTGAACTTGCAAAGAAGCAAAGAGAATCAATCCATCAAAAAAAGAGACCATACCAAAGGTATGATATCCACAACTCATGTGTTCAACAACAAGATAAGTAGCAATGCGCATATTCAAATCAGAAATTACAAGATTCGGAGGTTCTTGCGAAGTAGATGAAGCCACGGAAGACATAGACGGTTGCAATGCTGAACCGCATTTGAAGTGGCAAGAGCTATCCATGGGTCGTACCCCTTCCAGACCTAACTATCTTCCATATAACCAGCGTAAACCACATAAGATTGAAAGGGAGAAAAAAAAAAAAGGACTCCGAAACAACACCTAAAGGTAAAGTATTAATTACTATTACAGGTTAATGAAACAGAAGATCCTCCAAAACCAGCATACTACTAAAGTTGAAGGGAAAGAAAGAGACGGAGAAGCGTCGAGAAAGGGATGAAACCCTAGATTTGCAATGAAGAAAAAAATGACTGAAGTAGAGACTGAGAATGAGATAGGAGAAAAAAGAGTGACGAAAGCACCTGTGAAATTTTATTGTCAGAAGGAAGGGGTTGACCGAACAGTGGCACGTAGTCGCGTGTACTGGATTTGATAAACTGTAAATCTTTGGATGGAACAACGAAGGATTTTAAACCGTTGATGGTGAACCAGCTGGGCAGAGTGAAAATGAAAAGAGGTGCAATTAAGGCAACTGTAGCATCACAATGCGGGTGTTTCAGAGCACGCGCGGGAAAGGTAGTGTGGGGTCAGGTTTGGCATGTAAGGGATGAAAAGTGTAGGATGATGATTGGTTGGGGTAGGGTGGGAAAGTGGGGTCCACCAAAAGTCCTTTTGTTTGGATAATGATAGGCAATCGCGTGGCATGGCTTTTGCCAAGAATGGGAACTCTCCTATCCCGTAACCGCGTTGGAGGATCCTTCTCCAGGCATGGATGGTTAGTTTTTGTGCCGGCATCACTAATTTCCATTTAAATAAACGTTTTAATAGAAAAATTGCGTGAATTCTTATTACAATGTTTGGTATGTAACAATATTTTATAAAATGTAATTTAATTTTGACTTATTTTTTAATTATATCCCTACAAATCGAATAAAAATTAAAATCGTTAAATAATATTAATTTGTAATATAAGTTATATTATTAAATGTTAATTTTTTTCATTCTTAATATTTTAATCATATAATACTGTTATATCATAAATATAGCATTGAAAAATACTAAAAAATCTCAATCGGGTACGAAGATATAAATAAAAATATAAATAGTACATTATTATTAAATTTATTATTCTTAATATTATTAACTATTATTATTAATTTTCAACTTATTATTAATTTTATTATTACTAAATTTATTAATTTATCAATTAAATTTAATTTTATTATTATTATTATTATACATATTTTTTAATTTTTATTTATTATTATTATTATTAGTTTTATTATTCGTATTATTAATAATAATATTTGTTAATTTTTTACTAATTGTTAATTTTATTATTATTAATTTTATCAATTATATTTATTTTTATTGTTATTATTATTATTATTATTATTGATTTTATTATTCTTATTAATTTTTTTTATTTTTATTTTTATTATTATTATTATTAAATTCCTTATTATTATAAAAGAGTTGTCATAGAGTTGAGAGAGAATGAAGGGTTGAACTGGCTAGAGTATTTTTAAATTAAATTCCTGAGAAAAATAATCTAAATACCAAAGAAGTGATGGGATTTAGAATCCAAGTAAAGAGCTACTACGTTCTTTAGATTATGAAAGTTTTTACTTTCCTAACTACTCAAAAATGAACCAAACATGATAATATAAATTTTAGGAAAAAGATTACTTTCCTAAGCAATAATCTATGCCATCCAAATAAGGCCTTATAATATTGTTAATAACTATTTATCCTTTGTAAATAAAATTAATTATAGAAGGATGCGCACAATAAAAACATTTTTATATACATTCAACAGGGAACCAAATATGAAGGAATCTTCCTAGAAATCATATTTCTATGGTAACCAAACTCATAAAGAATATTGAAATAAAATTTGAATTGAAATGATAACATGATTTAAGTAAAGAATAAGTATAAAATACCAAAAAAAAAGCTTAAACAATGATAGGTTATGTGTGTTTGAGTAGTCTAATTGATGCCTTCACATATGTAATTGCCTTAGAGAGATCTCATGTAACTTTTCAACTTCAAATATCTTCCCTATCTTGTCCACATTTTGACTAATTGCCCATTGCATGTCCATCATATCTTTATTGTCTTGCCTTCTACATTTTTGGATTTTCTTATTAATTCTTACGTCTAAAAATTATCAGTCATCCATTTAACTCTTGAAACTTATGATAATAGGGGTCTTTCCACTCTTGATTTAAATGGTCAAATTCCTTTTTAAGCTATTAACAATTTCTCTCCATATATGTTTGGTTGATCAGACCAAATATATAGTATTAAAAAAACCTCCTAAACTTTTGCAAAATAAATTCAAGGTCATTGATCAAGTTCTTTGAAATGGACCAACGAATTTAGGAAGTTGAGAAACTAAGGAAAACCTATTAGAAGAAGAGGTTTGGAAACGTGATCAGGATGATCTTCATACATCCTTTAACCAAAAGGAGTCCTTAATTGAAAGGGAACATTAGACACAGCAACTATAACAAGATTTCTTTGTGTTTAAATCTTTTAAATCTCCGTCCATTACAAAAGCTTAAAAATTTTACTCCATTTGAATTTTAAATTCCTACAACTGCCTTAGGGTTTGCACATTTTGCTATAAATTATCCTCACTTTATAATATTTACTACCTTAAACTCTAAGCAATCCTCGTCTTTTCTGCCATCTCCAATTTTCCTTTCTTTCTCTTCCTTGCTCATTTCCTCAAAACTCAGTGAACTTTCCTTACACAATGGCCTTTACACATTATGCATCTTCTTCCTCCTCTATTGACTCCATTGAACTAAATGCTACAAATGTAAGCCTTCTGACTTTTCTTTGTTCTTTATTTAAGAATATTGTTATTTTTCTTAAATTTATTCTTCATGCAGGCCGTAAAACTTGAGGTAGTCTCTATTCTTATCGAGCATTTCTCGTCCTTTATCAAAGTAAGCTAGAAAACTCTTAAACCTTAAATCTTCTTTTTGGGCTTTCTTTTGATTTTGTAGTTAAAATCTTTTTTACAACATGTTATTGAGAATTCCATATTTTGAGCATAAGCAGAGATTTACTTTAACCATTAGAGTACTCTCGTCTATTGAATCTCCCCACCTATCTCTCCCCTCCCTCGAAAAGGTGAGTAAATCAAACTTCCTACTGAAAGTTTATTTATATAAGCTCCAAAATCTTTGAAGCTATAGCCAAAGAATGTGGATCTGTGGGTTAAATAATTTGACAAAGTATACCCCTCTTACCATTCTACTTGGAAGAGGCAATGACTTCTCCAGTTAATAGCATCTAGGAACCAACTGACTAATTTAATATATGCCATCTTGAAATTCTAGAGTCCTTCGCGTAACTTTTTAATTTTTCCTTTTGGACACGCCTCTATTTCACTCAGAGATGTTTTCTTTTTATCTAGTTTACCTGTTGTTGAGGAGGATTTTGTGTGCTTGGTTGACAAAACTTCTTACTTGGAACTTAGTGCCTTTAAATGTTCCTCTTACTCTAGGCTTATTAACCGTTATGCTTCTTCTAGGAATGTCATCTCTAAAGAAAAACATATTAAGTTTGTTTGATTTTGATGAATTTAGTTTGTTTTATGTCTTGTAAATAATAAACCAAGTCTAGAATTCGTGCCCTTATGCAAAGCAGTAGACTTGAGTAGATTTTTTGCTTTGCGTTCTATTTTCTTACGACTCCTTTATAGAAATTTAGGAAGATGAATATCTAATATGCCTTTTTTATAGGCTTAATTTGTGTGTATGATTTCTCCGGCGTTTGAAATTCACCTATTTTTCAGAGCTTAAAGACAAAGAAGACATTCCTTCTACATATCCTATATTATTAGATTTTCTTGGCCTTCGTCTCTCAATGAGCTTGTGTAGTAAATGTAAATCCATCAAGGATATCTTCAATTTTCTATATTTTTTAGGTCCAAGTTAATGGACCAGCTTATTTTAAGGACTTCTCTGAAAGACTTTATTGTCTAAAATTTGAATCCTTCTGACTCTTTTTATTTGACCATTTATTAAAACTCCTCCTATCATATTTTGTTGAAAAATTAAACTATCTTATAGTAACTTATCATAATATTGCATATTTTGTTTGTATTATAAGTAAATTTACTCTTCCATAACTGTTTATTATTAGGTTGCCTTATAATAAATCTTATGTTCTTTAAACATAACTCTTAGATAAGGGATAATATATAAAAATCATAGACATATCCATGTTGAATGTTTCTGAGATTGACTGAAAATCTACTACTCACTATTCTGTCTTTATTGGAGGAAATTTGGTATCATGTAAAAGCAAGAAGCAAAAGGTTGTACCTAGTTTTAATGCAGAATCCAAATATAGAACTGTTACACAGTCAACATATGAGAAAATATAGATATATCAACTTAATGGAAATTTTTCTTAAAGCCTCAATATAAGCAAAATTATAATGAGATGATCAAGCTAATATACGTATTTCTTTTAAACTTGTATTATATGAACGAATTAAGCATAATGAGATTGATTATAACTTCATTTGTTGAAAAGTGCAACTAAATTTGATCTCTATAGAAAATATCAAAATTAGAGAACAACTTACAACTTGAAGATATTTTCGCAAAACATCTTTCTCGATAGATTTCAAGATATATAATTAAATATTAATTGATATAATAATATTTTCAAAAAAATAAATTAAGATCACAAATTAGATATTAATATAATTTAATATAAATAATAATTTATAAATATAATAAATTAATAAAATCAATTGATCAATATATTTTATATATACCACCTATGTGATATTTGTTAATTCTTAACGATCTTCATGTGACATAATTATTTAGAAGATTAGAAATTATCATAGCGAAATTAATGACATAATTTAATAAAAGGACTAAGTTTGAACTTTTTAATAAAATAAGAAATTCTCACAAAATTTTTAAAGCATATAGAATTTTAGTAAATGTAATAAAATCAGATTAATGCCTTAATCTTGCATATCAAATGGTAGTCATTCTTGATCGGAATTTTTTAAAAAAAATTTAAAGATATTATTAACACAAGATTGAAGCTTATACATCATAATCATCATCCCAATTGAAACAATCTATAAAGAAGTTCTCAACAAACAAAAATAAGCAGACCAAGGCCCCAAATAGAATATTTCAAAGTCGTAAGTTCCTGTTTTGACCGGAAATTGGTTAAACGTAATAGCAGCATTATAGTAAAGCTTGAAACTACCAACAAGAAGTCAACTACGAGAATTCTTAGAGAATTTGCGGCAGCAGCTCAATCTTATGAATAAGATTTGCCGATAGGGAAGGCAGCGTTAAACGAAGAAGAGGAACGGTTGCTTCGTAGAAGAGAAACTTCAAACGACAAGTGGGGTCAATCCCTCACTTCTTCTCTCGTGAATCTCTCTCCATCTGCCTCTTCTCACAGTTATTCTCTCCGAATCACAATTCACTCGCCAATTTTACACGCAACAGAAAGTGTGATCGACAGGCGAGACGTTGAAATAGGTACAACGCCTTGTTAGCATAATGGCGGAGATACCAACTCCGGTGAACACCAAATCCTCGGAAGAACTCTATACATACATTTGAAGAGAGAAGTACTAGAGCAGAGTGAAGTGGAGCAGGAACGAACGCGGATGATTATCTATGATGGATGTAACTCTTGAAACAGGCAACATTTACATTTGTAACTATTACTAAGTGGGAATATAATGTAACTGCAGACATGTATACAAAATTTAAATGAAATCGCACTTAAGTGTCATAATGGCACCAAGTGCCCAATTTCAACCTAATTTGGCTGTATTTCGCTGGTTACACCATGTTTCAGTCCACTTGTATTTGATTCTAGTTTTGTTTTGAAAACGAAACTCCAAGGAAACTAAGATTTTTGACATGAATCCGAGTCAGGAACTGTTCATGCTTATTAATGAATTATATTTCATTTCTAATAAATAGATCAGCTGATCCCATTACCCTATCATGTTGATCAAGATCTACAAATAGATAACTGCTTATAAAACAGGTAGGCAAAAAGTATCGCTGATTTAAACCCCGTTACTTTTTCATTTGCACCCGGCACAGATTCTAGTTCTTTTTATACAAGGGTCTTATATTAGCATGGTATTTAAATGCTTCAAAATCGACCTTTTCAAACTTGAAGGGTTGACCATGTAGGCAAAATCAAATACGAAAGAGCTTTTGCCCTAGACTGGAATCAAAACCGTATTGCCATGGGACTTGATCCTCTGTTCCCTTTTCCCCATACCAACCCTGTGTTCTTTCATCTCAACCATCAACCATCCATTTATGTGTAAATGGATGGTTGAGATGAAAGAACACAGAGTTAGTATCGGAAAAAGGGAACAGAAGATTTCATTTGGTATTGCCATATGCTGAACACCGTCTGTACTTTCACATGCCAACTATGTGAAGAAAGGAAGTACACTTGAGCGGTGGCTTCAATAAAAATTTATATCCTGCTTAAGTTGTTCTCACTCGTGAATAAACCTGACGTTGAAAAGGAAAGTCGTTGACAACCCACTGAATTCCTGTACCGTGGCGGGACTTAAAATACGCGGGTTGCAGTTTAAGTCACGCCTGAGAATATAGCTAGTCGGGAACCGGGAGGAATTTCACGATTTCATCTCATACACTCCACTCTTTACAGTTTCAACTTTCAACTCACACTACTCTCTAACTCGTCCTATTTCTATCTCTCCATCTTTTCTATGTTGTACTTCTGGTCAGCTTCTGTTCTTTCACATCTATACAGGCTTCAAACCAGAGCCACTAAATACTCTTGAAACATTAGACACCGCCAAGGAAATCCAGCCTACCATCACATCTATCTCAACTCATTTCATATATCTACTAGTTTCCTGATAATGTGGACATCGGTCCTGAACAGAGGACTAACATTTTATCAAGGAGAGTCGCCTGCCCGAGCTCTGAGCTCCGCAGAGTCAAAATACAGCCAGTAACTTCAACCTTGGAATGGACCCAAAAAAAAGTAAAAGAGCAAATAATTTTGCATAAAAATTTTACGAAGTTACTTTTTTAGTTCAGACGAGATTTTGACTAGTCCAAGACCATGTCCAATGCAACAAAAATAAATCATCACAAAAGTTTTTCTTCCACTGGAACTAATCAATACAAAACCTGCAACTTAGGAAACTCACATGCCGGTGAATGCCTTCTTCCCACCACCAGAAGAACCAGCTGGGATCACTTTCAACACATTAAACCTCACAGTCTTAGACAAAGGCCTGTCAAAAGAAAGCAACTCATGCAATGAGCAAAAGAAAAAGCTCTTGCATAGAATCAAACAGATAGGATTTGCAGATAGAATTAAACCTGCATTGACCAACAATTACATGGTCTCCCTCTTTCACACGAAAGCAAGGTGATATGTGAGCAGCAATGTTAGAATGCCTCTTCTCATATCTAAAGGTAACAAAGAAGTCAGTATTTCCTCATACTGTCAAATGGAATGAACATAATGGACATATGGTCAGTAAATCACTCACCTTTGGTACTTCTTCACATAATGAAGGTAATTGCGGCGAACAATGATAGTCCTCATCATCTTTGCACTGTGGCAAGTGCCAGCAAGTATACGGCCTCTGATGGAAACATTGCCAGTAAATGGGCACTTCTTGTCAATGTAAGTCCCTATAAGTACAAAGATTGAGTCGTCATTCCTTCAAGCATCCCATCTAAACATTTTAGTGGAGAATTATATCCATCCAACTTATGTTTTTCAGATTTAAAATACTTCAACAAAATGCTGATAACCACTTTGTTGACAGATAATCAGCCAATATATATATTACATACCACAGCAGCATTAAGAAATTATTGGACATCAAATTAGAGGAAAATTTTTAAAAAGAGCAGTTATTTGCGATATTGAAGTCAATAGGCACATATACAATAGTTGTAAACTACACAGATGTCAATTGCCAGTTATGATTCATTACACTTGAATTCTAACATAGGTACCAAGTATCTGCGACCTTTGCAAACATATACAAATGAATCCCACAAAAGGCGACTCTACTTATCGAGCAAAGAATTGGGAACATAAGCGCAACTTAATCAAGTTACTTGTAGTCTATCTAGGTGGTCAAACTCTCAAAGATAAGTTCGTCTTTACAAATTACAATGTCGATTCAAAAGAACTACCTACATCTCTGATTAAATCAAACTCTAAACATGCCGGAAAACAAATACTGATCTCCATAGCACATCTAGGCATTATTAAATTATTGACGTAAACAATAAAGTTCGAAAAAAAATACTCAAAATTACTAGTTTTCAACACAATTGAAAAAGGTAACATGATAGTAACAGCATCAAAAAATGAGGAAACCTTCAATTGCCTCCCTAGGTGTCTTAAACCCCAAGCCAACGCTTTTCCAATAGCGGTTGCCTCCTTTTCCTGGCCTATTTCCTTTCCCGGCCTTCTTCGAACTACAAAATTGAGAAAAAAATCAACGAAAAGCTCGAGCCTCCCAAACAAGAAAAAATATTTCTCCAATTTCATAAACGAAATTGGATAACAAATCTCAACCCTAAGGAAAGCTTAGCTTTCCATATTTCCTAAACATACAAACAGAATCATATCACTTACAAACGTACCAAAGGAACACCTTGGGCTGCTTCAGAAACGCCTTCTCAGTCTACACCAAAGACAAACAGACCATCAGCAAATACCGAGTCAAACCCACAGATAGTTTAATGCAGATTGACAGAAAGAGAAGTGAAGTATCACAACCTGCTCGGCCATAGCTGCTTGCGCAAAATCTAGAAGAGGAAGTCGGCTCGCTCAGAAGACAAAAACCCTAATATAGCTGCTTCAATATCAAACTTAAACCATGGAGTTGCAACTTGCAACCCTAATTGTCTTAATGCCTAAAATACCCTTGACCTTTTCTTCACCAAATTATTCTATTAATAAATTATTAATTTATCCTCAAACTTTACTTGTTAGAATTTATGTTACTCTCAATGTTTCATAGATTTAAGTTCTTATACACGTATGTGTATAGTCATGATGAACCAAAGCTTGAATTATACAGAATTTATGTTACTCTCAACGTTAAATTATTTGGTAAGTTAATTATATAAATTTAAAGCATGAACATTATTCAAGTAGTCATTTAAAATTTAAAACAAATCAAATACTTAAATTCATAAAAAAATTACATGAACAAGAATACGTTTTAGAGAATTTTTAAGAAAACTATTAAAATTAAAATTTATAAAAGTAGACATATGTTATTTATTAAATAGATCTTTTATTTTTTAATTAGTGATCTTCTAAAAATTACACTTAAATTGAAAAAAACAATAAATTAGTTATAATTATTAAATTATATGTAAATAATATTTCATATGCTAAAAACAAATTCAAAATTAAACACTTATAAAAATAACTAGTCTAATTTTTACTAAGAAAAAGACTTGTTAAATTATTATTAGGGTTTGTTTGATTTTGTTGGTTTTTTTTTGAAATCAGGATGTTTATATTAATCATCTAACCTCAAAATAGGAAATACAAAAGAGGGAAAATCATGTAACCATTCTCCCACATTCGACACTGACCGAGATGCTTAAGCAAGCCCATGAGCAACCTTATTTGACGAACGATAAACATGCTTAAATTCAACTTCACATCCGGCTCGTAAAGATATTTGACGAATATAACGAATAATATCACCAAAAATAGTGACATCATTATACTACTGGTCGTTTAATGCATTAACCACCATCAGATTATCACTTTCAAGAACCACTATACTCCAACCTTTCCCCTCCAGCCAGCTAACAGCTTCTTTGATTGCCATAGCCTCAGCCTCTTTTGTTCGAAAATTAGCTCCAAATCTACCAATCTTCAGACCTAACACAGTAGCTTCATCGTCTCTTGCCACAGCACCATACCCAGCACATGAACCTCCAACCTCCCCTGCTGCATCCACATTTATTTTGACCCAGCTTAATCCAGGGCGCCACCATTTCACTTCAGCTGCAGCTCCTCTACCTGTAGCTACATTCGCCTTCAACCAATCTTCAAGAAACCTCCATGCCCTTAACCATACAGTCATCAGCGATGAAAATGTATGCTTCCATATCACATTATTTCGTGAGTTCCAAATTTGCCAGCACACAACTAGTGTCATTGCAGCATCCTTATCATTAAAAATGCCAAAAATTTTACCAAGCCACTCCTTAAAAGAACCAACAACAGGTGAATACCATCCCAAGAATGAACATTGCCACACCTGTTTGGAAATAGCACAGTTAACTAGCAAGTGGAGAGCACTTTCATCACGTTGATTACATAATGGGCAGTAAGGTGGAACATCAACTCGTTTTCTTCTTAGCTGGTCACGAATCGGAAGGATACATTTGCTGCTCGCTATATAAAATTGATCACTTGTGGGGGTGCTTTAATTTTCCATAACCGATTCCAAACACTCTTTAATGGCAAGGGTACAATATCATCTGCATTCTGAGTGAGAGCTTTATATGCTAATTTCACCGTATAAAAGCCTTTTTCATCGAACCTCCACGCAATCTCATCTTCAGCTCCAGCAATCAACGGAATACTCAAAATCAAACCAGCATCGCGAGCATTAAAGATTTCCCGAATCAACTGCAAGTCCCAACTACCATTGACAATCAAATCACGAACATAATAAACCTCGAAGCTAGGATCAAATGCCGTAGTTATGAATGGATTCACAGCACCCCTTAACCAAGGTTCAGTCCAAATAGCAATTTGTTCACCTCCTCCCACCTTCCAATAGATCCCCTTCCTGATAATCTTCTGACTTTCCCGAATGCTTGTCCATATATAACTCAGGTTATTACCGAATGGAGCTTCAAGGAAGGTCCAATTAGCAAAATATCTTGCTTCCAAAAGCCTAGCAACAAGAGAATTGGGTTCCTTCAACAGCTTCCACCCAATCTTCCCAAGAAGAGCAATATTGAACTCCCTTAGCTGTTTAAACGCTAGACCCCCCACTTTCTTATCTCAACAGAGTCGCTCCCAACTCATCCAATGTATGCCATGGTTGTTCTCTGTTGCACCCCACCAAAAGCGACACATAATCTTTTCAAGTTCCTCGCAGAGAGACTTTGGAAACAAGAATAGCATCATAACATAATTCTGTATCGCTTGGAGCACCGTCTTTAAAAGAATTTCTTTTCCAGACTTCGATAACTTCCTTGCCTTCCATGAATTCAGCTTCTTCCACACACGATCCCTAACATAACCCTACACTTCCTTCTTATTCCAGCCAATTGACATGGGAAGGCCCAAATAAGTTCCAAGATCATCGTGTTCCCCCACTTGCAATAAAGAACAAATGTCTGATCTGATGCCAGTATCCGTATTAGGATTGAAATAAATCAAGGACTTATTAAAGTTAAATGCCTGACTTGATGCTTGTTCATAGTCATGGAGTAATGCACAGATCGTTTGAGCCTTAGACAAAGTGGCCTTGAAAAACAGCACACTATCATCAGCAAAGAATAAGTGCGACACCATTGGTGCTCCCGTAATCACTTTAATCCCATAAGTGGATCCCGATCTCTCCCTGGCTTGAATTAACCGAGACAAAACTTTAGCACAGATAATGAATAAATAGGGGCTCAAAGGGTCTCCTTAGCGCAAACCTCTTCCTAGAATAATCGGACCAATTAGCCTTGTAACACCTCCTTTACTCTAGGTTACGCACCGGGACGCCCGTGGGTCATTCCGGTACATATCCTATGATAATGGAGCGCTACGTGCGATCACTACTATTACTCCACATGGCATCATATCAATTTGAATAATTAAAGCAGTGATTGTAAAACACAATATTTCAAAACCAAACTTTTCCTCA
>JANZXP010000008.1:16896500-16917732 GCA_027576715.1 Erythroxylum flavicans | reverse complement strand
TGATTTGTTAAGTGATGTGACACGCCACCCTCGCGGGGCACGGATCCGGGTATCACTGTCGATATCGGGTTCGGGTTTTGCGGGAGAGGGGTGTTACAACAGTGGCTTATACATTCATATACAAGGCCATGTACTATGAACATGTAGGTTTACAAAAGCCTTTTTTAAACCAAAAACCTTCTTTTTTTTCTCTTTTTTTTTCTCCTACTCTCTTCTTCTTTAGTGCAACCACCCCCTCTTTTAATGTAGTCTAGCCATTTTCAAACTATTATATAACAACCAATTAGATTTTTCTTGAATTTTACATCAATTGCACTTGGATTTTTAGGTCTTTTCAAGATTTTAAGGTTTATTCTTCCTTCAAAATGTTAGGCTTAGAATTTGCTTCAATTCAAGGTATGTTTCCCTAATTTTCTTCTTGTTTTGCTATTATAAGATGAAATTCTTCCCTATGAATTATTTGATTTAATTAATGAATTGCGTTGTAGATTAGATGGAATTCAAATTTGGGATTTTTAATTTTACTCAGTATATTATGGAATTATGATTGGTTTCTTTAGATTAGGCATAAATTTGTGTTTTTCAATTAATCAATCCATGTTTTTTAGTTTAATTTTATATCCATCCCGTATTTTACATGATTTAGAGTTTAATTGTTCATGTAGTATAGTTGTAATTCTTTAATTGTTAACTTCACCCTAAATTTTAGGAATTACAATTGGTAATTGTTTAATTAATCTAATTTTGATTGTTAATTATTTTTTTTAATTTTTCCACTATTTTAGGCTTATAATTATTTTGTTAATTTTATTTTTTAGTTTAATTTGATTTTTAATTATGTGCATTTTTGCAATTTCATAACATAATGACTGTATAAATTAAGTACAGGGAAAATTGTTATCTATTACTTCATTATATTCATCATTTTCTCACTTGTATTTCATTTTATGTACAATGATAAAAGAACGAAAACAATGCAACAACAAAAAGAAAAGGAGAAGTCAAGGAAAAGACAAAGAAGTGAATGGTCTTCTAAGGACTCGATTAGATCTTGCTCATCACTAACACAAGAGACCGCTGCGCATCCACCATCATGACATGAGATGCAACAGTTTAATGTCGAGGCCTATGAAAAGCAATTTCAGAGGCTTAAAGATAAGAATTTTAGGACTAGAAAATATGTAGATTAGAAGGTGTTAAAGTAAGTTGACTTGGCCCAGCAAGTTTAGGACTTCCTAAGTGTTGGAGTCTAATCACAATTCTTCAAGATTGTGGAGACCATATATTAGGAACTCACACTTAAAATGTGCTCCACATTGTCTTAGAGAGGGGTCACTACAGTTAAACTAGCCAAACCCGATATAATTCTGGATGCTAGTACATATGACTATGATGAGCTACACAAATTTTTATCTGAATGATGGGCTTTATGTTTAAGACTTTTGTGGAGATGTAGGAGTATATATACATTTGGACAAAATTTTGTACTATATGGAGGATTGATATTTTTAAAATACCAATAGTTTGGAGGATTATGATGCCAAAAAATCTAAAGTGTCTATCCTGCAACATTTCACAATCAGGTACATTCACAATATCTTAAGTCATACACTAATTGGGTAGGGTGACGGCTTTGACATTGTTAGGAATGTGGATGTGCTTTATTTATGGAACATGAGTGAGAGGATGCCAACACACCCGGTCTATAAGTTAGCCCAATATTTATAATATCAGAGTGAGGAAAAGAAGGTAAGGATAACATGCATCGAGCCTTATATGACATGAATGGAGAGGAGGATGGGAGTCTTTGGTAGATTACCACTGATGAGATTGCTTACACCACGGTCAACCTTAACTTGGATATTATGAAGAATATGCATATGATACACTAGAGACGGAGATTAATATATGATATTCACTAATTAGTCAAATTTTTAGATGAATAAGCAACTGCAAGAGCAGACGAGGATCGCTTTAATATACAAAAACAAGTGTCGAAATAGGACTCTCCACAGCCACCAACGAGAGGAGCTGAGTAGTGGGATGACTGCTCATATAACATGAGCATGCCTAAGATTTCGACACCACCTCCATATCAGTATCAACGGAAGATTTCCTTATTAGAGAAGTATATAGGAATGATTATAGGATGGTAGACCATTATACAAGGATGACCGGTCATGTTCAATGTGTGGAGGAGATGCTATACAGGATAGCAAGTCACTTTCGACTTGAGATATTGTCTCTACCAACTAGAGCTAACTTATGATCATAGACTTCAACAACTACAACTAAGGAACAGATGCCACATACATTAATAGTAATTAAGATGACTAATGGATACAGAGGTAGTCTAGGATACTCAATTAGGGTTCTTCTATTTCTTTTATTTTACATCTTTATTATTAATGTTTTTTATTTCTTTTTATTTTATTTTATTTTTTCTTAATAGTTGGCAGGGTTTAACCCTGTTAAACTTCATTATTAAAATGTTATTACCTTTTTATTTTTATTTTATTGTAATTAATCTTTTTATTTTCTTTTTACTTTTTTATCTCCTTTTCTTTTTTCTTTTGCAAGGATGATTATACTTAATATCATATGGAAACTATGAGTTTAGAAAATGTATAATATATTATTCAAGAAAGTACAAAATCATTATTCCTTTCTCATTGTGATTTTTTGATATAATATTTTTCAAAGCTTTTATCATGTACACTGGGGACAATTTTCAATTTTAAGTATATGGAAGGTGTAATATGTAACATCTCGTTACCCATGTTGAGGCTAGATTAGCAAATATAAGAGATTAGTAAGAAATTAGAAAATCCATTTCACGCTCATACTCTTGAATATTGAATTTTTGCACATGAAAATAATTGTACATGCATTTATAGACATTTCGGGTATAATTAATTTATAATTGAAGTGTGAGTGTGATTTTTTTGATAATTGTGGATTTTATTTGTTGAAAATTGATTTGGAAAGTGTATTTAGTGATTTAGAATTTTTAGAGATTTTTAGAAAATGTGAAAAAAAAATTGGATAAAATTTGGACTAGGAAAAACGCCAAGTGGCAAGACAATTGAGGAATAGCAGTAGAATTAAGAGTCAAATGGTAGTAAAAATTTTTATAAATGACTTTGAGATTTAATGACATATGTTATTGAAATTTGGAGACAATTGGACTAGAAATTGGAGTTAAATGGATTAGTTTCAAAGAGGGATCCAAATGAAACCATAGGATGGTGACAAGTGTCACCAACACTTGTCACTCATCCCTCACTCACGAATACACCCATTTTTAAGTGAAGTTTGGTCTTTCATTGTTGCTCTTCTCTACCTCACGAAGCTTCATCTTTTTCACTTCTTCATGTTTTTACTTCTCCATTTTTTCCCTCCATCGAAACTCCTACTAACCTCTATCAAATTGATTTTTGGCCATAATATCATACTAGTCACTTAAATAGCTTGCTACCTTCTTCTTAATACTAAAAGATCCAACCTAATCCATCTTTAGAAGATGAGATCACGTGAATTCTTGGGAGTTAGGGTTGACTAAGATCTTGAAGATTTTGAAGAGAAATCAAGTAACCTATTACTCTTTATGGTTTTGATGAATGGAGCATATTTGATGATAGTTAAGAGTTAGGTGTTCATGATATGAGGATGGGTAAATGCAAAAAACATGGATGAGAAATGGGGGATAGATTCATGTCTTGCTTGTGTTTTGATGGATAATAGATTAGGGAATGAAAAAATGTTGGATTGAGTGAGTGAATGGTGTATAAAGTGTGCTGGAGAAATATCAAATGAGATTTTTTTTTCACTGAATATGCTTCTATTGTTTAGCCATAACTTGTTATATAGTTATCTAAATGAGATGTTTAGATTAAAATAGAGACATAGGGCTACATTTTGTATGAAGATATTGAATTCAAATTCTGTCATTAAGAGTTTCTAATTTTGACTTGAAGTCCAGCACTGGGTGTAAGGAAAAAGTGCAAAAAAAACTGGATACATAATGGGTTTTTATTCTGTTTTTCTTTATGGATTAATGTGAATCTTTTTAGGTGTTTTTGTGATTATGTAAAATGAGTGTAAAGATAAAGAGAGGGATTAATTTGATGTCTTGAAATGTGAAGGATCTAGGTGATAGTTAGAAGTGAAATGAAAGTGGAAATGAAGTTGAATATGTGCAAAAAATTGATGATGAATGCATATATATGTGTATGTTCTGTTATTAGTGTTTATGGTCAATCATGGGCTATCATTGGTTGTGGATGATTTTGAGTTGAAAGGGAGTTAGAATAATGGATAAATGATGAGCATTGAACTAGAAATGATAGATTAAGCATGAGGAATTGAGAGTTGTATGTAAAGAGTTAACAAAAACATTTTTTTGATCTGAAACTTCCATGAGTTTTCTGTACTGATATAGAGCGTTTTTGACAAAGTTGTCTTCATGGAAGTTGTAGATTTTTCTTTAAGCTTTTTGTTGATATAAAGTTTGTAATTTTTGGAGTTTTGGATCGAAAGTTATGGAGTTTGAAAGTTAAGTTTGTGGGTTCTGTCGACATGGGAACATTCTGTAGTGTTTTTAGCATAATTTCAGAATATCGAACCACATTGCATGAAATTGGTTTCATTTAGAAGTTAAGACATATAGGAATAATTGTTTAGAAGAAAGTTTGGCATAAATGCTTCGTTTTCATTGTCAAAATGATCAGGTAAAAGTGACCCGAAATTCTGTTTTGGGAAGAGCTGGAGAAAAAAAATGGAAGAGAGGAAGAAGATACAATTTGTAGTTGAGTGGAAGTTGCCCTCATGCTTAAGCACGAGGGTGACATTGCTGAAATTGGTTGGGAAAGCACTGCCATGCTTGACTTTGCTGGCTTGACCAAAAAGCTGACTCACCCTAAACAGCCTTCCTTCTTTTGACCATAACTTCTTCTCTGGACTTTCAAATGATTTGATTCTTAAACCAATGGATTCCTAACACATTTTTCTATCCCTCCATAAAATTTTGTAGCATTCAGAATCGAATTGACGAAGATTGATCAAACCAAATTGTGGAATCTGTTAGAACAGTGAAATAGTATTTTCTTCCTGAACACCCTTCAGTATTTTGATTATATCTGGATCTATAGGATTCCAAATGAGATGATTTTTGATTTGGAATAAACTAGAGATATAGTCCTACAAACTCAGAAGTATCATTTTGATTAGTTCTCTAAGATATTGAATTTCTGAATGGAAGTTGTACATAGTACACTGTTTTTGAATATGAACAACTCGATAATGTTTGAGGTATATCTTCCAAATTATTGAACCAAATTGAGTAATTTTGGTGTTAATAGAAACATAAGATATAGAGGAACACTTTTCTAGAAGAGAGTATGACCAAATTACCTCATTTTCACTTTCTGTTTGGACGTGTACAGTAGACCTGAAAAGGGGGTCATGGAAAAATCTGAAATGATTCAATGAGAAATGACTTGTGATTTTAATGGTTTTAATGAGGCATGAACCTAAGTGTAAATTATACTTAGATGAGTTTTGATATAAGAATGATTTTGTGATGAAATTAAAGAAAAGATACCCGGGATTGTCATTGTGCATGCATTATCCATTACACGTATACATGTGTGAAAAACTAAATGTTTATGCGATTGTGCAATTAATAATGAGTGTGCAAAATGTGTTTTGCATAGTGATGATACAGGATAGAACGTTTCCGTCCAGACGTTTCCGGATCATGGAGGCTAATGCTAATCTGAGCGTACTGTGAGTAGACTTAGATGATCTCATTTCATTGTTTGTTCTATTTTGAATTTTGTATCGATTGACTACTGAATATCTATATAAATGTGATTGATTCTGTTAGTTTTCGGATAGGAGGTCTGATGATTGTGATGTTTGGTTGAGATATTGAAGTGCTGCTTATATGTGAATGAGATGAACTAGGTGTACATAATTCGATTGTTAAATGTGTTCTGAATGAGCACGTGCATGTAAGTGAAAATGTGATTCTTAACTTAATGTTGAATGCCGGATTAAGGTTCGATGATATGGGAATGTGATTGAATGGGATCATACAAGTGTGATTGATGCATTTCATTTCATGAATGCATGAAACATAATGGCAGTTGTGACCAGAGTAGCCACCGATCAGAGCTTAAAGCTCAACAAGTGAAAAAGAGCCTCGAGCTCAAAAGTGATTCAGAGCCTCAGGCTCAACGTTTAATGAGCCCTCTATGGGGCAGTTATCAATAAGCCCTATATGGGACAGTTATCAATGAGCCCTATATGGGACAGTTATCAATGAGCCCTATATGGGACAGTTTAGGCACTGGATCACAACAAAGTAATAAATGAAAAGTGGGTCTCATGCACATTGCATATGCATAATACGAATGATTTATTGTATTGATTGCAAAATGTGAAATGTTATGAATGTGATTTATGTGTTATGTGACTGGGTGAGCCATCGATGATGGTCACTCACTTAGTTTGCAAAACTCACCCAAAATTTGCAAATATTTTTTTCAAGATCAGAAGAATACCTCGTTAGACAAACGGGAGTATCCCTACAGCATTTGAGTAAGGGATAAAGGTCATGATCAGTTCGCGTTTGCATTAGTATTTTCCTATTTTTTTATAAATTTGTATTCTTCGATTTCTGTAAAACAATGTATTCCGAAATTTTTGTATAAATGTGTATACAATGGTTTTTATGGTGGAATGTAAAGATATTACGACTAAAGTGTTTTGTATTTGTAATTGTGCCCCAATTGGCTATTGAAATTCTATTGATTGTATTGTGTTGATGGAAAAATGTTTATGAATGAAAGTGGGCCCGAATTGGTTATTATTTTCCTACATGTTTGTTGTTGTTTTGTTAAAAAAAATTATACCTATTTTTAAATGATTGAGTGCTCTAGCATGCCACCCTCGCGGGGCACGGACTCAGATATCACCCAATATGTCGGGCACATGTCTTGCGGGAGTGGGGTGCTACACTGCCATTCCATTCCAGTCATATTTTCCAATTTGTTTTTAATTTTATTGATGTATAGAATTGAGATGATTGTTGAGAATAGGATTTGTTGAACGTTAAGTTATTTCGATACTCACCTTTGGGATTTTTCTTTGATATTAATGGAAATAGATTGTTTGTGTTTTTAATGAGTTATTGTGATTTAATCTCTGTTCTTAATAATTTGGTAATAGAATAAGAGGTTGAACTAAGTGAAAGTCATCAAATTGGGCTAATGATAGTTAGGTAGTTTGATAGATTAAGAATTGAATCAAATTGGTAAAATTGTGTAACAAGAGATCGTGCATAAGTTTTCAGTAGGTTATTGGACAATTTCAGAACTAATTTAAGTTTTGGGTTAATTAGGAATCGAGATATTACAATTCCATATTCTAGTTAGGGTTTTTCAATTAGGGTTAAAGATTATAACTTAAGAGAGAGTAATCCACCATAAGATCCTCTAGACCCGATAATTCGATAATTTCATAATCAATTAGGTTTCCATTAACGTTGGACTAAAATCCCCTTTCTCCCACTTGGTAGTCCCTAGGTTGATTCTTGATTAGTTTATGCAAATTGCTATCTTATTATAATTTCTGAATTTAGTTCTTGAGATTGATTATTTGATTGAATCATTTTCTACCTAGTTGTTTATTTTGATTAATTGCGAATTTAAGTTAAGCCTTAGATTTTAGGATTAAATTACTCCTCCTTATGGGATCGATACCTTATGTACTGCACAAATGATCCGTTCGCTTGCAATATTATCGAGGTTAAAAATATTAAAACTTGTCATACATAAACTTGCGATCAAGTTTCTGGCGCCATTGTCAAGGAGGCGATAATTTAGTTCTATAGTTTAAGGCGTTAGTTTAGATTAGTTTTTAATTTTTGTTTCCGTTCTTTATTTGTTATTTCAAAAATTATGCTTTTGCATGAACATAAGAGTCACGAGAGGTTCGAGTCGTGCAGCGGAAATGTTAGATTTAGATATCAATTGCCTAGAATGAACCCTTAGGAAAGCTCGGCAAGAAGAAGAAGAAAAGATTGGAAAATCAACAATGGCCGAGGAGCTTCAACAAGACATGGATCATGGAGCGAACCAAGGATGGCAACAGAGGATCTTGATGGATTTCATGAGGTCGAGGTTCAACGCTGCGAACCAAGGAGTAGCTTGGCCACCTGTTCAAGTAGCCTCGTTTGAGATCAAACCTACACTTCTCAATATGCTTAAATAGAATGTGCAATTTTATAGATTGAATAAAGAGGACCCGAATGCACACATAGTTAATTTCCTCGAGATTTGTGATACTTTTTGGAAGATGCGGTCCAAATTAAATTGTTTCCCTTTACCCTTAGAGACAGATGGAAGGCATTGTACCATTCACTTAGCCCAGCTAACATTACAACATAGGATCAGTTGGTTCATACCTTTTTGGACAAATATTTTCCGTTGACTAAGACCACGAAGATTATTAAGGAAATCACCAATTTCCTACAAGTTGACAGGAATCAATCTACGAAGCATGGGAGAGATACAAGGACTTAAAACAGAAGTTCCCACACTATAACCTACCGAAAAAGTTCCTGTTGCAGACTTTCTATAATGGAGTGAACCCACCGATAAGAGAAACAATCGATGTAGCTTCAGGAGGATCCTTAATGCAGAAGACTGTTGATGAAGCGAAAGAGATGATTGAGGAGATGGTGAGCAACAGTTGCTTATAGACAAATGAGCAGGGAAGGCAACCTACTACCTTCAGAGAGCAGAAGAAAATCGTTGCAGTTGATCAGATGACAGAGATGCAAGTGAAGATTGACAACTTGAGGCGACAACTCAACAGCATAAAAGCGTCATCTTCAGCCCAAGTGAAGGCTATGTAATTGAAGTGTGAGCTTTATGGACAGTTATACCATGATACCGCAGACTGCTATCTGATGAGGGAAGACAATCAAGAGTAAGTAAACTATATGGGGGCACAATATAACAAGAAGGGGGTAACAATCCCTACTCCAACATTTACAACCTTGGGTGGAAGAATCACCCTAACTTCTCCTGGACAAACAACATTGGAGGATAGATCAGGCCTTAAGGACAATAGGGTTTTCAGTAGGATAAAGCAAGCTCAATGGAATCGAAGTTGGACAAGATTTTGGATAAGATTAGAGGCATGGAGGAAGCGCATACGAGGCTCAAAAGAAAATTTGAGTAAGTAATGAAGAACCATGCCTCATCTATACACAATTTAAAAGTCCAAGTGGGTTGGGCCAATTAGCGGAGGCAATGTCTACTCAGAACGTAGGAACCTTTTCAAGCAACACCGAGTCTAGCCCGAAGGAACGGATCATGGCTATCAGTCAGACCCAGGATGAGGAACTTGAACAAGTGAAGGAGGAGGTCAAGAATTCCTTTCAAGTGAGACTGTGATCGAGCCGATTAAGGCAACTCAACTTGTACTTCCACACCATTTTTTGCTCAGGGGGAGTTAATTGCAAAGAGGGCAATAAGGAAGTTAGAGGAGATTGAGCAAAATAAGGTCGAGGAAGTAACAAATCAACTACAAACAAAGCTCACATTGAAGGAATTCGTCAAGATGAAGATTAAGGAGGGAAAAACGGAAGAAGACCCCAACATTGCACAAAAGAAAGAGGACCCAGGGGACTTTTTCATCCCCTATAGTATCAATAAAATCATCATAGATAGGGCATTCATAGACTTAGGAGCAAGCATAAACATGATATCCCTCATGTTTAGTCAGAATTTGGGGTTAAGAGAGTTAGTACCCACTAAATTTTTGGTAAAGACGGCTGACAGAACAGTGCACAAACCGATGGGGATTATAAAGGAAGTTCAAGTAAAAGTTGATAAATTTACTTTTCCCGCAGACTTTTACATATTGGACATTGGAGAAGACGTGGAAAACCTGATAGTTCTTAGACGACCGTTTTTCGTCATTGGTCATTAAATCATTGACGTTGATGGAGGCAAATTAACTCTTAAGGTAGGAAAAGAGCAAATAACCTTCCAAGTGTCTAAGAAAGACTACGGATCTCCTTCACCTCTAGTGGATAGTAAGAAACTCAAACGTCAAGGAGAATGGGAGGATATCAACGATCCTGGGAATGCATTCAGGAAGAAGCGTTCGTGAAGAAGATGGCGAGGAAGAGAGAATTGTAAGGAAGGTGGAAACCATAGCATGGTAGCTAAAGCGCAAACTTTGAGATTAATGATGGTGCTACCATTGCACCATTTATTTTAACCACCGTGAGCTTAAAAAAAGCGTCAAGCTACTGACGTTAAAAGAAGTACCACTTAGGAGGCAACTTATGGAAAATTAGTTTCTTGTTTATTTTTATCAGAACATTAGAATTTTGTACTTAGGATTTTTTGTTTTTGTTTTTAAATAAAATCAAGATGAAATCAAATTTCGGAATAAAGTGGATGAATTGAGCAAGCAAGTAAAAAAGAGGTGAAAAGGGCCACAAAAGAATTAAAGAGTGAATTTGGAAAGATTGTGAAAAGAACAAAAAAAGAAAAACAAAAAGTGGTGAAAAACTACAGGCCACGATCGTGGCCTGCGACTAAGCAGAATAAAGGAAGCACACATTTTTTGAAAGAAAATTTTACCATTTTATCCTTTTAACCACCTGTATATTCAGTTCTAACTTCACTTTTACATTCACTTTCATTTCCACTTTATCTTTCTAGATTTCAAGCCTACACACGCTCTCACAGCTCTCTAAAAAAATTTTGCAACGTCCAAATTTCTTCCAAATTGTACTCAATTCCAAAGAATTATGTCACACATTAAACAATCAGCCTAACGGGAGTAAGTAGGACAAAATCAGGTTGTGGGAAGTGGGAGAAGAAACTGATCAAAAGACTTTGATGTGCCCTTCCTATTCTACACAGAGCAGGAAGGTACTTGTTTCCGATCTCTTAATGTTAGATAGATAGTAGTTCCTAAATATTATGATTTTGAAACACTTAATAGGCTAGAGTTGTACGACAAAGTAAAAAATTTAGTTGAGAGAATCCAGTGGGCTCAATTTACAGTTCCAATTTCCTATCTATTAGGAGCTCACGTTGGAATTTTTCACTTCACTAACTTATTTTCCTAGGAATTCCAAGGAATTGTGGTTTCGGTTGAGAGGAAGATCTTATGAATTGAATGCAGAAATCATATGTGATATGTGTGGATTCCCTGAATCCTCCATCATCGATCAACATGATAATTTTCATCCCTCTCAATACTGAAATGAACTTACTGGAATAAAGCAATTTCATTCCAGGAATGCTCATAATAACATAATAAGATCCCACGAACACTTGTTGCTATACAAAAATATGTGTTAGCTGGTTTTTGACAAAACAGAAACCAACAAGTGTTCCACAAAGGAATTTTTTATGTTATGGAGTGTGGACTACAATATTCCGGTGTGCAAATCCACATATGTGCTAAATGCTACTGTTGCGACTCTATGCAAGAGGAGTAACAATCTAGGAATGGTGTATATAGTGTTTGCCATTGTGGAATATTGTGGCATGGACTAGAGTGGATTAATTGTTCATCTCCCTAAATTCCTAAACCATCACCATTTATGGTGGGTTGAAATCCTTAAGTCCCACAACATGGAACTTAGGGATATCATCCAGAAGACACATGTCAGAATTAGGGTTAGTCAGGCAAGCTCGAGATCAACCCTGCCGCAGCACGCAGAAGAGTCCAGTGTAGAGTTCAAGGAAGAGGAAGAAGAGCAAGGTTGGAAGGAAGTTCTGGATGCAATCTCTGAAACCAACAAGACACTTGTAGAGAACACCAAAATGATAAAGGAGGCGGCCCGAGCACATTGCCGCCAGAGCCAAGATATCCATCGAATCCACAGATATTTCGAGGCTTAGGGTGTTCAATTTCCACCTCCAAAACCATCACAACCTCCATCTCCATAAAACCTTGTCTAACCCAGTTTTCTTTTTCAAATTAGCCTTTAGCTCTATTTTTATTTTTATTTTTATTTAGTTTCTATTTACCTCAATTTTATATTTATTCTTTCCATTATGTGCTTGTTTGCTCCCTTCTCACATTGAGGACAATGTGTTGTTCAAGTGTGGGGAGAGTTATATGTTTTACTTTTGTATGTGATTTTGAATATTGTATGATAGTTATTAGGTTGCATTATGTGAAACGTGTGAATGTGTCAATGGCTTAGATGGAGTGAAATTTATTTAATTTTGAATATAGTCTATTAGGTTGTGAATAATCATTAGCTTACAAAATTAGTGAATTAGGGTCTTTAGGATAAATATAAAACTCAATTAGGATTTAGTGTAAGTTTAGCACCCTATAGATTGTCACATTCATTCATAATTCGAGGCCTTTTAACTTAAGTTGCTTAACTAGTATTTTTTATAGAAATGAATAGCTAAAACAACAAGGTTAGTAAGCAAAGTGTATATTTTGTTAAATAAATCACTATTCTGCTAGCCTTCGGGTTATGAATAGAGCTAATAGCCACCCTATCGTAGTAGGCAGAAGAGTTCAGTGAAGAGTTCAAGGAAGAGGAAGAAGAGCAAGGTTGGAAGGAAGTTCTGGATGCAATCTCTGAAACCAATAAGACACTTGTAGAGAACACCAGAATGATGAAGGAGATGGCCCGAACACAATGCTGCCAGAGTCAGGATATCCGTCAGATCCACAGATATTTCAAGGTTCAGGGTGTTCAATTGCTGCCTCCGACACCATCACCAGCTCCATCTCCATGAGACCTTGTCTAACCTAGTTTTCTTTTTCAAATTAGCCTTCAGTTCTATTTTTTTATTTTCATTTAGTTTCTGTTTACCTCAATTTTATATTTATTCTTACCTTTTATATGCTTGTTTGCTCCCTTCTGACATTGAGGACAATGTGTTGTTCAAGTGTGGGGAGGGTTATATGTTTTACTTTTATATGTGATTTTTCATATTGTATGATAGTTATTAGGTTGCATTATGTGAAACGTGTGAATGTGTCAATAGCTTAGATGGAGTGAAATTTATTTAATTTTGAATATAGTCTATTTGGTTGTGAATAGTCATTAGCCTACGAAATTAGTGAATTAGGGTCTTTAAGACAAACATAAAACTTAATTAGGATTTAGTGTAAGTTTAGCACTTTATAGATTGTCACATTCATTCATAATTCGAGGCCTTTCAACTTAAGTAACTTAACTAGTATTTTTTATGGAAATGAGTAGCTAACAACAAGATTGGTAAAAAAATTGTATATTTTGTTAAATAAATCACTATTCTACTGATCTTCGGGTTATGAATAGAGCTAATAGCCAATTAAAAACATGATATAGTTGAGCAATCGAATCGACACTCTTCACAAATTTGTGCCTTCACGTCAAAAAGCTATAATAACATTTCAACCAAGCTGTTTAATAAAAATGACTCAGTCAAGTAACAGGATCAACATTCATGACCAATGTTTGCCTCTGAGTAAAAGACTAAGTCCTTGTTTATATAAATAAATGAAAAAAGAGTGTTCTTAATAAAAACCTACTGAACTTGTAATAAGCTTGGCTTTTCATGAAAATATACTTAGGAATAGTACAGAGTCTGAAGGACTAAAGAATTATTAATGTGTGTGTGCAATTGAAAATGGTAAATGAATTAACACTTGGATCTCAATTAATTTTTATATTTAGTTCAAAGCCTTAAAATCAGATTTTGCATGTTAATGATAGATATAACTTGTATGATTGTGTTTAAGATTAAAATTTATTTCATGATGTTAAAGTTATTGCCTCATTTTTGCATTGTGTGTTCTGTGTTTGTTGTTTTGTTCGCTTGAGGACAAGCAAATGTTTAAGTGTGGGGATGTTGATAGTTGTGATTTGCATCATGTTTTAGGTTTAATTTATTAGTATTTAGTGTTAAGTTGAGTGTTTAGTGTGTATTTAGGTTTTAATTGCATTAGTTTATGCGTTTAAGTGTTTTTATAGGTTAGTATGAGTCTTTGAGCTTTAATGTTATGTTTTTGAGTTACTTTGACGTATTTGTCAATGTTTTAAGGTCAACGGCAAAGAAAGAAGTTTCAAAGACTTGTAGGTCAAAACCAAGGCCCACAATCATGGCACAATAGGCCATAATCGTGACAGAGAGATATGAGCCACCATGCCCTAAAGGGTCACGAACGTGACAAAGAGGTTTGAACTAGGCCACGATCGTGGCGCTTGGGCCAAGATCATGATAGAAAGAGTGATCGTGGCCTACGTTAGGCGGACACGAAAAAAGGTGAAAATGTTAAGTTTTGAGGAACTTTTTGTATTGTTTTGACCCCGAACGAACCCTAGGGTTTCCAAGGTATTTAAGGAACAAAAAGAACAGAAGAGAGGATCTTTTTGCATCTTCCAAATCCCAAACCTTATAGGGAGCTTCATCGAGAGATTGTGAAAGGATCGAAGGAAAAGAGACATGGAGAAGAAGCCATGCGAAGTACTTCTCAGAACAGGAGGTTTCCCATCGTCACTTCTATTGGGTTAGCTATAGCTGCATGCATCACATGCATGCAGATGTAGTGAATGTGTCGGAATCAAGATTTTGACACCATGACAACCCGAAAATCACAAGATCATACATGCATACAAGGATATGTAAAGAACATGAAATATAAAAACATTTTTACCTTTGTTTCTCCTCCTTTCTTGTTCTTCTCCTTGTTTGGGTTATTGCAAACACCAAACCCTTCCTTGATCACCAAAGAACATGCAAAGAAGGAAGATGAAACAATATGTAAGGGTTTTGGAACACCAAACTTGATGAATTCAAGTAGATGTTCAAATGGGAGATTGATCAAGGTTGTCTTGCGTACATGTTGATTTATATAACAATTGCATAAATTACATAAAGATAACTCAAGAACTCTTCTCACTGTCTCTAGAACACTTCTATAACCCTTTCTCTATCACTTAAGTGTGTAAGAAGTGAAAGAAGCTTGTGTACATAAGTGAAGAACTCACTTATATATCATTTCATGGCCTTATTGGCCACAATCGTGGCCTGTCTCGCCTTCAGCCATGATCATGGCCTGCTTAAAATAGCCATACACACTATGTTTTTTATCCGATCTTTTATATATTTGATCCTTAGGTTCTTGGTTATTTTAAACACTTAAATTAACTCTTAATTCAATCAAATTATGAAGGGTTTCATGATGTCAATTTGTCAGAATAGAAGTGGATTAACACACGTACTCTTCGATAGTTAATTATCTAACTTATGAACCTTTCTATAGATAATTACTGTGCAATTTGTTCTTTTACCATACTATACCCCACTTGGTTCAAAGTATAGGCTATGTGTCAACTCTAACTAGACTGATTACGTCACATCTAGTACGAGTGATGTTAGTTCTTATCCTAGGATCTCAATACTCTTATGTGTCATTGAAGACTCTCTTCATGAAACATAACTGCTCTAGCCAGATACTTCCGAATAATGACCTAGACAGGCCGTGGGTATCATCTCCTTCTATCGGGAGTGGTGAACCCTTTATTGGCTACCCAATTATCTTCGAATACAAATAGCTACACCCAATCACCACCATAAGAGCGATCTCGTCTTGAGGTAACAAGGAATGATGTCAAAGCATAGGATTCGTATCCAAGATATCTTTGAGTACCTCAAGTCTAAGGATATTTGCACCATTGCTATGATGACATTAGTCATTGACATTTGATAGATCATCCATATGATAATCTCATAGCAGGTCATCTAATGTACTTACTACTCTTAGTGAGCGTCCATATATTAACTCTAAACATCTTATACTTATAGTTTATAAGGTCCACTGTTTGATCAAATCAGGGAGTATAATATATGCTAGTCTGTTTGGATTAATATATGCTAGGGATTATTTAGATACTAATATAATTGCACATAATAGGAATCTCATTATCATGATCTCATAATGATTTCCTTCAGGCTATGTTTTGTATCATGGACTTCATTAATTCGATTTAAGATCAATATCAATTCATATATAAACGAATATTAAATCAACAAAAAATACCTTTTGCTTTATTAAACAAAATAAAGTTTGTACAAAAGTGCTAAATTTGATTGCCTTTAAAGCACTGCTCTAACAATCTCCCACTTGCACTAAAGCCAATCGCCTTTGTATCTAATACCATAGGCAAGTACACAATAATCAAATTTTTTTTAGGAAGTGGTTTAGTTAAAGGATCAGCGATGTTTTGATCTGTGGGTACTCTTTCTATCTTCACATCACCTCTATCAATTATCTACCTGATTAGGTGATATCTCCTGAATATGTGCTTGGACCTCTGATAAGACCTTAGTTCCTTAGCTTACGCAATAGCCCCATTATTGTCACAGTACAACAATATTGGGTTTACTATGCTAGGAACCACTCCAAGTTCTATGACCAACTTTATGATCCAAATAGTTTCTTTTATCCCTTTCGCAGCTATAATGTACTTTAACTTTTTTGTTGAATTTGAAGTCGTCTCTTGATCTCTTCCAATTGATTACTCCACCATTCAGTGTGAAAACATAACTTGACTGGGATTTGGAGTCATCCTGGTTAGATTGAAAACTAGCATTTGTATGCCCACTCACTACGAGATCTCCAGTTCCATATATCAAGAATAAATCCTTATTCTTTCTCAAGTACTTTAGGATATTCTTGACAGCCACCTAGTGACCCTCACTAAGATCTAATTGATATCTGCTCGTAACACTTAGAGCATAAGATATATTGGGTCTTGTATATAATATAGCATACAAGATTGATCCTACTGTCGAAGCATATGGGATCATACTCATATGAGTCCTTTCATCTTGTGTCTTGAGACATATAGATTTCGAGAGTTTTATCCCATGAGTCATGGGAAGAAACCCTCTCTTGGACTGCTCCATGCTAAACCTATTTAGCACTTTGTCTATGTATATTAACTGTGAAAGACCTAGCAACTTCCTTGATCTATCTCTATAGATCTTTATCCCCAATGTATAAGTTGGTTCTCTAAGGTCTTTCATGAAAAAATTCTGGGACAACCAAAATTTTACTGATTGCAAACTTGAGACATCATTTCCTATAAGTAATATGTCATCCACATATAACACAAGGAATATAATAGCACTCCCACTAACTTTCTTATACACACAAGGTTCATCAGGATTTTGTGAGAAACCAAACTCTTTGATTGTCTCATCAAATCGGATGTTCCAACTTCTAGATGCTTGCTTTAATCCATAAATGGATTTCTGAAGCTTACATACCTTTTTACCATCTCTAAATATGAAGCCCTCAGGTTGTATCATATATACATCCTTAACTAGGTTTCCATTTAGAAAACTTGTCTTCACATCCATCTGCTATATTTCAAAATCATAATGAGTAGCAATGGCTAGGAGTATTCTAATGGATTTAAACATAGCTACAGGGCTCAATATTTCATCAAAGTCAAATCTTTGTCTTTGATGATAACCTTTAGCGACTAGCCTTGCTTTATAGGTAATCACATTACCTTCCATGTCGATTTTCTTCTTGAGAATCCACTTGCACCTTATGGGTTTTAAACCATCAGATGGGTAAACCAAAGTCCATACTTGGTTTTCATATATGGAATCCATTTCGAACTCTATGGCTTAAAGCCACTTTTTATATTCTTAACTCTTAAGAGCCTCTTTATAGGTTATAAGCTCATCGTCCTCTATGAGCAATACATCATTTTGTTCACTTACGAGAAATGCATATCTCTCTGGAACATTGCGTATTCTACTTGACCTACAAACATTTTGTGTGTTAGATGGTTCAACTGTTGTCTTATCTCTATGAACAATTGATTTGTGTCTATTTGAACATCATGAACTTTATCAAGTTTAACTTTGCTCCCACTGTCTTCTCTTAGAAGAAACTCTTTCTCTAAAAAGAAACTCTTTCTCTAAAAAGACAACATGCTTTGAGATAAAAACCTTTTGCTCTAAAGCATTATAAAACTGATATCCAATTGTTTCCTTAGGATATCCTATAAATAGAAATTTATCAGATTTTGCTTCAAGCATGTCTGATTGAATCTGCTTCACATAAACCAGACAACCCCCAAACTTTCATATGAGAAAGATAGGGCCTTTTGTTAGTCCATATCTCATATGGAGTAACTTCAAGTGCCTTTGAAGGGACTCTGTTTGTCACATAAACAACAGTCTCCAGTGCATAACTCCAAAAGGATTTTGGTAGATCTGCTAAATCCATCATCGACCTTACCATATCTAATAAGGTTTGGTTTCTCCTTTCAGCCATACCATTATGTTGTGGTGTCTAAGGTGGAGTCCACTGGAATACTATCCCATTATCTCTGAGATAAGTTAGAAATTCCTCGTTTAAGTATTCACCACCTCGATCTTATCGAAGTGCCTTGATACTTCTACTAAGTTGTTTCTTTACTTCATGTTTAAATTGTTTGAACATTTCAAATGCTTCAGACTTGTATCTTATTAGATACACATAGCCATATCGTGAATAATCATCGATAAAAGTAATGAAGTTCACAAAACCACTTTTGGCATGAATGGACATCGGACCACATACATTAGAATGTATTAGGTCTAATAACCTATTCATTCATTCACCCTTTCCTTTAAAAGGTAACTTAGTGATCTTACCTAACAAGCAAGATTCACATGTGTCATTTGATTTAGGCTACCATTCTTGTGTAGCTTAATCATGCATTTCTCACTTATATGGCCAAGTCGACAATGCCATAAGTAAGATGATTTTAAGTTATCTCATTTTTGTATTTTATTGTCATTGATATTTAAAATTAGATTGGACATATCTAATATGTAAATTCCATTGCACAATGTAGCAATACCATACAAAATTTCATTTAACTTAATTGAACAACCATTGTTTAAAAAAGTTAAATGAAATCCTGCTTTATTAAGACATGAAACAGATAAAATGTTTTTAGTCACAATGGGTACATAATAGCAATTTTTCAAAATTAACTCTAGCCCACTAGGAAGATACAAAACATATGTCCCTACAGCTAATGCCGCAACTCTTGCTCTATTTCCCACTTGTAGGTCCATCTCTCCCTTTTTGAGCGGTCTACTATCCTTGAGACTTTGCATATCAACATATATGTGTGAGTCACATCTGGTATTAATACCCAAATGTTATGATTAGAAATAGTATTAACCTCAATGACAAATATCTTACTTGAAGTAGACGGTGAGGCATCTAATGCCTTCTTCTGCTTTAGTGACTCCAGATAAGCTTTGCAGTTCCTCTTCTAATGCCCTTCCTTGTTGCAATGGAAGCATATCCCCTTTAGTGCTGTCTCTTTTGCCTTCTTCTTAGCTTCACCTCCCACTGGCCTCTTGAACTTCTTCTTCTTCTCTTGGTTCTTCTTTCGAGAACTAGAAACAGAGTCCACTAGCATCACAACCTTATTATCCTTCTTAACAGTTTGCTCAGCTGTTTTGAGCAGACTAATCAGCTTAGGAATCGTTGTGGATATTTGGTTCATTCGGTAGTTAAGCATAAACTGTGAATAACTATCGGTCAAACCAGCAGAATTAAGTCTATACTTAATTCATGATCCATAATGAAACCCAAACTGGTTAATATCTTAATGTGGCCATTCATCTTTAGCGCATATTGCACCGGAGATGATCCCTCAGCCATCTTTGAATGGAAAAGCAGCCTTGAGGTCTTGAACCTTTCAGACCGAGCTTGCTCATCAAACAGTTCCCTCATATGGTAGGCTATGGTATGAGCATCCATAACCTCATGCTTCTTTTGCAGTTCTGGTGACACAGAGGCCAGCATTATATAGATAGCTAACTCACTATCATCTAGTAGCTTCTTGTAAGCTCTCTGATCTTTATCAGATGCTTTGGCAGTAGGGGGATCGGGAAGTGGTTCATCTAGGACATATCCTAGTTTTTCAGATTTGAGAACAATTCTCAAATTCCGTAGCTAATCCAAAAAGTTTGGTCCTGTAAGTTTGTTGGAATCTAATAGGGAGCGTAGGTTCACACTAAAAGATATTGTACGATTCGATAACCTCGAAGAACGAGAGAAAGTGTTAGAATGTACACTTAATGCATATCTATAAGGACTTTAATAACATGCATCATAGGTCCCATTATTCTTAGTCAAATCTATAGCACTCACTACGAATTCGAGAAAACTTACAGTTTTCTTAGTGGGTCGATATTCGATATGACCAAGAATGACCTTGGGTTTGCCAAACAAGTCACCTTAGGTCAATCGGTAAGTATCATTCATACCAATTGCACTCAATTATGCATCTATTGATTTAGCACACTCATTGGGTTATCAACTCTTGATTTGTATACATCCTATATATATAACCCAACTTCGCCTCTATCCACGTTGACCTTGGGTTTGCCCAACAAATCAACGCTTCCAGTTAGGACCATCCAATTAATCCGAAAATCTAATTTCTATCGTTTGAACATATTTGTGTAGAGCGGGATTAGGTTTGCCCAACAACCTAACTCTAAAAGAACTCTGGTTCTTGCCATATCAATGGAAGACGTAAGTCCTAAAATTTTGGTTGAGGGATTTGTCCTCTGGTCTCATCAATGCTTGAATGATCTTGATTATGTATATCACATATATATTTAGATTATGGATAACTCAATTAAATTAAGCCTATGTCCATAACTACCCTTAACACGCATCTAATGCATGTATCACACAAAAGAAGTTTAAATTTAGGTTGTGACTTGACTATGCATCTAAAGTTCATGATTCGATTCAACTCTTGAATCTAATGGGGTATTAGTGTTAGTCTTGGCTAATCCGAATTATGAATGTGATTTGATTAGGAACCCTAAAATTCAATTATGCATCTAAAGTTCGTGATTCGATTCAACTCTTGAACCTAATGGGGTACTAGTGTTAGTCTTGGCTAATCTGAATTATGAATGTGATTCGATTAGGACTAAAATTTAATTATTTTGATGTCCAGATTAAGCACTTTAATCCTAGTTTATATACCTTTATCTAGTCACACTAAAAATGCTATGCTCTACTTGGATTAATTCTAAATTAATTTCCAAAATTCCCGTACACCAATTAGTCCTCTATAATATCCCTAGGTCATCTCAAATTTATCTAAACAATTTCGACACTAGCCAAAATTATC
>JANZXP010000008.1:16884578-16896400 GCA_027576715.1 Erythroxylum flavicans | reverse complement strand
CCGACCGGTATTTAAACCCGGTACTAAAATTAAGATTTCGGTACCGTTTTTTGGCCGGTACGGTACGTACTGTCTGGTACCGGCCGATACGGTACGGAATTCTATACACTGACTTTGACACTTAACTAATTTATATATTGTATCTATTTATTTTTATTACTCCTTAAAAATATTATATAATTATTTCTTTGTAAACAAATTATAATAATCTGGTAAGAGTTTTTTTAATTGAATTTAACTAAAGTATATTGACCTTTAATATTTAAAAATATTATTTAGTTTTTGAAATATAATTTCTAGATAATTTTTATATTAAGGTGTTCATATATTTTTAACCTCGGCAACTATGGGTACGTGATTCCCTCCTCTAAAGGATTTCATGGTATTTTGAAATTTATAAATACTGTATTTTATAATTCAATTGATGATTAAAAACGTTAATGGCTTGCAATAACTGATTTTATATATTAATTTGCATTTTAGAGGTTGGAAAGCCTTCATTTAATGTTGTAGGTTAGGCGAAGCGGTGAATACCATTACTTTATGTCTTTAGGTATTCATTTAGAAACACTTGAAAGGATACCCTTTAATCATACATTTTTAATTGAAGGCGTACAAACAATACATGCAGTCTGTGTCTTTTTCTTTCTTGATCTACTCTGCTATATATGTCATCATATATTTAGATATACTAACTGACATATTACCATATTATCTAATAGAGATAACGACGACCAACAACAGCTATTGATACAAACAAAAATGCAAGGAGAAAAATATCAGCTCGTGTGGTACATCTTCAATAGGTTTAGGAACTTGCTATAAGATATATAATAGGGGACTAGTAAAAAAGGTCGAGCCAATTAATGTCATAAAATGATGGTTTTGCTTTGAATGGATCTTTAATCAAAAGAGAAAGCTTTTCCTTGCTAGATAAAAATTCCTCTAAACTTTTTTTTAATCAAAAGGTCATAAATATAATTTACACCTTAATTTTTTATAGTTGGCGAAAGTAATTTTTTTTATTATCATTTTGTAGAGTTTTACTGAAATGCAATATTTGAACAAGTATAATATTACACAGTCTTAACTCTACATAATAGAAAGACTGTTCTCGATAGACCCACATATAGTGCAAATTAATAATAATACAACTATCAATAAATACGTATAACTAAATATATAAAATTATGTAATATAATACATATTGAATATGACAAAGATTAACGATACAAGATAAATATGTACTAAATACACAAATTAAGACAAAAAAAAGACAAATACAAGAATAAAACACATTAGTCATTATAATGAAATAAATAGACTAAGTAAAAAATTACTTAAGCTAAATTACTTGAAAAGACGTACTACTTAATCAAAATATTAAGGTTATTTATAAAACGAACTACTCTAAGAAAAAAGTTTAAAGGGCGTAAGAAAATAATAAAGAGGTCTGCCAAAGATTTGTATTGCAAGTCATGGCTTAAGTTCTACAAAGATATATCATTTTTTATCACTTAACAATATTAAAGTGTTGCTCATTATATTTTAAATAAGATGTAAAAGTGATAACAAAAATAAAGATAGAAGTTTACTTAAATATTTTGTAAAATATTAAAGTAATAATAGCATGTTAATTAATATTTAAATAAATTATTTTAAAGATTATACGTTATATTGATGATTCATATGTTAAAATTTGCTAAAAATATATCTATGTTAAAATTTAAAACACTATCAGTACTATTTAAAAAACGTTAAGGTGTAATATAATATTATAAATAATAGTAAAAATAAAATTAAAATTTTTAAGAAGTAACAATTCCTACTTTTTACCAAAAAAAAATTACAAGTACGCATTAGAGCCCTGAACATATCGTCGAACATAGAGTTTTACCCTTAAAATCCTTCCTTTTTTTATATATATACTATCATATTATTTTATTATCATATATTTAAAAATTCTTTAACTTTGTAAGATCTTCTTTTCTTACTCATAAAATATTCTAAATGTAAATTGCTGATACTTTATCCTTTTCATTCTCTTTTAAGGCTGCCCATCCTATTGTGTGTAATATGATATTCGATTGGTGATGCACGGCATAATGTACAATGATCATACATAATGTTACATAATAAATAAAAGAGGGACCAATTTATACTGATTTGTAGCATTTTAAGTTGCATTAACTCTTAATCGTCAAAAACTTAAAAGACTTATGATTATTTCCAAAATGTCAAAAGATCAGGTCAAACTAAACATATAATAAATTTAGATAGAGTAGGTAAATCGCTGCCAACCCCATCCTTGGTATGAATTGAATCTCAAACCCTGACACTGAGCTTAAAGATGAGCATAAGATCGCCCAATCAACTTACTAGTTAATCCAGCCCAACTAAATCCAATTAAACTCCAACCCATCTCTGACTCAGCGGAGAGTCATTGTAACTTGCAAGTGGAATTCCGTGTCTGATGGAACAAAAAGAAAAGCGCTTGTGAACAAGTCACACGACATTACCCTTTCCATCCAATCTATCTATTCTATTGTCATCAAATATATATATAAGAAATAAACATATCCCTGTGTTTTACTATCTCGGTCACTTTCCAACAATAAGATTTAACATGGTTCTCAATGTGAAATGACACGTACCCAGAGATGACATTAAAACAACTCAACTTTTTACAGAATAAAACAATTTCGTGAAATTTTAATGAAATGCATGAAACCATAACAGAAAATTAAACTCTTTCACCACGTTTCGATGATAACTAATATGCTAAGTTCAAAACGTGCTATTCATTTTTTGTTTTCTTTCTTGTGAAAGAGCGATCATAAGTTTAAAAATATGCTACATGACGCTAAGCCAGCCGCTTGGGATCGTAATAATATACTTTTCCCACCGAGCAACAACCTAAAATGCCACGAGATGAGGACAGTTTCATTTAACTCAACTGTAACAAGAACCTAATTATGGTCAATCAAGTTCTCTCAACCATCTGTTTTACACGCGGAAACCTATCTGCCCATCTTGAATATCCTGCAAAAGGTTCAAAGCTTCAAATCCAAATATCTTTCACAGAGATTGAATCAAAATTCAAGGAAAAATTAGAAAGAGGAAGCTACTAGATCCCAAAAGAGATCTGGATGAACTGATTGTGTCCAAAGTTGACAGACCTGAAGTAATTATCTCCAGAAGATCCATTTCTGCTCTAACTGCATCAGACATGCCCTGCAATGAATTGAATTTAGAAACTAAACTTTAATTCATCAACTAGAAGCTAAAACCATAAGATCAAGGCTTCTTAATTCTTAATGTAGACTTTGCAGCAGTTTTTGAAAAACTCTTCTTATCTCCAAAATATTATGATTTTCAACATCGTTATTGATTTATATATAAAAAAGTGCCACTCTGATAATATCCAAGGCGTTAGTCACCCATTGGTCACTTTCATCACACATCTCTGGTAGTTACATGAATGTCATAATTCAGATGGTCAAGGCCTCAGTCATCAATTATCGCCATAAAAATGTAAGAGTTACTGTGCGACACACAATAAAGTTTACCTGCCAAGAAGCTAAACTTCTTGCTATGACCCGTGCCAAACTGTTGATAGAGCTACTGTCAAAGTTAGAATGCTTTAAAAGAGCTGCCTCAGATGTATGATCAAGGATCAGTGAACAGATGCTAGAAGCCATCATAAGGACTGAAGGATCATCAGCATTCTCTGTAAAACGATCAAGTCCAGATAGTTGAATGAAATGAAAATATGGTCTTAAGGATTTATCTGCTTGGGGAGTTAAGAAATACGAGGATAGAGCTTTATGCTTAATATATCTGTTCAAGAGTTGTTTATACACGTTTACTAAATAGGAACTAAGCAGGTTATAAGTCTGTCTAATCTACTCGTTGAATATCAAAACAAGAGTAATGTGGATGAACTTATAAAATACGTTTAAAGACTTGATATTTGGCGCTATGAAAAACTATAAAGGTGCCATTACAAACACAAGCTAGTACCTGCCCAGTGTCCCAATGCATTCAGAAGATTGATGGCAGTTGACTCATCCATTGGAAGTTTCAGTTGCTCCATCTATTAGTATCATGTGCAAACAAACAGAACAGATGCTGTCAATATTTGGCATAGTTTGTATTATCAGCTTTTGTTATGAATTACTACCTTCAAAAGTACATTCATAATTGTGTCACATGCCAAAAATATGGAACCATTTTCCCCAGCCATAGATCTACTTGGTCCAATCAATTTTATAAGGCAGTCAACAACCTGAAAATGGAACCAACATCTCCATAGTCAATACCAATACCATGAAAAAATGCCTAGGTCTCATATCAACCCAGTGATGCACAATGACACCTTTTTATGTTTTGAATAGACAAGTATAATCTACAAGATGAAAACCAGCCAAGGATACATCAACTTTGAATAGTGAACGGAAATATATCACTCGTAACAACTTACAGCTTGGAGCCCCCCAGAAGATATCAAAGCCTTGCATCCAGCGGTCTGCATTGTCATTTGGCACACCATTGGGAGCATAAAACATATAGAATGAAAAGGGCTGACATTTCAACAAAATAGAGCTCATTTAACATTATTATGTGTAAAATCAGAAATCATTAACCTGTCGACAGATCCAACCAACAAAGTTACCAAACCTTGGTTCATCTTCTCCTTGAATTGACAGCAGATACTCCAAAAGATCTAACACCTTCTCTTCGCTTGCATAAGGTGTTTCTGCAAGATAACTGAACCAAAACAAGTTAACCCACCAACTCAAATGATCGACAGTAAATTGTTCATGGATGGTAAATGGAAAATAAAGGTTTTGTCAAGTTACCGTGTTATCAGATTATAACGATCTTTAACAAGGAAGTGTAATGAAGTTGACAGACATTATTACCTCCCAAGAAGACGTACTGAAGCAAGAAGATCATTCCCCTTGTTTTGACCATGTTCCTGCAAAGTCATAATCGGCAATGTAATAGAACTTATAGTAAACTTTAATTCCATGGAACAATAATCTTTACAGTTAGAATACCTTTGCATCTTGTAGGTATTCTAGAACAACGGTGATTGTCTCATTAAGCCCATTGATCACCTTAACAAATAGGCCTTCATCAATAATTTCCTCTGTACAATTCAACAAACAAATGAAACAATGTCTAGAATTGCTAGCCATGTGAATTGTTCATGACGTAGAGCATATGCAGAAGGTCCCCTAAGGAAGATAACTAGTTTGCACTATGCATATTAAATACATTTTTAATGGTTAATTTGCATAGTACATTTTAAGAAGGATTGTTATTTTGAATTGCAAATGTTTTAACCCACAAGCTTGGTAATTTTTTATCCATGTACCTTCACCTCCATCAATAGTTGATAGTAGTTTAATTATCCTCTCTACCAAAGAAAAGGCAACAGCAATATTCCTCTGTTTTGAGAGAATATTTTCATCAGTAGATGACATATTCTTGGAAGCTTCAAATTTCAAATAGGCCATCTCATTCAGCAAAACGGCAATTTCAACCCTTGATGACTCCAACACAAGTAAGAGACATCTAAAAATAGAATGAAGAAAGAGCACAAAAGTCACAACCAAAACTCAAATAAAATCGAAAAACTGTCACATGGCCTACCTATCAGCTGGTATTTCGTCCAGATCAGGTAAGTTAGTCTGGCTAATCAGCCATGTTTCCCCCCATATAGACATCATAGATTCCGCCAAAATTAAGGCATAAAACTTTTCAGCAGGCGCTGTCATCAAATGGAAATAAGATTAGTGAAAACTACGCTTAAAATGGATATTCTGTAGATGTGGTCACAATAACAAAACCAAGGATTTTGCTATACCTTGAGAATGCTATCAAAAACAGTATTGAAGAAAAAGATGTTATGATCAGATGTAAACAATATAAAGCCACTATAATAGGAATTGCAATGTAGAAAACTCATTCAGAAGCTAAAACAATACTGTTAGAAATATTAAGATAGGTAACCATGCATAATGAATATGTAAAGATAACAACATATCTCATTGAAAAGGGAGAAAGAAACTATGCAAAGAGATACTGCAGAAAACCATTCTTCCCTTGATGCCACCACAAGAGAAGTACAAGAGAAGAAAAACAAAGGTGTAAGCTCAATGGTCAACTGTATGTGTATTACATAATCAAAACTGCAACATTGGTATGAAATGCGCCCTTGCACTTAAAGCTAAATGCAAAATTAACTAAAAAATGAAGCGTAAGACATGGCAACAATGTCTCTAGGAATGACATTGTTTACTGACAACAAGCAACTACCAAACCAAACAAGTAGCATGCAACTCCACATATTTTAGTAAATTGTTCATTAAACTATCTACATAAGACAAATGAAAAGGCACTTTATATTCCAATCAATTTGAGAGTTCCACCACAACTAGAAGATACTGAACAAATTCAAGTCAAAAGTAAACTAGCACCTTCAAACTAATCCTCTTCAACTGGAATGATTTTGTGAACCACATTGATATGAAGGAGTGCTTCCACATAGAATCCAATACAATTGTGTGTACATTGTTAAGTGTTTGCCTAGTTGTTCAAGAAATATAGGGCAGAAAGCAAATCCTACCTATTTCAGTTCAAGCAAGGAATACATTCGCTTTACAATTATTTCGATTTAACCAAAAATTAATTCACAGCTTCAGGTCATCTGACAATCCTTTCTTCTGCAAAAGTTTAGCATTGGTATGGCCTTCACAACCATAAAAACCAACCAAATATTAAAAAAAAATCAAGGGCAAATACGCAGGAAGGAGCCCAGAAAGATAAAGATATTTTGTACCACTGCATTCCCAACCGAATAACCAAAGTTCTTTTTGTCCTCAAAACATATATGCTATCTGAAAATCAATATCACCATCCTTCTAGCAAGAAACTCAAGACAATCAATTCAATGAATTACCTACGCGATTCTGTAAAATGGCCACAATGCCAGCACGCATGTAATCAGAACAGTTGCTGTCAGTCTGTTGACGCAACGCATCATGGAGTGCATCCTGAAAGTAGCAAGAAAATACAATGATGAGACCACATAAGCCATATTTGGCCACTAAACTGCCTGATGCAACAGCAAAATTCTATGATTGAGACAGACTCCACTATTTTCTTAATATAGTCATCCTCCTATATAAGCTTCACAATCTTATGTCCATTTATGAGGATACATCATGAGAAGAGATAGCATACCGAGTACTCTGAAGAGAAGATCTGGGAAAGAAGGCAAAGTGCTTCAAATTTCATATGATTGTGCAGCACAGCAAATTGCCTGGCTACAGAAGTTACCTGCAGCAGGAAAGAATTCTCAAAACTCTATATTGTTTCAATAGTTTGAACTTGGATCAACTGGATACCTCTTTCATGAAGATTTCATCATCGAGATACAATACTAGGTGCAAACATGAACAGCTTGGTAAACAAAGAAAAATAAGTAAAAAGAGCATTAAAGTATAGACTCACTATCATTGCAAGCTCTGTCAGACAGCTGCACGTAAATACTTCCTGAGACAGATTATTTAAAATAAATTGTACAATTTTCATAGCAAGCTCCATCATAGGAGAACCTGCAGCACATTCATATCACAAGGTTTCAGCTTCTAGTAACGACACTCAACCCCAGATAGCTCAAATACAGGCCCATTGACTGACTGAACAACACATTTAGCCTTTTACATTAAGAAGAAAAAGCCAGTAAAAACCCTAGGCACCAAACAGATCCCAATTCAATTTATAGATATTCATTACCGCGACAACCAAGATAACAATAATGTTTCTACCAGGCCTGTTAATCCCTGCTATCCACACACTGTCAAAAGAATTTACCATCAGGAAGAGTGCAAATCTGCGAAGCTATCAGTTTCATGCCTCCTGTTTCATAAAATTTTGCAATTCCATCCTTGCAAGAAGCTGTCAGCAGATACAAAATTTCATAGCATTCTTCAAGAACAGGTGAAGTTGATCTATGATTTAGGGAAAACAAACTTATTAGCATACATGAAGACACAAATAACATACTGACAAGTAAGATGATACAACAGCCCTAAGCAGTCTATATACAATGAAACCAAATCCTTATCAAAATTTCCTTCCATCAATGAATATTGAATCCAGTAACAGTTTCCAGCAAGTCACATAGAAAATTTTCATGTTCTAATGCCCAAAAAATTGACAAGTGCATTCCTAGTAATTCCTACGTCTGTCAGCCTATTCCTCAAACCACCAAAGAGTTATCTATGTTCCACATCTCCAAACCATTACAATACTCCTATGTGCTCCAAACTGATGCTAAATGCAGTGGCCAAATATCAACATTCTTGGTAAAGTTCTCATCGATTCCAAATCATCATTTCACAAATCTTACAAGTTTGCTTTGCTAGCTACCTTTTGTGTTTCTCTTAAGCTTCAAACTACAAAATCTTTGTCATTTTAGAAATAATGACAACACATGAACTTTATTCTTTTAACATTAAGTGCTTAAACACATGCGTGCGCTTGTGTTGTTCTTTAAAGTAACCAGTTTGTTTTAAAAGTAATTAGAGATAAGAACCTTACTGAGACATTACTTCCAGAATGAGTGGAATCATGGAAATCATATCTGCAGAAGAAGCTATATCAGGAACGCGACAAAATGCCGCCAGAACTGTAATTGCCAAATGCAAATACGCTTCACGGTTCTCTGCTTCACTGCCACCGGCGATTCCCTTACCCATACCTAATAAGTATTCACCACGAAAGCCAAAAGAAAGAGAAACCGAAACTACCTTAGAAACTGCGAGAAATGAAAAGACTTAGAAACTCCAATGGTCATGACTTAACTAAAAAGAATAAGTCGGAGAAGGGTACCAGTCCTCAAGAGCCTAAGCAAAAAGGCAGAGCCGAGAGCGTCGTAGATGGTACAGAGAGAGGCGAGGTCGTCTCCTTTGCAAAATTTGGTGACGAGAAGCAAACCGGCAAGTCTTTGCTCGTCTCTGTCCCCTTTCAACAGCTTCAAGCAATCCCCGAGCGAGGGAGACTGCTCCGCCTGTTCCTGACGACTCGCGTCCTGCAAATGAGAGCAGAACCAGTCAGAGAACGTCAACTTTACATGAGAGTTTTGAATTTGAAGAGGAGTAGCTCACCATTGTCAACTGTTGTGGAAGATGGCTTTCCATGGTATTTAGACCACCATGTTGAGAGGCTTCCAGAGGGTTCAAGGATGTAGAGTAGAGGATGTTTTGGGTTTTCAGCGGATTGCAACGTAATCAATGTTTATGAATACCGAGCTGATAATTGGATTTAGCTCTGTTACAGGTCGTTCTAGATCATTAAATTTTATAAAACTATAAAATATTTTTTAATATATTACGCTATATTAATTTTCATTTTACTTCAATTATATCTAAAATTATAATATTATAAATTTAATCTAACAATTATTCTTATTATTTTTTTATTTTTATGATATAAATAATAACTATAATTGATACAAAAAAGGATCATTTAATTCTTATACAAATAAAAATAACAATAATATAAAATATTCAAAATATTACAATTAATTACATCAATTATAATATTATAATTTTAGATATAATTGAAGTAAAACATATATATTAAAATAATATATGCCTCTAAGCATAACAAAAGTTCTTGCAATAAACATAACAAAATAGAAGTGAAACTTAAAATAAAAATATTTACAATTAGAAGTATATAACATATATATTAAAATATAAGTGAAATTAAAGGAAAAAATAAATAAATTGAAACTTCATTGAATGATATATTTGCTCAAATTATATTTACCTCAATTTTTATTTGACACAAAATCCTTATTATTAAAAGGAGTATAATCATTTCCATCATTTGAACTCGTTGCAAATGACATAACAACACTTTCTGATCTAATATTATCTTTCAAGTTACTTCATCTGTAAACTTTGGTTCCTTATAAACTCAATATATTGAAATATTGATATAATCAAAGTAAATTGAATTAATAGAACTATTTGTTCATTAAAAGTCTTAATAAACAAATAATATTAAATTATTAAGAAATTATAAAAAATCATATTCAACTTAATAATGACAATAACGTACCTTTCTCGAAGTTTCAAGTTGTATTAAACAAAGACCAAAGTATTTAATCCTTTATGTTCTAATCTATTTCTTTTTTTCTTTTTTAAAATAGATGAATTTAAATGTGCTATAATTTCTTTCACACTCAGTTGTACTCACATATTGACTAAGAATTCGAATTGCAAACCTTTACAATGTTATAATGCCACTTTTAAATTGATTTCATCTAGCGACTGTAAGATAACAAAAGTAATCTTATAAACAAAATAAAGTAATGATTTATTTTAAACAAATAGCAAAAGTGAAGAAATATATATTTGGATTAAATTTGTCTTTTTGACGTGTTGTAATATCTCAAAATCATCGTATGCATCTTTGTATAACTCATTTTGTAAACTAAAGAGATCTTGAAGTCATGTGAAACAATTGTTATGATGGTTAATAACATTCCCTATTAATTTCAAATTTTTTGTAAAATCTAATAGATGCTATATTTTAGAAATGTCTTAGTAATTAATAATAGAGAGTAAAGTTATCTTTCTCACCTTTCATTGATGACTGCAAGATAACGTGTAACAAGGAATACCGATTTTTCAAATTAGCTTTGACTGCTTTCTTTTTCCTCTCTATGACATTATAAAAGTAATTGATCATTGCCTTCTCATCACTATTAACATATAAAGTACTTTTACTAAAAGTTCATAAACTCGGAAGACAAATTGATTGAGATCAATATCCATGATCTTCAAGGTAATTTTAGAAACCTTCATTATAACATTAGACTTGACATGTTGAGATACAGTCTACTTATCACTTATAAACAAATGTCTCAGCTCCTTCTTCATTTGAATAAAACACTGAAGTGATAAGAAATTAGTTTCAAATCTTATAAAGGTAGGATGACACAAATTCCTACTATTGAAAAAATCCTTTCTCATTAAATTTAGAATATATGTACGATTGTAGATGAACTTAGTTACTTTTTTAACTTTCTACATAGTTTCATCAATAATAGGAAAGTATTTAGCATCTCACATACGTTTTAGCATCGAATCAATCCAATGTGTAGCAAAAGGCATCCAATAGAAATAATTATACCTGCTTTGCAAACCTTTTTCAATTCTGTTATAAGTAGCATCATCTTTAGTGATTAATTGTACAATATTTTCAAGCTCGTCTTCATTGACAATTTCATCCAATATCTTAAATAGAGTATCAACACTTCTCACAAGGCTAGATATGTAGCACCCCCATAAGACTAGATAAGTCCGGTACATATCCTACGATAAGGGTGAGCTACGTTCGATCACTACACTAACTTCACGGGCATCATATCATTATTCATTATAAAGCATCACAAGAAAACCACAATATGTTAAAAACCAACTTTTTCCTCATTTCATTTCATGAAAACCCGATTGTATACAATGTATTTTTCAACAATTCCCATACGAACATCGTCAAAACCTAATACAAAAGTACTACAGGAAAGAGGAAAATACACATAGTCTATCTGATCTGCCCAAAAATCCCAGCTGACCGACCTTTGAGCCATGACTTCACTTGCCAAAATCACGTAGAGCCTCTCACTCGATAGAGTCGTCTCTCGGTCCTGAAAAGACCACGTTGTAATTTTGGTGAGTTTTGCGAACTCAATGAGGTAACCATCATCGATGGTTCACTCAATTCATGCATCACAT
>JANZXP010000008.1:16866022-16876260 GCA_027576715.1 Erythroxylum flavicans | reverse complement strand
ACTATATTTTATTTTGTAATAAAAATTATTTATGCATATAAATATTATTTAAAATATATTAAACAATATGCAAAACAAAATTTATTAATTGTTATATAATTTTAAACCATATGAAACATAAATGAAAATATATATAACCAAATCTTTTGTATGGATTATAACATAAGTAAAACTAATATAAAAAATAAATATTAAAATATATTAAAAAGTCAAATAATATTATATAAATCTCAAAATAAATATGTAAATGTGTTTGTGGGTATTGTGAGAATTATGTGTAAAACATAAGGGTAAAAGGGACTAAAAAAATAAGCTCATTAATTGATCTAAAAAATCAACCTGAAAAAGTGCTTTTTTGAGAAGCTCCAAATTTGAGCTTCTTAAAAAGCTATATTTTAGCAGCCAAAAAAGCTATATCTACTAAAAAATTACTTTTTTATTTTACAGCCAAACACTCATTTTTCTTAAAAAAACTTTTCTGGTAGAAAAAAGTGCTTATTCACCCTCTAAAAGCTCAACCAAACAGGCACTAAAGAAAAATCTCAAAATTTAAAATAGAAAAGGTGTTAGGAAGCCTATTTTACCTACCTAAAGAGTTACCTAGGTACAGAAAAAAGTTTTGTAGATTTGGGTATTTTTTTTAAAGAAAATGAACTTGAGTATGACGTGAATAAAAGTGGACTAAATAAAGAAAATAAAATATGTAGTAAATACCTAGGAATTTATGGATTGATTAGGGGGGAAAATAAAGAACTTTGGGTGATGTTTAGGGATTGAAATAAAATGTAAAATATATAGATGAATTCCTAGGAGTTTATGATTTGACTTATAGCTTAAAATAAAATGCATAAAGATGCCTAGACTATATCATAGGACTTTAAATATAAACATTTATTTAACTTTTGTTAAAAATGACAAATTTTATTTATATGAAAATGCAATGAAAATGATGATAAAAAAAGAAAAATCTGAAAGGGGTAAAAGAAAGTTATTGAAAGGCTTTTTATTAAAGAGGATAAAAGGATCCTTAAAAAAGGACTATAATATTTCTAAAAGGTATTGAGTTTTAAATTGTTTAAAGAAATGACAAAATGGACCTTAATGCTTATTGTTTAAGAGCAGTGAGGTTTAAAATTAAAGATTTCAAAGAATAAAACCTAATATGCTAATATACTCTTACTTAAAAACAAAAATAAAAAAATGATAATATTTCTTAGAACGTAATTCCTAATGAGCCAACATTCTTAACTAATTTTCTAAAATTAAACCAAATAAAAAGAAAGAAATTTAATTCTAATGGGATAGTAAGTTTTAATTTTTTAATTTTCTATCCAAGTAAAAGTCAATAATTTAATCTTAACGACCCTATAGGGTCAATTAAAAATATGAATCTTATTTACTCAAACATTAAATGAAATTAGGCTTGAAAAGGAAATGGGGTCTTTTTAGAAAAACAAGAATTTATTAAATCATTTGATAGGTTTTCTCTTTCCCATTCATACCTCTTTATTAGGTCTTGTATCCACATCAATTCTTTAAACAAGCTTATAAAGAAAATAAGAAAAAGAAAATTAAATTTCCTTTTACTTTTGGATTTAGGCCTATTTTAAGCATTTGATTAAGGGTCAAATTAGTTGAAAATGCCTCATTTTGTCTTGGCTATTGAGAATTAAGATTCAAATAAGGTTATGATTTGTTTTGAAAATGTGATTTCTATAAGGCAGTCTAAATAAAAAACAATATAAAATAATTGCATAACAACTTATTACAAATTTTCTTCACTCACAAAAGGCCTAAAACTCAAGTAAATCTTTCTTTATAGATTAGGTTCTTGATTGGTTGGTATTAAATTAAATTAAGTCTGAGCTTTAAATTAATCCCTCTAAACCCATTTGAAGCCTATTTAGGTTCCAATCTTTATGGGAACGATATCTTTTATATTATAAGTTACGATCTGTATAATTGCAGCACAAAAGTTTTTTAGATAAAACTATCAATAAGATGAAATCTCTAACAATGCATGAAATCAATGTCAACTTGATCATTCTTCATTCAATTCTTCATTTTATTGCAAATTAATCATTATACTCAATTTTAAACATCAATTAAAGTAATCCAAGTTATTGACATCAAGTTAAGTTTGCAAGCTTCACTTTAATCAACTAAAAGACATGAAGAAGTGGACAACCAATTAATTATTAAATGCATAACTCCAATTCACAACATAAGATTGATAATCCTATTTTGATTACGATAACACATGAAATTTAGCTTCAAAAGATAATTATTTCGACTAGGTTGTCCTTACATATAATATTAACCTCATCATTAACCTGAAATTTGGAAAAATCCAAACCCAGAGCAATGACGGAAACCTATGAACTTAACTAAGGAAATACACATATAAAAAAGGTGGGTTTATATTCAAATCAAATCTAATAATCAAAACAATAAAAAATAAAAAATAAAAAAATGTAATATTCATAAATGAACAAGTAGCGTTTTAAATTTTAGTTTAGTCATGCAATTTCGACCTATCTTGATATTCTGAGACTTTCAATCTTTAAAATTGAACTAGCTCAATTTAAGCATAAAAACATGTCAAGAACAAGAAAGCATAATCAACACTTGATACTTTGTTTAAAGAACTAAATTACAAGCCATAAAACTCTAAAAGAACCATTGATTCAACTTATCACATTCAAGTAATCAAGGATGTCCACAATCAAACAAGAACATAAACCAACAAAATCAGAAATTTCAACAATTGCATAAATGTTTAATCCACTCTTAAGTTTAGTTAATCTAGAAAAATAATATCCCAAATACTTGAGCTTGCATATCTAAACTGAAATTTAACAACTAAAAATAAATCAAGCACATGAAATCAGAAACAAAAGGAATAAGGGTTTTAAGAAAACTCATTTGATTTGCTCTAGCTTCATAAACCTCAAACCATCTCTCTAAGTCTAGAATTTTCCTCCACCAGCCTTAAACTAGCTCAAAATAGGTGGGATATGGCCCTCTTTTCACTCCCAAATGCTCTTTGCAACAATTCCTCACTTTAACCCACCTTAGAAGGATGACATATCTCTCGGAGCTCTCTCCTTTGTGTGACTACTTGCTGCTCTCTTCCCTGCTACTCCATCACTTTTATAGGCTCAAGAATGTCTCCAAGAGTCGCATATTGTTAGATTCTTTGGTAATTTCTACTTATCTTATCCACTTCAAACTGATTTGGAGTTAAAGACGATGGGTTTATGCAACTCCTTCTCCGCCTTGACTTCTTGTTCTGATGCTAGGGATTTTGCTTTCCTTAGGTTGTCTACTTATGGGCTAGTTATTTTATTGGACTGTGCTTTGCTAATAGGCTATTTTTGGACTTTCCTTTTTCAAATCCTCAAATTCTACAAGAAAATACTCAAAATAATTTAGAACTTTTTTAAAAATAAAATATAAAAGTAAACAACTTGGGTTATTAATATTAAAATGCAACAAATTTTGCCTAAATGTGATATGTAAATGATTTAAAATAGTATAAAATAAGGGTATAAAATATGTAACAATTTGCACTTATCACTTAATTTCTCACTCTTGATGTACATATTAAGATTTATTTGGCTTAAAGGTGGTGATAAAAACATATCCTTCTTTCATAAATCAAGCCTTTTAAGAAGCCTCACTAATAGAATGGTGGCTTTAGAAAGTATTTTATAACCTATACCTCTCAAAAAGACATTCTCTGGGAAGCTTTCACGTATTTCTCTTATCGTCTAGGTTCCCTAATTAAATATAGTTCTTTATTGCGGCTACTTAGCTTAATCATTCATAATCAAATCAATGCTTTAGAAGCCTTTTAATGAAAGTGATCTAGAAAGAGCATTATATTCTCTCAATGGTTTTAAACTCCAGGCTTTAATGACCTTAATGGCCATTTCTTTCTAAAAACCTTGATCTATACTAAGGGGTTGGTGATTGGTGCATTTCTCACATTTTTCAGGAATAGAAAAATTTTGAAGGAACTAAATATGACTCACTTTTTTCTCATTCCTAAAATCATAGCCCTATAAACCCTTAAAAAGTACATACATATAGTTTATTTATAACTTTATTTACAAAATTATTTCTAAACTCATTGTAAAAAGACTCAAGCAAGTGTTGGAAACTTATGTGGATGCTTCACAAGAAGCCTTTATAGCAGGAAAATTGGAGATAACATCTTGACCACTCAAGAACTTTTCAAAGGCTATAACAAGAAGCATTTAAGAGACAATTGTGCTCCCAAAATAGATTTAAATAAAGGTTTTGGTTCATTAGTTTAGAACTTTATATTGAATGCTCTCAAGGCTTTCAAACTTTTCAAATCTTTATTGATTGGATAAGGCAATGCTTCTCAACTATTTCCTATAAGGTTCTAGTAAATGGGGATCCAATCAAGCTAATTAAAAGAGCAAGATTTTTGTGCAAAGTTGATCCCTTTTACCTTATTTTTTGACCTTATGTTTGAAGATTCTTGTCAGATTGTTAAGGAGGATTATGCAATAGGAAAATCACTTTAAAGATGACCTAAACTCCCTGAATGCCTTGATAAATGGCCTCAATGTTTTTAAGAACATATTAGGTTTATCAATCAACAAGGGAAAGAGTGGTATATATCTGCCAACAACTTCCTTTCCAAATAAAGCTTGCTTTTCATCTATTTTGGCTTGAACGCTTTGAAGTTCCTTTTTAAGTATTTAGGCATTCCCATTTCCTCTAAAAAAAGCCCACATTCACTAACTTCTATCCTTTAATTGAGACGATTCAAAGAAGATTCTAGACTTGGTCCAATAAAAGCCTTTTTATATTTAAGAGAGCTCAACTTATTAATTTTATTTTCAATAACATATGTGTTTAATAGACATCACACACACATAACGTTTCCAGTGATAATTAACAAAACTATTGATAGAATTGGAGGAGATTTTTATGATCAAGTAACTTCACAAGGGATGTAAAGACTAAAGTTAAGTAAAAAGAAATATGTTTATCTAAAGAGGAAGGTGGATTAGGATGTTATCTTGATAATCACTAATAAGGTGTTAATGATTAAAGGATTTGGAGATTGCTTAAGGACATGCATGAATTATATGTGAAATAGGTTCATGTTTACTATATAAAAGATGAAAAATTTTGGAGGATTTAATCTAAATATAATTCTTTATAGACCTTGAAGCATATCCTCAAGTTAGGAGAAAGTGTAAGTAAGGAATTCCTGCATATAGTAAGCAAAAAATCACAAACATCTTTTTATTCTAATAAACGGAGCCCTCAAGGCCCTCAGTATAGGATTTTGGAACTCAACCATTTAAAGTTTGCAATGCCAATTAGTGCTTTAGTAGATGATGTAGTATAAAGGAATGGAATAAAACCTTCTTTGGCCTATATTCGAATTGGTGCTATTAAGCTATACTAAGGAGCCAGGGCATTAAGGTGAAATGGTTTGGCCAATAATGGTCTGAATAGACCCGTCATCGAGCCTTTTTCATCGTTTGGCTAGTAATTAGGGATAAACTTGGCACCTTGGATAGAATTTCTAAATTCCTACTTATTCCTAATATGTGTGTACTTTGTAAGTAAAAGTAGAAAGCTCTAGAGCACTATTTTTCAAATGTGATTTCATCTCATATATTTGGAAAGGATTTCTGAAACTATGTTCTTTAACTTCATTGCCTGATGAATGGAAGCACGTTGTAGATTGGAGTTATTACGCTCAAAAGTAAAATGACGAGGATTACTTAGTTTACAAAATCACATTGAGTTACTTGGTTTATGGAACTTGGAAATATAGAAATTGTAGGATCTTTAAAAGCCAATCATGCAAAGGGAAACTCCTCTTTCATACATTATTTTTATAATCAAAATGTATCTTATAGTACATAAAGTTAATTTGAGCTATAACACACAGATAAGGAATTCTTGAAACTTGCCCTGACATTTGACAAAAGAAATACCATTAAGATAGGGATAATAGCTCCACAAATATTAAAATAATTATATGTCTCATTGTATGCGAATATAATGTTGATGCTAGCTAGTTTTTCTAGCTTGGTCTCCTCAGTTTCATGGTTTTTCACACGCTTTTAGGATGATGTAAGACTTTGATTTGGCCTTTGAGCTTTATAAATTATTTTCTTTATAAAAAAGCTATATGATTATATAAATTGTTATAACTATTTCTCTTTTTTCGTGGTTGTTTCTTTACATTTTTCTTTTGTTTTACTTTCAATATTTTTTAAAAAAAGACTACAAAGGTCTTTATATAATTATATTTAATTTTCCTTTTCATTTTTATTGAAAAGCAAAATATATGTTTTAAATAAATTTTCATTGTTTTATGTCATATATTGTTTACTTTTATTGCATTACCTATTGAATTATGTTGAAAACACAAGTTTTGTATATGATAATAGAAAAAATTATTTGCCAAAATTTATGTGTGAGATAAATTATAAAAAAGGAGATATATTGTTAAAATGTAATAAAGTCAAACATAAATTTCCTTTTTTTAATGTAATTATTACAAAAGTTTTGGACAATCATTCTATACTTGATGGTATAAAAATAAAATTTGAGATATTTCTTTATTTACTTTAGGTTACCTTTATCATATATCTTTATTTATTTATACTAATTTTTCCTTGTACTCTTTCCACTAGTTTTATTCATCGATCTTCTGCTATCACATCTTATATCCTAAAAATCTAAAATTGTAATTTATTTTCCTTACTTTAAATATAAAATAGCCTGAATGATACTTTTTTTAAAGTTAAAGAATATCTTTAAATAATCCCAAAGGGGATAAAAACAATGTATACAGGTCCATATTAGTTAAGAAGCTAACATAAATACCCTGAGTACAACACTTTGCTCTACTCACATACGCTATACATCTACAACACCCTCGTTCAATTCTACCAGCGCATGTATAAATACAATTTAAGCTAACTTTCAAGAGGGCTAACGAATGTTTGAAATTTCAAACCGTACTGGTGGGTAATAGCCGTATCAACTAAAAATCGATGCGAAATATGCTGGTACTAATGGCAGTAGCTCAGGGTGACAAGGGGGAGGCTACTGTCATCCTTGCTTTGGTCTCTTTTATGCTTGAACGCATGCTTCATCTTTTTACTAGTCACTCTCCTCTCTCTTACTCACTGCAAAGTTTAGCTACTCCTTTCTCTTGCACCTCTTTTAAAAATTAGCCGAGCTTTATCATTAACTAGTACCATACTAGTTTTAGGTACTAGGAGCTAATTTTGCATTGTAATAAAGGAGTGATTTGAAACTATAGGGTTCAAAACTTAACCTTACCCTCTAGAAAGTTAGAGATCCATTTATGGTTAACATGTGTCGTGTGTAATTTCTCTCTCAGGTGCTATCCAGATCTCTATTTATTACTCTACAGTAGTTCTCTCTTAAATGTAAAATTGGAACTATAGATATAAGATACAACTATGTTTTCCAATAAAAATGTCACCAAGACATGCATGGGCTGTTCATTGGTATGCATGACATCTACTTTGACTGATCTGTATCAAAAGCGATAACTATGCACCCATAATAATGGTGTTGGTGATTGGATCCAAAAGCCTAATAATCACGCACAAGCTTCAATTTTAAGAAAATTTCCTTCTTGAGCTTGGTTTCTAACATGCCTATAATGTTCGACTTATTCTCTGAGATAAATCCCTTTAAACATTGTTGTGTTTTTTGGGGCAATTACTGCCTTCGACATTCTAAGACACAGTGGACATCCTAAAGGGTTACGCGTCTATCTGCCTTTCGACTTATTCCTTTTCTTGACCTCTTTCTGCTATCAGGCTTAAAGTCCGCAACGCTCATCTTGTATTGAAGGTGCATGAAGGAGCTCAATGATACCTGAAGATCTTAATGTCTCGTTATTTTACAACTGTGGAGCTTGTGTAGTAATTTCCATATTGTCTGTTATATTAAATGGGAGTATTAAAATCAATCGCAAAGCACAATTAAAATAAAATATTTGTATTTCTATTAAAATTTTATAAAATAAAATGTGCAGAATCATATTAAATTTATGCAATCAACTTCAATGCAATGTAGTTATGCACCTATAAAAGAAAGCATTAGCCGCCAAAGGATGCAATCTTCCGGTATTCTGAATACCACACAAGGCAATCATCAATTCATATCCAGAGCGATCAGGAAAGGAAACAATTTATTCAAGTACAGCGACACTTGTTGGCACATGATGCATCAGCCGACACATGCGCCCTTCCACACCATTCGGCGGCAGCTGTAGCTGCAATGTTTGTAAATTATGCTACAGTAAAACATTAGCCTTGTGATCTTACCAATTGATCGATGACACGTGCATGTTAACAAAATTGACGTGCATTTAGTAAGATAAAGTTTGCGATTCTTTTAACCAAGTGTACCTTAACCTGGAACTAGGGTTAGAAATAATCATTGTCTCTTGAAACTAATATTCATTGTTTTCAATGCAGCAACTAATTGTTTTCTTAAGTAGTCCTCCCTTTTTCTTTATTTCTTCAAAAATGATTCATTCGTTGTTAAAGGGACGGGAAGGCTATTGCAGAAGATGGCTGGCTTCATCTTCACAGGTTCAAATCCTCTATTATCATTATTTTATTCCAACTCTATTCCTATTCCGCACTCAATATAACATTATTTTGTAATAAAAATTATATCATCTTATGTGCAAAACTTATAAAATGTCGTAGCATTGGATACGAGATAGGGTTAGTATTAGATTTACTGCAAGAGAGTATCTTATCCTCATCTTCACACTTACACATTAAAAAGTGACCGTCCGTTAAAGCTGGCAAAAATTTACGAAACCGCCCCCCGTGTCACTCAAGAGTCGTGAACGCGGGAATAGGAGACACGCCCACGCACGACCCACGGCTTTTTCTTAAAGTGAGTCCTTATCAGTCTTTATGGGTATGGTCCCATTGCTTATAAATCCTGTTCCTCATCCTCAACCTTTCGCCTCACTCTCAACCGTTCACAACAACGAAAATATCGACATGTCGTCGCCCTCGTCTCTTAGAGACAAGCTCAAGAGCACCATTTGCTGTTTCCTCCCAAGCAACCACCACGAGGTACTCGAGAAGATGCAGTCGCCGAAGGAGTGGCTGGAGATCAGGGACAGGTGTCGCGCTCTGATTGGTACGAAAGGTAAGAGTAGAAGGAGATACAAGTCTACGGATTTCCGTTACGATCTCCAGAGTTACTGGCTCAATTTCGAGGATGATATCAGCCGCGAAGACGACTTACTGCTCAACAACTTCATGGCAAGGTTGCCGGACACTCCGGTAAGGTTTTCCGACGGGAAATGGGTGGAGGTAACACTGCTGTAGACAGGAGTCGCTGGCTGGAGCTGATTACGAAGGAATCACATTTTCAGACTTGAGGAATATTGGAGGGTATATAGTTGCATCAATATTCTACGATCCTCCCCATTGTATCTCAATGTACAGTCCGGAGGGTTGCTTAATATAAACGAAAGGCCAATTATCTTGCAATTTATGCGTTGAGATTGTCATTGTTGTGTACATACGGGCCAATAAAGAGGGCAGCCAACAGGTTTAGATAAGATGATTTAAGTAAAAGTATGGAATAGATACGGTAGTTGATGCCAACTGGAGAAGTTGGCTTCTTGATCTAAAGTTGAGCTGGGTTTAGGACATAATGCTGACCCAGGTCAATTCTAAGTATGTTAAGTGATTCTCTAAGAAGACAGATTTCATTTTCATACTCAGGAAATGAACGCACAAGTGATTTGCGTAGAGAGAATAAGATAAGAATTCTAGGAAGGTGGCAATGTAGGGTCGGCTCATCAAAAGGGGCTTCCTGTGGAATTTAACTTGCTTTTGGGAAGGACATACGAGATAAGATAGTGTGTTCCCCACACGAACATGAAGTGACCAAGTAAAGTTACATTGCTTCAACTTAATTTAACTTCGATTTGTAAATGTTAAGGATTGTCGCAAAGTTATGAATACCGTACCGGGTTCGGTATTAGATTGAGTTCTGAAACGGAACTGTATCGGTACCGGTCAGTACTGGATACCGTTTCGAATAATTTTTAAAATTTATAAAATAGTCCCTAAAATTTTAAAAATTTACAAAATAGTCCATATTGATATATTGTACAGTTGTAGTGTATACTTTACTAGTTTACAGTTTACATCAAT
>JANZXP010000008.1:16844150-16865922 GCA_027576715.1 Erythroxylum flavicans | reverse complement strand
ATAATAATAATAATAATAATAATAATAATAATAATAATAATAATAATAATAATAATAATAATAATAATAATAATTTGTTCTTTTTGTTAGCTATTCTTTTATCATTCCAAGTTTACATTTTCAAACTAAACATTGACATAGAAATTTTTTAACAGTAAATCAAACAAAGTAATATCCATTCCATTATATTCCTCATCTTTTTTATTCTTAAGAATAATTATTATATTCCTTATCTATTCTATTCCTTGAACCAAACAGGCTGTAAGTATTAGGCGGTTAATTATGATTTTTTTTAAAAATTGGAGTCATTTTCCACTGATTTCGTGAAAAATATTGTTCTCCAATTTGGATTTTGACTCTCCACACATAAGTTAGAAGTAGAATTTCAGTGGGTATTTTTTAGCATAATATTATACGAAATAGGGTTCTTGTAGTTTCAAACTAGCAGCACATTTGCATGTCCTGGTACTGAAATATTCAGAAAGGCCATATTAACCAATCTCGTCTTTTTGATAGCAAAATTGTAGTCTTCCAAACATGATACGAATTTATTTAAGTGTTAGCTTCTACATTTATATCTTTCCAATTATGAGAATCTCAACTCAAGATTGCATTTAGTTAGGCTCGTGCCGACGTTCATAGTTGGGAAACTATAATGAAATTAAAGGCAAAAGAGCCAATAATAATCCTCATGTTTACATCATAATTTAAATTAAACCTTATTAATTTAATTTATGATGTAAACATTATATGTTTGCAGCTTTGACTAAACTAAAAATAGGCAAAGGCGATGTCGTCTTCTCTAGTTCAAAGCATACTAGTCCATCTCCTCTATCGCTATCCTCTTCTTTTTTCCAGCGATGTCCTCCATTGTCTAAGACTTCCTCAACCGTCTTCCAATGTTGTTGTTTAAGGTTTTCTTTGGTTTAAAGGAGACGCGTCCAGCATCCTCCCTTATCTTACTGGGCATTCTTCTCATTTTCAGGTTGAAATTCCAAATTTGTAAATATGTTATTTTGACTGAATGTTCTACTGCTAGTTTTCATTATGGGGATGACTATGATTTGATTACTTATGGCTATGATTTAAGATTTTCATGTGTTATCTAACCTTCACTTTGCTGGGACTTCCAATTTTTTAAGCTATTTCTAATTTATTGTATTTCCCATTTCCTAAGCATTTTAATATGACTTCCCTCCTTTTGAGCTAACAGGATAAGCATTCATGATGTGAACCGATTGACAAACTTTGTGAAAATGAATATGACTTGATCTTCATTTTTTAAAGTGTCCTATGAAATCAAAGTAGATATGACTTGATCTTCATTTTGTAAAGTGTCTTATGAAATCAAAGTATTATCTTGATGAGATTATGTTATAAAATATATGAAAGATCTTATTGAAGCAGCAAATTTATGGTGAATCTATCATGATCTTGTAGTCCTTAACTTTAACCCACAAAGCTAAGATATTCCTTCATAAATATACCATTCTAGATTACAATTGAACATATGCTTTATACATTTTGTATAATGGATCCTTACTAAAACTTAAGATTTTTATTATGGCAGTACTTTCTGGTGTTCTAAATCTGTAAGATCTATATTTAACTCAACTCAATTATGCAAACTTCTTAATATAAAGGAATTGTTTATTTGTAGTTATTGATTAATGCCTGTTGATATAATTTTGCAAATAGAATTCTCAACATCTAGTAACTCCAATTATAATAATGTTAACAAAGTAGTTTGCTATTATGGACTGTATACTTGTTTAAGGATATCAAGAAGTGATATTAATCTAGGTAGAAGATTTTTGAAATGCCTTAATTATCACTTTGATAATTATGAAATTTTCCAATAGTACAATAAGCAATTTTGAGAGAGAGAAATCTATGTAATTAAAAAGTTGAAGAATAAAATATTTGCACTGAAGAAGGGTGCAGAAAGAATTACAAGTGTACAAGGACCAAATGAAGATGATGTGAAATTGAAAATTATGAAGCAAGACATTAAGAGTTAAAATTGACGTTATTCAATTTGGATTTAGGGTTTATTTTAGTAGTTATTTCATTATTCATCTTCTATATGGTTGTAAAATTTAGTATGACTAGTATCATTGTACTTATGAATGTACTTATGCTTTTCATTATTGAAGGGAGATGTAGTTTATAACCCATTAAATATATCACCTTCCTTTCGACAACAATATTTCAATTATTAAATATCTACAAAATTTTTGCTACTAACTTAGTATCTACTTCTATTCTACAACAAAAGTTTCATTACTAGTTGATTAGATGAACTTGTCAAAAACAGAGTAGAAGATATATGTATAACCTAATGTAAACATATATACAACCATAAATCATATAATATAACCTACTTGGCATTTAATATCAAATCTCCATGCATTCAAGATATGTCATATATAAACATATAAACATATATGTTGTATTTGTCACAAATACAACCATCCTATAAGAAAAATAACAATATAGTTATAAAATACACCAAATAAGTTGTTATAGATTTAAAATACATCAAGTGTCTGGTTTCTTAACTTATTGGCTACTAGACCCAATTTTCCCTCTCCTCTTAGTTGTAGTAGCAACTTGTGAACCAACCTATTTACGAACATTCATATAAGTTCAAAATTGACAAAGTTGCTAATAAATGAATATGAGTTTAAAATTAGTACAATCATATTGATGCTTTGTTAATTAGAAAGACATTCATCAGTAGCTAACATACAACTTCGAATTCGGGATTGCTGAATATAAATTGGATGAAATTAGTAGTAGAGAAATTTGTAAAATGTAAGAATTCAGGTTTAGGTTTAGATTAGATTAATACAGTCAGCTGTGATAATTCTCTAACCGAAGACCTTCCAATTGAACTTGTTTCTTTCTACAAAATAATATGCATAACATTAACATTGTTAATTATATTAGATTGAAATTAACACACACAAAAAGTATTAATCACTTAAATTGGTATGTTGTTCATTAGGTTTTGATACATTATATGTTTTACTATTGTGTCTAACTACATTGCATTTCTTGTACTTTTGTAGTTGTCCCTTTTACGACATCTTACTTACACTTAAAATTTTCTTTGGCTTATTTTTGTCTTTCTTTGTTGTCTTTTTTGTCTTTACTAGCATCACCCTCTTTGTAGGTGGATTTATTTCCTCCAAATCACTCACTGGCCAAAATATCACTCTCCTAATTGGCTGCAAAACTTGATCATACATGCTTAAAAGGTACTCCTTTTGTAGCAGTTAACCACAAATGCCTCTGGTTTTTGTTTAAAGTGATTGATAGCATTGATGGCATGTTTGCATGGGTAACCATATAGATCCATGCTCTATAGCTACAATGATTGTCTCTTCCTAGTATTACAATATGCTTTCCATCCCCTTTACTTACCTTATATGCTTTATCACCATTCCACACAATTCTCTAATTGATTGCCTCCTTAATTTTTCTAACTTCTTAACAACTGCATGTGCAATATCTGATTTCCATATATAAGCATATACTCTTCTTTTAGCATGTCACCTCATAATCATTGTCCTTATAGTTTCCATCATACTAATCACTGGTCTATCTCTTGTTGGGAGGATCTACCCATTAAAAGTCCTGTTTAGGTTATTGTCAACTATCGGACACTTTAACTCAAATGATTGGTATGATATAGCCCAACTCTCTTGTGGATACTCAAGCAAAGCATAAACACACCCAAGTCTAATTTTCTCCAATTTCTTTAATTGCTCATTGAAGTCTTTGACATAAGATGACTATGCAAATCCCTAAAATTGTCTCCTTAAGTCTTTGCTGCTCCATTGTCTATGCCAATTATGGTCAATGTATTTGCCACACATTCTAAGATATGCTTTTAGAAGCGTTTCTTCAACAACTCTTATTAATCCTTTAAAACATATGTCATAAATAAATTTCAAATAACAAATTAAAATAACATATCATACAAATAACACAACTAAAAAGAATTAATTACCTTTTAAATGTTAGAAATTATTGTCACTTCATCCTTATTTTGCAACTACAAATCAACTAATAGGAGCGATAAGAACTAACTTTATGAATCAGTATTCTTTTTGACCTCAACAACTGCCCGTGCTATATGATATATAACCCCATCTCAATCTCTTTCAACTATATTGATTAGTTTCCATTGAAATTGAATCTTTAAGACACAACCATCCATCCCAAATATGGGTCTCACATGCCTCCATCCTTCTTTCATAGCTCCAAAACAAACATATAATCGCTTAAACTATAACACTGAGGTTTCTTAATTTCTAGACAATCTTAGTTCCATTGTTAATCTGAGGTTACTAAGTTTCAACTCTTAGATATGACCTTATAGCTTCGAATATTTACAAGCATAGTCTAATACTTTCTCCTATCTTAATTTCCTTTTAGCAGCCTTCCACTTCGTGGAATTCACAAATATGTTCAATTTTTCTTTACATTCTTTAACCATCATTATGGTGGTAATACTTCTCTAAAATTATTTCTCTAAAATGTCTAACTAAAAACTTTACTGATACAATCTTAGGCTTGTTCGTTGTGAAACATGTATGCTTAGACCTATTTATTTTTATTTTGAAACATCTATCATTATAGTCATAGGTTGCATACAACTCCGACTTGCATCCTTTAATGCATCCAACTCTAACTTTCTTAGACTCACTTTTTTTCCACTGCACATTAAATCTTGTTGCTATTAAGTAATCAATAACAACATCTTTGAACTCTTTTGCATTGATAAACTCCATTCTTAGTGTCCAATTTAACGAATTACCAACTGCTTCATATCTAACACTTGTAATAGGCCTTTTAATTGGTTCCCTAGGCTCCTCTTTACTAGGGTACTCAAAACTTTCAATAAAAGTTTTGTAATCACTAAAGTCAATCTTCATTAGTTAGTGTCCTTCTAGAATTGAAACATTAAATGTGTTGTATATACCTTTAACTTTATAATCACCTTCAACTTCATCATCACGTTTAGCTTCATCATCATATTTAGCTTTAACATCACCTTCAAATTCATCATCACCTTCATCTTTGTTAACACTTCAACTTTATTAACACCTTCAGTTTCATTGCCATAAATGCCCACACCCCTATCATTACTATTCTCTTCTTCGTTGATATCAATATCAACTTCATCATGCAAAACTTTCTCATCATTATTTGTCATAGCCAAGCTATAATTGGTTCGTCAAGTTTATGTGTGAGATACACCTCAATTGTCCCATGTATTTTGAAAAAGTTAATTAAACTAATTCAAATTTCAATAGATTCAATGAGCTTTAAAGACTCATTGACTCTAAAACTTGGAATTCTATAATATACCTTGTCAACCTGTAAGTATCTAGGTTCCTTCCCCATCTTACAAATTTTTCTATAACTAACAAAATTAAGATACACTTTATTAAAATAACTTAACAACCCACCCTTATAACTCAACTCAAGATCTTTTTTAAAGTATCCACCATAATATAACTTCAAAATCTTGTATTGAGTCATTATAACCCTACAAATATCAAGTAAATAACCTTGCAAAAGATAAGTAAATAATAATTTGACAATCATATACAAACCTATATACAACTATAATAAAGAAGAAAACTATGATGAAGGTAAAGAAAACAGTGATTAGGTGGTTGTTTACAATCATGATAATATAATTGATAATTTAGATGCTAGTGAATATTCACATGATGAGACCATGAAGAAGCTAAAGAAGACTAAAGATATGTTGAATGTAGAAAAAATTCATTTAAAATGTCTATCTTAGATGTCCCTCGCCTAGTGGAAATTAATTGAGTTTTTTTAACAGTAATGACTACTTTAGTGGAGAGGTATAGGTATGTATATATTGTCTTCACTGATTAACAAATATATTGATTAATTTGATTTAGCATATTCTATTCTAGTTGCTACCAATGACAATAGAAAGATAATTGGGAATGAAAAACTATTTTTCCGAAACATGAATTTAAGATTGATGTTTAATTTTATTCATCCGATTATTACTCATCCATATAAAGATAATCACGGATCATTTGACATTTTCTATAGTTGTACATACCAACAAAAGAAACAATAAACATGTTGATCCTAGAACCTTCAAATTCTTGTTTGAACTAAAAGATCCAAGGTTCAAAAAGAAATCAACCATAAAACAATTACAAGATAAAATAAATAAGAGGAGAGCAACATTAGATAGGATTAGTAGTATGGACAGTGGGAAGCTACTTTCTTTGTTCAAAGGGTAGTAATTTGATAATATGGACCCTCAAGCACAATGATTTTATATATTTATGAAAAAATGACCATAATATGGTGATATATATAGATATTAATCTATATAGATATAGATGTAAAATTGGCAGAAAATTATAGAAAAAGAAAGAAAAACAGGGGACCACGTATTAGGGTTGTCGGGAGACCACCAGAATAAGCAGAAAAGAAATAAGTTATCATAGGACCACAACAGAAAGAAATAGATCTAAACCACACCCACCATGAGATCGCCAATACACCAACCAATCGTAACACACTAAGTGAACCACAAGAATTAGAACACACCAAGAACAATGAGCAAATTGCAACACAACAAGCATACCAAGCAGACTGCAACAAACCAAATAACATCAAAACAACAGGTTAGGGGTTGAAAAGGAAACACGCAGATCAATTAGGGTAAGATAATTTAGGATGTTCTCAGAACCCAATTCTATTTGAGATGACAACATTTGGGTTACTGTCAATTGTTATCTTCTCGACATATTTTCTCCTCTCCCTTAATTGCCAATCGATAATGTTTGGTTAGCAAACTAAGAGGGTGATTGGTTAATAGGTTTGGGAAGGTATCAATGGATAAGTAACGAAAAATGTTTAATTAGTTATGTATTATCATTGTATGAACAGTTTTTTGATATCCCACTTTGAAGATTACTCAATAACCCCAAAAATGAGAGAGATGATTTTCATTCTTTAGTATCAGGCAAGTGTCACGGGCGTGACAATCTTTATCTTGTCACACTTCTTATCATGCCTATGATATTCACTTCTTCTTTTTTCAATTAAATATAAATTATTACAAAATAAATAAATAAATAATTAAAATATAATTAATTATATATTTTCTCTTTTTTAGCAATTAAATATAATCAATTAAAATATATTAAAATTTGATGTAAAACAAAAATTTAACAAATTTTTATTTCTCAATATTTTTAACAAAACAACCACTATAAATGATAATGGTAATTATTTCTTCCTCTTAACGAACCTTCGTAATTATAATTATTATATTCATTTTTTTCACTATATTCATTTTTATTCTTATTATCATTCTCCCATATGAACCAACCGTCTCCTGAATGCAAAACATTGTCATCTAGGTAAGGAGAATTTTAGTTCCTTCCCCCTATTATGATGGACGTATAGGTAGACTAGGGCCACACAAAATTAATATAATGTGAGTTTTTTTAACGGGAGCTTGATGGAGCTGTTAACTTCAGGTTCTTTTAGAACATATCTGAAATAATAAGTTTATTTTTGTATGTTTAAAAAATTATATGGTTCTTTTTGAACAAGTTAAAATGATAAATTTTAATTTAAATAATGGTGTAAAAGTTAGGGTCCTTATTGACCCCTTTGCCTGAAACTAAATCATATACAAATAAAAGATTAAAAAAAAGATGACACTTTAAAGTTCAAATAGGGATTCGATGAAAAATAAAGTTAAAGAAATTAAATGTTTCAAGCACCAAAGTTTAGGAGCCTTAAAAAACTTTCGTTTCTTAGTCTAATATAATATAGCTAAAATAGTATAGAAGATGCCAAAATTTGTACACAAGAATATTTTTTCATCCATATCATATCAATCACTAAAATTTGTATAATCATCTCAATATTTCATTCAGTTCAAAATTAAATAATTAGATGAGTTATAATTATGAAACATATATTATTTAACATTTCATACGTTTCTTTTTATGAAAACCAAAATCATTGTTATTTCAATAATAAGATAATTGCTTTTGATTCCATTCTTTTTCTGTTTTGACTAATAAAAAGTCTTTCTAACACTTTGAAATGGTTAACTTAAAAAGAACACACAAAAAAAAGTCAATTTTCAAGAAAAATAATGTCAATTAGCATTATAATAATTAGAAAGAGCTTATTGAATGTTTTTAATAGGTCTAATATTATTGTAAGATCAAAGTAAGGGTTTTATTAATTAAGCTTTTGGTAAAAGAAATTTATGTAATTAGAATAATTCATTATACCTTAATTTAATAAGTTTATTTCTTGGCAGGTACAAATGTCTTAATATTTCACGTCATTTATAATCTAATAAGAATTTGGTCACTGACAAATGTATTTTAGGTCATATGATAAATCTATTGACAAGTTCATCATATTTAAATAATAAATTGGGTCTTAAGGGTTGAGTTTAAACTTATATTTATTGAAAATGATGAGCATTAGAAAAATGGTTTAAGTTACGATCTAAAATGAAAAATATAAAAATATTTTAACTAATCTTTGAGCTAAATTTAAATTTTAAAAAATAAAAATTTTAAAAAATAAAAATTTAGACATTGGACTTTGGACTTAAAAGTACCCAGCCTGATTTAGTTAGAAATAATTATAAAAAGACGTAAATTTGTTTAGTGGGATGAAATTTTCAGAAATAGAAACCAAGCATGTTGGTCCTAATTTTCTGTTATTGAAACTTAAAATCCTATTATGAGCACTGTCATCGCCATCATCGTTGAGATCTCCCATCGCTATTGTCTGTCCCTTATGATAATGTCACCTCTCTATTCTTTCTAGGCACTTCCTCAGTAGGTTGATTCGCGAATCCTCGCTAGAATCCTGCCTTTAGTTCTTTTAAGATTATCAATCTTTTATATTTATTAAAGAACATAAATTGTGTTTCAAGCTTGTATTAATTTTTCTTACTGTAGTTAACTAGGACTTTATATAATTTCGATTTTCTTATCAAGGGTGAGCATTGAGATTTGCTTTTTGTCCATGTATTTCCTTATATGAGTAATAATTTATATGTTTTAGTAGTTTGAGCTAAAAAGTTTTTTTGTTAGATGCTTTCTCAAATTTTCCTATGACATTACAAAGGTTGTTATTTGCATGTTGCTGCTTGATTATGTTTAAACATAAATTGAGACCAGTGAGAAATGTTAATTCATATAGAGTGTGCTTTTGATGTAAATGAACTGACTAGAGCAACTCCATTTCACTCTATTTGCCATTCTCTTCTCTGCAAATTAAGAATCTACTTATTTTGTGAAAATTTATTTTGAGACTTGCTTTCATGGTTATTTGTTATTATCTTGATGTCTTATGTATATAAATGAAAAGGCATGAAGGGTTTCTTAAGCTTATATTGTTTTGACATATTTTGCTTAAATTGAGATAATGTAACATAGGTAATATTGTGCAGATATCTATCCTTTGTCCTTCACTTTTACACAGAAGCAAACAAATTTCTTATGATCAATAATAATGCTATATATTTTTAAAAGCCTAGTAATCTTTCCAAACTAAAGAGTTTCATTGAGTTTTTCTCTTTTACTTTTGCAATAAAGTATTGATATGTTTTGAATGATCTTGAATTAGTTTCTACATTAATTTTGTAAAAACTTTTCAATTTAGTGCATGGCGGCCAATATATTTCATAATTATGTACTTTTATATATTTAAAAGACTGATTTTGCTATAATCTTTTCAAGTATCTTGGGCAGTGCTCAAGATTTTACTGAATTAGAGAGAACCATACTTATTCTAAAGGTAAATACAGAAACCTCAATTTATATTATTTTTCTATACTATTAGAATTTTGATCCTTAATCTTATGCTTCTAATATTGTAACTCTTATATTTTGAGTTGATTATTAATAGGTCATTATAACCTATGGCATAATTAGTTACTTAATATCAAGTATTGTAAGTGAATTTATAATTATTTTATTGTCTATAATTTTTTAAATAGATGAAGCTAATCCTTTGACAAAATCTAAAACAATTGATAGGAATCAAATTGCCTTTAATCCTTTGAGTTTGCCAAATGGACTAATTAAGTGAACAAGGAAGAAAAGGCTTCAAGATATGCTTGATGGGGGTTGCAAGAGAAATGACTACATGTGGAGGATTAACTCAAATTGAAGGAGAAGTATCAGTTAGCTTAATAAAGCTAAAGTTGAAGACTTAGATTTGAATATAGCCTAACTTTACAAGGTTACAAAAAGATCCATGATTTCAACCACGATCATGTCCCTAACTTTGTCCAACTTCACAAAGTTATAAAGAGATCTATAGTCTCAAATACAAGCACGTCCTATACTGAGCCCACTATCGTTAATAATTTTGTAATTAACACGATGTAGCCAATGATTGTGTCCCAGGTTATGCCTATTTAAAACCCTAAATTTTTATTATATTTATTTGTCCCTAATAGCACCTAAGAGGGGCATGAATTAGGTGTTAGTAAATTTTAAGACAATTTTTTATAACATTCCTTCAAAAGATTTCAAATTGAATGAATAAATACAATGGTGATTTGAATAAGCTCAATAAATTAATCAAGTGAAAAATAAAGAGTATAGAGAAGAGAGGTTACTAACTGATTTTATAGTGATTTAACAAACAAATATTGCCTACATCCATTCCTTAATTCTCTCTTGAGATTTCACTAGTCGTTTTTTCAACTAGGTGAGAGGAACCTTCTTATACTAATATTTGATTGGAAAAGAGGAAATTTTGTACAATCTTCCTTAAATGGTGAAGAGGAGCCTCAATGCTTCTTAATACACCCAAAATACAAGAAAACCAACCCTAACATCTATTTACAACTCAAATAAATCTTGCTTGCTCGCCTTAATACTCAAAGGCTCTCAATCCCTTCACAAAAAATGAATGAAAGTTTATAAAAATTCCCCAAAACTTTTATAAATGTGTTACTGTAAACCCTTAATGTTATAATAATGTCCAATAACCAAAATCCCAAGTGTTTATGCCTACATTAGCTCCAAAATGTCATTAAAAACAAAAACTAGTCATTATAATGACTAGTAATAGTAACATTAGTTTACCAATTAGGCACATTGGTTCTAATAATATCAACCAATGTCATATACAATCTCACTGTACATAATTTTTCAAACATTTTGATATGCAAATTTTTAGGAATTAAAGTGATATATTAATTTCCAAGTCAAAATTACAAATCCAATTTAACGGCTATACAAGTCACTGATAGAGAGCTACAACTCAATTCCCTATGTTCAAGTACAAGGATTTTATATGTGAGGGATATGGTTATAAATTAGATCCAATTCTTTTCATCTTAGAGTAAACAAATATATTTGTGGCCCATATGATTGTTTGCACTTGTAAAGGAGTTTCCTATCATCTAAGTCACTAGTCTCAAGTTCACCATCATATAAATGGCGATTCTAGCTTCTTTAAGTGAAAGGCTAATGCATTCCTTAATCCTTGATATTGTTGAATGGTAGAAGGAGTTAATATCCATTTTATTCTTCTTAAATACTCTTAGGTTGCATTCCCTCTAGATGGATTACACAGTTAAGCAGAAGGCAATTTTAAATAAGGTGTAGTCCTGTGGTAAGAGATGATTGATAGAGATGGTCTATTGAATTATGTTTTTCCAGCTAGCTTCAGACAATAGCTTATGTGATAACTTTTTATGGACTTTATAATGTTTTTGAAAAGGGGCATTGGAAGTATATGTGATCCTTTCTTTTTATCTCATTATTACAAAGGACACACTGAGGATTGGTGACTAGTGCACCTTTGATTCTATCAAGTATATTCAAGCTATTTTTTAAGGCAAGTTAAATGATAACATTAGCGCTTTGTAATAATCAGACTTCAAATGAGTGCTTTTAAGGGTTCTTTTTGGCTACAACAAGTTGAACCATTAGACTTTCTGAGCAAGAGGCTTAAATAAGAGATAATAAGAATTGTTAATAAAGACTCCAAATGAGTGCTTCAATAATGTCACCCTAGCTTCTACTTGTTAAGATGGTAAATAGTTGGGAGAGCCTCAGTGATGTTGTTGAGTCCCTTAAACCTCACTTACCATTAATTAATGTTAATCAATCCCTTTACTTTAGATTTAGCAGAGACTAAGTGCCTTAGATGAAATATCATGGATAAGGTAAAGAGGCCCTTATTTACTCTAGTTATCAATTGCCTATTTTCTGTTTTATTTCCTAGCAAAGAGTGTCTCTTAAGGTAAGCATGTTATTCATAGTCCACAAATTTTGATTCTACATTTTAGTTCACTTAAACTTTTATCCTCTGGATGATATGCATGCATCCATTGGACCCTGAGATTCTCTTTACAAATAAGTCATCTCCAAACTCTATTTACTAAAAGTACCTTATATGTAATTGGTTTTAATCCTAAAACCCTCTTCTTGCTTTTAGTTGCTAATTCTTTCTAGCTTACTTTGGCTCTAGAGGATTTATATGCTTCACCATTCCATAAAAAGTTCCTTAACGGTTTCTCAATGTCATTAACTAGCTTCATGGGGAGAACCAAGTGGGAAATCTAGTGAATAGATAGGTTATTCAACATAGAGTTTATCAACTAGAGCCTTCCCTTATAGGATAAGCATTTGTTGCTCCAAGTGTTAATTCTTCTCTTTATCATTACGTAGAGGGGGCCTATAATCCTTATAAAGAGCCTTTTTTTGTTGTAAAAGTGACTCCAAGGTTAGTTAAAGGAGGTTGTTGAACTTTGAGGCCTGTTAGAGAGGTAAGATTATGACTTAAAGGCATGGAGTTTTTTGAAAGCATAAAAAAAACTCTTTTTAAGATTGATCTAAATGTTAGAGAGTTTGTTGGTGACTGATGAAGTCTATGAGCAACTTCACAGAAGAATGATTAGCTTTGTTAAACAATGGTAATCATCAGTATATGATAAGCTGGAGACATTCAACTTGCTAAAATTCTTATAAAATTTGAAATAGGATTTGCTTTAAATGTTAAATTGAATAAGGCTTATCAAAACATCCATATAGATGGTAAAGAGATAAGGTGAGAAGGGAACCTTCCTAACCCTTATCTTCTCTACATCTTTAAATATATTCTCTATTGATAAGGACCCTAAAAGTGGGAGTGGTAAGTCATTGTTTGATCTAATTCATAAATTGTAAGGGAAAACTAAAAGCTTCCATATATTGTAAGATTAAATCCTAATTAATTAAACCAAAAGCTTTCCTAAAATCAATCTTGATAGCATAACACTTACTCGATCCCTTCCTTTGGTAATCCTTGAAAAGTTCTTGAACTATGAGGATGTTATACCTAGTGTTTTTTTTGTGAAAACTATGTTATCCCTAATATTCCTTCCATTTATGTAAGCTCCTTATGATTTGCTTATGAAGGCACTTAAGACTATTTTAAGCCTTGATGCTAGAATCCATGAATTGATTTTAAAAAGTGTGTTAGAGCATACAATTGATCTAAAATCCTTATTTGAGTTGGTATTAGGAAGTTTAGGGATCAAGGAAATATATGTGTGATTGATCTCCTTAAGAAGTACTCATGAGTTGAATACATCCACGATGGCTCTTATTACTTAATATTTTGTCCAGATCTAGGATTCTTTAGAAAAAAAAAGAGAACTAAGCCTACTGGATTGCTATTTGAGTTGAGAGGGTTTTATGCATTCTATATATCAAATTTTATAATTGGTTTCACAAACTATTTATCCTAGCTTTTTGTAAAAGCTCCAGGAATGAAGGAGTTGAGAAAAGCAATAGAAGAATGATAGGAAGAGCTGTTTCCTAAGAAGTTCTTTAAATAACTAAACACTTGATCTTTCATTTCCTCTTTACCCTAAATCCTTTCTATGTCGTCTAACATTATATTAGTGATATTATTTTCATTACTCCTAGCATAAATAGACCTAAAAAGAAAGTTGAGTTCCTATCACCTTCTGATAGCTATTAAATTCTTGATTTCTGCTTCAATATGGAAAGGTGTGCTTCAAGAGCTTGGATGTAGTTAATTTAGGTAGTCTTTTCTTCCTTCTTTAATCTCATGTTTGAGGGATCAGATTGCAAGTTATATTGAATCAAATCAAAAGTATTGTTAGTCTCTTTTAAATTTAGATTCCCTCTTCTATTGAAATTTTTGGGTAGGGTTTTGAGGTTCTACTTTACCTGCCTTAGCTTTTTGATGCACTTGTATTATTCAAAACTAGTTGCCACTTATTTCATACCTTTTGAGACTGCATTTGGAATCCCTAATGCTTTCCTATGAAGTTGAAAATTTTAAAGGGCCAATATAAAAATAAGAGCCTGTCAAGTTGTAGACCTCTATAAGGCTTTGATATAAAGTTAAAGGTGAGTTAAATATAGCCTTGTTTCCTTATAATTCAATGAGCCATCTCTAGTTAACTAGTGTTATGTCTAATTTCCTTATAAGTAACCACTCCTCTTGTTGTTTGTTACACCAAGTAGAATGGTGTCCCTTATAATTCAAATCATTGACTTATAGGTTGTTCACATAAGATCTGAAGTCTCTACAAGGTTCCTTTAAACCTACTCCTGCCTCTAATTTTGTATCATACAAGGTGAAATTAAAATCACCTATAATTGACTAAGGTGAATTTATACGTGAGGAGATGGCCATCTAATCTTTCTACAATGATAATTTTTAAAAATTGAGATTAACAATATATATAAAGGTGAAGCAAATCCCTTTTCTAATGGATTTCAAAATAGAAACTATATGGATTAACTGATCAGTGAAAAACTAATGAGTGAACTCAATTATTTCAAGGGTTGTAAGAGACAATGATTCTACTATAGAAGTGAGCACCGTGATTTGTAATTTTTTTCTTACTAATGTAGATAAACCATATTTTATTACAATTTGCTTCTCTGATTTTTGTTTCTAATGAACTGAAAATAAAGGTTTTAAAGATTTAAGGTAGTCATACACTACTTACTATTTGTTAGGGTTGCTAAATCCCCTAACATTCTAAGACAGGATTCCCTTTAAAAAGGTATAAAGAGAGAGGTAGCTTCCTGATCTCTTTAACACAAGTGTGAAGTTTGTTTCAGAACTTGAAGATGGTTTAACTATTGCTTCTTGTTGGATAAGCTTCCCTATTATTCAACTGGCCTTTAGTTTGGTTCAGAGAGAGAGTGTCTTTGCAATTTTTTTCAAATTATCATCAACTCTTATTGCTCGATATTCTCATAAGTTGAGTGTTATTTTAGTTGCTCACATATATCTTCTATCATGTTAATGATTACTAAATGATTATAAGTTGGGATAAGAAATTGAAGTGATTCCTTTTGGGGCTTCTTTTAGGGATTTAGGTTGCTCATTTGTGAACTTTCTAAATCATTCCTTTCCTTGATTTTTTTATACTTATTAGTTTTTCACAATATCACTTAGTGAAGATCTTGCTTATTGGTTTCTAGGTGGTATTTTCCTTAGTTTTGGACTTCCATTCGTATGTGATTGAGATCTTAATATTACTGCTTTTAGTGACAACTTTTGCTTTCACTAAAAATAGTTAAAAGAAGCTAAGTTCTAAAACATAAAAATAAATAATTGTTTGGTTGCCTCCTATCAAACACTTGCTTTAGGTTATAATCTCGACCCCTTTTATTAAACTTCAACCTAGTGGACCCCTACTTGTAAGGTATCAATCATCTTGAATTCTTCCATTTTTCTTACTCTTCTTCTTCTTCTTTTTAGTAAATTGGTCAACTTTCAGGCATACTTCAAGTTTCTCTATAATTGGTTTGCTCATTTCTTTTGCTTCCTCCTGCATTATATTTGTCCCTTTTTTATCTAGCGTGTTTGCGCATTATATAACATAAGATAAATCATTACTAAACATAATAAAGTGGAGGCAATCAGTACATTTACCATCAATAGGATTCTTGGATCCTGATTTCTTAAACTCCAATTCATCATCTCTAACCCTTATGGTTAGCTTCCCCTCATATACATTCATATCCTTAACCATATCCAAATCCATAAAGTCAACAAGAATGACAAACTTACCAATCTTTATGGACATATCTTCTAATATACCTATAGGTTGCATAATAAAGTGATCTGTAAATTGTAATTAAATATTTATAGGTTTCAAGTTGCCATATCAAGCTTCTTATAAATAAATAGAGGTAAAAGGCTAAAGTTTTCCCCTAAATTACATAAAAACATGGTCAATGTAATACAAGGAATACAAAAGCTAATCTTTAAGTTTTGGAGGTAGTCTGTTTTAGGCCATGGTGCTGGACCCCATTTCCGGAGCTTAACTATCCGAAAGTCATAAAAACGTGAGCGTGTGTATTATCCTGTAGGGTTATTTCCATGAACTCTCATTAGCCATCGTCGGTTCATCTTCATTCTAATTACATCCTAAAAGTTTCCTATTATACAGATCAAGGTATGCTTAAAAGCCAAAGTAGGCTCATAACCAAGTCATGCTCCTCCAATCGATTCCTTCAGTTTCTTTCCATTAATATTTTTCAAATCAACACCAAAGGCTACCAAATGTTTTTTAGGGATACAAAAAAAAGGGTTAGGAATCTATTGGTTCAATAATCACTTCACTTGGAGGTCGGACGATGAAGTTATTGCCGAAAGAGTCAAACCTGATTATGTCCTTAATCATATTGTACCTATCTTGGGACAATTGGTATAACTTTCACTAAAGATAATGGATTTTGGTTGTTTTAGGACGGTTTCGAAGAGGACTTCGAGATCTACAACTTTTATGAAGACCTTGAAGAAACATTTTGTCATCTAGAGGGTCAAAATTGCTTCTTCTGACGTTTTATCTGACGCTTCGGCTGATGCTTCGTCTAGTACCTACGCTTTGTCTGAAGGCCATATCTTTTTTGTCTGAGGTCCAAAAATTCCAAACTTTATATCGTTGGAAAACTAAGAAAAAGATATACAACTTTCAAAAGACCACTCTCTATAATTCAGCCCATATCAATACAGAATTGCCCTAGAATTTAGAACACAAAAATTTTACCCTTATGAATGCTTGAAAATGCAATCTACAAACTTTGAGAGTCATGAGCAAAAGCACAATCCCATTTCATTATCACCAAAAAATAAGAATTTTACAAAGTTTTAATGGGAATTTCAAGCCACAATATGTCATAGTCCAAAAATACACAATTTACACAAAGTAGAATTGCTCAAAATGCAACTAAAGCCTTGTTTTACAAAAACTAACTTAAAATACAAAATAAGCAAAATCAGGAGTAATGCCTTTATGCTCGATCACTCGATCTCTTGCTCATCGCCTGAAGATGGGATGGAATGGGTAATGAGCTGAAAGCTCGTGAGTAATAGTTTTATAACCAGTAACAAGTAAAACCGTTGAAAAATTCACAATGCATCTTGAAACACATATTTCCACATTCTTAATTTATCAAACACTTTATAAGCAACCCAAATCATGCCTTTAATAAACTTGTCAACACATAAGCATATCAAAATAGTTTGAGAGGTCCATAAACAGAACGAGCTAACACATTCCCATGAAATGGTCTTGTGTAGTCGTGAACAGAATGAACTAACACAATTCTGCATAGTGGTTTTGCGTAGTCGTAAACATGAGGGAGTCCCTGAAGGAGCTCCATGCCATTTGTGGGCAGGTGGGAGAAGCCTTTAGTCAAAGTGCACTTGACATACAGAATAGACCAGACCAAACCCACATAACATGTATTTCATAACTTGTAAACTTATTGCCCAAAATGGCACTTTTTTCGAAAAATGATTTCATAGACATAGTAAAAAAATATTTTCGCATTCTTTTCATAAATCATCAACACAATATTCACATACCAAATACATAACACTTTCTCAAAGCATTACATTTATAATACAATTGAAAAATATTTACTTTCTTGATTTTGAAGAAACATTAATAGCTTATTATTCAATTATAAAAATGTACCCTACCTTGAATTTCTTGCTTAACAATTGCTTAAAGATGCCTCTCTACTAGCTCCTTTTGCCTCTCCTCTTGATTTCCTTCAATATTGGCAAAAATTCCAATTCAATAGGAATCCAAATTGAGAACTCAAAAAGCACATTCATTAAAAATTGATTCTAGAATACTTAAACCCATGCATTTTCTAAGCTTCATTAACCAAAATCTTTCCAAAAATCGAAAGGGTTAAAATTGAGCTTACCTTGAATCCTCACCAAACAAAGATATGTTTAGCTTAAATGGAAGCTCTTCTCTTCCTTTTTCTTTTCCCCTTCTTGAACAACTTCAAAATCACTCTTTAAAACTAAGAAAATTGGAAACCTAGTTTAGCTTTCTCTTCTTCTCCCACGACACTCTCTCTTCCTTTCTTCAATTTTCATTTTTCACTTCATTCTCTCCTTCAATTCACGTTTTCGTCCACCTTAAGAGCAAGAATACACTTTCTTCTTCCCATTTTGCCTTTAATGAGTGCTAAAAGTCATCTTTGCCCTTCCTTTTATGCTTCTTGGTTTCTAAACTTAAGTGACATGTCAAAAATGCCCTCAATTCATTCTTAATGCATTAATTTCACTAACTAGTGAAATAAAATCCTACTAAGATTGACATAAATAATTAAACTCCAATAATAATTCTATCATAACCTCATAATTTAGTTAAATCATGCTTAACAACTCCATTCATTCTAGGGCAAAAATTCAAATTCCATAGAATATTACACTTAACAAAAATATTTTGGGGGCCAACAAATCTAGGAGAAATATTTTGAAATGAACTGTTATTCTCTGGATAGATGAGGTCGATAAAAACATTGTCAACATATGACGTAACATTATTATCTTTTAAATGGTTTCAACGATGTCAACCTCTATTATACTTTCATTTCCTTTCTTTTAGTAGAATTACAACCTGAATTACAAAAGACCATTACTTCATTATGATAAGATATGAGGGATATATCTCTTGGAGAAATTTATCAACTTGTCTTAGCTTCACTTGACAAGCTTTGTGATCAAAAAGTGTTTTTCAAAAACATGATTTACGACGGTCATTTATTGAAAAAGGCTTGCAAAAAGCCTTATTTGGAGATCAAGTGTAAGGAGGAAAAAGATTATGAATGTCATACAAAAAAGAAGCATCATCACAGAAAATTCTCCTACAAGAATTCTCATAGATCCCATATTTCTCATGAAGGAAATTATAAGCCCTTTAGACGAACGAAACTACACCGATTTGTTAGATTCTTCAAATGAAGAACTCCCCAAAAAAAGAACACAGATTGATATTTTATTTGTGGCAAGTCAGGACATTATGCTCACCATTGACCTAATAAGACAAAATAGATGTAAAACTCTTAGAATCCATTGAAGCTGTAATGCCTATCCATGATAATGGAAATATTGAAGATCTTATCAAAGAAAAATATAGTGGAGATAAAGACACAAAATTCACTCTTCCAATCGACTCTTCTGAAGATGAGTATGAATCTTCTAATACCTAAATTTCTAATGATCCTGAAGATGACTTGCTATACATGCTACAGCAAAAATGTTTGCAAGTAGCTTCTAAGAGTACCAATGTGCCTTGTCTTTATTTCCACATCCAATTATTATAGCAAGACAAATATGATAAGCCAATTAAGGCTATTGGGTATATGGACATTGGATCGTGTCGAAGGATTATGAAGCCCAACATCTTACCTTCTGATGTATGGATTTCACATGGTGAATATTTCACTATTGCTGATGGAATTCATTCAAAATTGGGATTATCACCAAAAGGAAAATAAGGATCCACTTCTTCCCTAATTGTGTAGTTTGGACTAAAGTTTTTGAAAGCCATTTACCAGGCTAGATATCTTTATAGGTATGAATGTTTATTATAAAGCATCTCCATTACAAATCCTACCTATAGGAATCAAGTGTCGAGCTAACTTCAGCTTTTACATAGACATAAGAAGTGTGTTTGAACTCATTCGAGTTCCTCCTCTATATGAACCCCTATGGTACCAGCTTTTAGAACATTGTTTTGAGAATCATGCACAGTTCTCACACCCTAATCCTCTTTGGAAAAATCCTACTTTTTCATTCACCTTCTTTTTAAGAAGAATGAAGACATCAATCCTACCAAGGCTACTCATCCTGGTATGAATCTTGATGACTTGAAATTGGCACAAGAAGAATGTGTTATTTTACTCCAGCAAAGATTGATTGAGCCTACCAAATTAGATTGGGCTTGTAAGTTTTTTATGTCAATAAAAGAGTAGAGCAAAGACGAGAAAAAAAGAGGTTGGTGATCGATTATAAATCTCTAAACACATTCCTTCAGGATGACAAATTCCCATTACCTAGGGTCAATACACATGTCCTGTTTATCAAAGAAGCTGCAATCTTTTCAAATTTTGATTTGAAAGTAAAATTTTACAATTGGGAATTAACCCCCAAGAAAGATATAAGACAATCTAGCAAATACCTCACTCACTCAGGAAATCAATACGTCTCTTCCTTCCTATAATGGAGTATTCTTTCTATGCAAAGATCAATACTTCCTTTCCACCCATTACAAAGACTCTCCCTAAGACATTAGATGACATTGCTCTTATTCTTTGAAAGAGGTTGTTTTACTACCTCCATGTTGTCCTCACCACTTTAAATATTCCTCCACATCCATATTATTTTGATGTAAAAACTCCCTATCAGATTATCTACCGTCTCTACGATTCTCTTTCTGAATCAAGCATGTGGTATCTCTGAGCTTTATCTGCCCTCTATGCTTACTCAATTTCTCTTTCGCCACTGCATGTTTATCAACACCTTTTAAACCCAACCAATGCTAACTCATTTTTCTGGGCATTTTTAGAATGGTTCTAACCATTACAAAAATGGCAACTCCAACTTAGATAGATTTTGAACAAACATCAATTATGGGCTATTCCTCTCTCTAAACAAAAGACCCATTCTATTTTCATCATTCATGGTCTATATAGTCATACTAGTCATGGTTATATCTGCACTATCAATCATTTCCAAAATTGGCAAACCATCACAGATTGGCCCAAGTAATAAAGATCTACTGAGAGATCTTTACTTTTTTCTAGACCATCTAAACCATTACTCAAAGACCACAATCCTACAACATGAACCTCTCTAGGACTATACCCAGATGTTTTTGCTAAACCAGAACCCATTTCTCCTTCTAACGGATATTGGACCTCTATAGTCCAGTTTGCCACTATGGGTTTCAACATTATGGTTGGCGAAGTACCATGTCCTGTTGGACCCCGATTTTCTCTTTACTATATGTTGGGGATTAATTTTATTATTTTGTTGCGATTAGGTATAAATTATAAAGTTTTTGGGGAGTAGAAATTTTTTTTAAAAGAATGAAGGATTAAGAGGAGAAATTGAGATAAAAAGTAGAAAGCATATGGTGTTAGTCAAAATTAAAAGAACATGTGCTTGTAGGGGTATTTTAGGAAGATCACTAAAGGGGTTAGAACTAAAGTCTTGCAAGGAGGGACATTTAGGTCATTTTGACTCTTGTTGAGTGAAATAGTGAAAGAAGACAAGTGTGTGTCGTGAATGAGTGTTAGAAGAACAAAAAATTTCATAAGACAAAGACAAAGAAGTGAGATTTCGGCTAGGAGAAGAAGAGAAGAAGAAGAAGAATTAGGGTTCACCTTTCTTTGCTAAAGAAAGGTGT